>VXAU01002741.1:333617-345211 GCA_013399695.1 Formicarius rufipectus
GTTAGTGGCTGGTAGGGAGGGAATGGAAGCTTTCTTCTTGGGAGGAACAGATTCAGCTGGGTATTTATTAATTGGTTGCCAAATTTATGCTTTTTAACAGTTTTACCACTTACATTAGGTCTCTTCCCCAGATTTCAGTGCAGAAAGGAGAAATTTCCACCTTCAAATAATTACATAAATACAACTGCTGACTTGGGTGCCTCACAACCAGACAGTGCCACAGGCTGAGGTTGCCCCAGGTGGGTGGGGAGGACATTGCCCAGTGTTTTCTTTGCAGCTGGGCATGGCAGGCAGCACTTCCATGGAAGTGTGTGTCCCTGTGCCCAGGGCTGTGGGGAGCCCCGTGGTGCCCAGCTGCGGAGCAGTGCCCAGCTCTGCCCACCCTCACCAAGGATGTCACAGGGAGCAGCCCCTGCCAGCCGAGCACACTCAGGGCTTTATTCCACCTCCAGCCTGTGGGCTGGGGCTGTTTTCCATCTGGCTCCTGGGCAGTGCTGTCCTGACACGCTCCTGTAAATGATCTGTTACATGCTGGAGGCTGCTGGGCTGAAGTTCAGACTCAGTTGTGCCATCTGCCCACGGGGCCAGGGGTTGTTTCTGTGAGCTGGCCCTGGGCATGTACCCACGTGTGGCCAGTGATCAGGTTGGCACAGCACACCCATTTCAGTGCAAACACACTGTGTGAGATGGGCTTTACTTCTCATCACACACAACCAGGGAGACAAAAGCTCAGTGTTTATTCTGCTTTTTTTTGTTTGTTTGTTTAACCAGTGGCTTTGTTTAATTAGTTTCTCTACTTACTACTCTGGCATTTAAAGTGGGAATTTTATGAACACGGGGTTAAGGCTTGCATTTCTTCCATGACCTTCATCATGGGACACATTTACTCTAAAAAATTTCATTTCCCTAAGGAGCAGAAGCAGCTTCACTAATCCCTGAGCCCATCTGCACCTTGTCCAGTGTCCTCCCTGTGGATGGCAGGGACATTTGTTGGGGCTTTTGCAGCTGATGGGAAGGGGTGAATGAAATTGTGCTGAAGGAAAAGGTTAATGGAACAGGCTGTGCTGAGTTTTTTGAAAGGGTTAATGAACAGGCTGTGCCGAGTTTTTTGGAAAGGGTTAATGGGCAGGCTGCGCTGAGTTTTTGGAAAGGGTTAATGCACAGTTTGTGCTGAAGGAAAAGATTAATGAACAGGCTGTGCTGAGTTTTTGGGAAGGGTTAATGGGCAGGTTGTGCTGATTCAGGCCGCGGGTGGGTGAGTCACCTCTCCGGCCGCGGAGGGGAAGTGCCTGTCTGGAGGGACGGGATTCACACAATGGGAGCTCAGAAGGGGCCATTGTGAGCTGCAGCTCCACTGAAAGAGCCGGAAAGGCTCCCCGGTTCAAATCCAGCATTATCAGCTCCGCATCCAGAGCGGTTCAAAGCCGGCCGAATGTCCGGGCTGTGCTGCTGGAGCGTGGGCAGAGGTGGGGGAGGAAGCAGGGGCGGGAGCAGGGACTGGTAAAGCTGTGTCTGAGCTGCCCAGAAGAGCACTGGGGGAAAGGCAGCTCCGTTTGGGAGGGGTTTGGACGGAATCGGATCCACAAGTCCCTTCCCTCATTACTCTGGTGCAGTTTTTAAAGTGGTGTCCAGAAAAACTCACATTTCTTTAAAGTGCACTTGGTCATCTGAGAGTGTTTCCTCCTGGGTGTTTGGTCTTTACCCAGACTAAATTATTAGCAAGTGCAGAAGGAAGTGAATTATTTATTCCATATCCTTTTGTACCTTAATGTTCCCCAGTAGTGAATCAGCTGGTGACTTGAATATAACTTCCTGCTTTCATATTGACAAATTCCTGTTTGTGTGGGAACCACAGGGTTTTTTCCTTTATATATGTACCCCAAGCTCCATCCTTCCTATACTGGTAGTGAGTCTAACCTTAAGAGCACCAATATCTCCAAATAAATATGTCCAAACAAATTGCATCTATAAATACATTAACTACTGTCACTTGCCAGTTACTGCATTTGAAGTATTTTAGGTTATTGAAGCTTTTGTTTCTGGGTCAGAATTCTTTTTTGTGAGTTTGGTTTGTTTGGGGTTGTTTTGCCAAATCCAAGTTCTCCTGTTCATGGAATGTCTTCTGTAGCTGGAGTCCTTGACTCAGCTTCCAAGTGAGCTGCACCTGTCCATCCCACAAACAATGGAGAGGTTTGGTGCATTGTTCTGGGTTTGGGGACATCCTGTGGGGACTTTGCCTAAAACCAGCAAGGTCAAGGCCACTGACTCTGTTGTTCCTGTCTCTGAGCCCTTGGCTTGTGCTGACCTTTGATCCACCTCATTAACTTTAATTGCTAATGAAACAAAGGCCCTCTTCCAGGCTCTGAGTATTTACATGATAAATTTTATCAATAAAATAGAAAATTACTGCTCTACATTCTAATAGAATTGCAGATGATGAATATTTGATACCAGCTATTCACTTCCTGCCATTTGACCCTCTGCACATCCTGGGGAAAAAAACAGAGGAATCCTGTCATAGATCAAAAAATGAAGGCTGAGTTTGGGAAAGGGTGTGAGAATTTCAGGATTGAGGTCAGCAGTGAAAAACACTCACAGGAAGAAGCCTAAAACAGTTCCAGTCAGCCTCTTCTCCAGAGCAATGAAAGGGATTAGAACAAGGGATTAAGACAACACCTACACTTTGTTGTCACCTCTTTTGTTTTTTAATAGTTCTGAGGAGTCTGTGTTGATGGTTGTGATCCTCTGTTGTTGCTTTGCAAAACTTCCCCGTGGAAGTACAAGTGTTTTCCCTAAATCCTGAGTGGGAACAAGTCCTTACAGAGGAGTTCTTGAGAAGCAGTGGTGACCCTGCTGGCCTGGCCATGTCTGTGAGCTGCAGAATCTCTCCTCTCTGTTTTCATAGAAGTGCAGGTTAAATAAGGACACCTTTAATTCTGCTTTGAGGCTGTACATCCCAGCTGTGTGCTGTGTTTCCTAACATGGCACAAATTCTGCCATCCAACTTAAACAAACCCCTCAGATAAGCTGCTCCATTAGCTGGAAATACCATAGGCCATAAATGATAAATACGGGGCTGTGTCATTTGTAGGTGCACTAAGCACCTGCTGTATTTGCCTCATGTTCAGAATTACAAATACACAGAGATAACAGGAGGTTACTTCTGCAATAAAGTTACTTATTGATCCAGCAGAACAATAACACTTTGCTCTCTTCCTTGTTTCTCAGGGGACTTATCTGTCCTTAGGTTTTTTAAGATCTCATTTACCTGTGGTGTGGAACAGTGAGGAAGAGTGTGCATTCCTGGGACTTGGCTGTTCTTTCCAAACATGGAGTTACCTATTTCTGATCTGGAAGTTCCTACTCTGGGCTCTGTTGAAAACACCAGGGAAAAGGCTGTGTGTGTTGCTGAACATCCTGTGCCTTCTGGAGGAGCTCACCATGGTCTCCTTTTCCTGACCCTTTGTTCCCTGCAGTCTTGAATGGCCTGTGCTGTTTGGCTGAGCTTCTGGTGCAATCTGTCCTCCAGTTTCTTCTGTGAAAATACCCAAATTGGACAATGGTTGAGAGTGATGAAACCCCCCCCTGAAATCCCTCTGATCAGAGCAGTCCCCAGCCCTGAGCTGCCATTTTCAGTTAAAGGCTGGCATGACCTGGCACCAAAACCTGAAGGGACACTCTGAAACGTGTCCACTTGCTGAGGTCAAAGTCCCTGAGACTGAACTTTTTAACTCTTGTGGTTTTTGGCATGTGGGATTGTTTCTTTGGGACATAAGTGTGCCAAGGGAGGAGGAATGCCAGAATTCCCCAAGCTCTCCCTGCCATCAACTGGAAAGCTCACAGAGGCAGGAGGAAGGTCGGTGTTAGAACACAATCCTTCATTCCGGGCTCCTGTACTCCAGAAACCTGCAGCGTGTGCCTTCCCAAGGGATTCAAGCCCTTCCTCCCCACCGGCCTGTGCGGCTGCAGCTTCCAGAGCCCCACCTTGTGGTCGTGGTAAAACTTGTTCAAAAACCAGACAATTCTGAAGCTTTTTGAATATTTAAAATCTGTTAAATATAACATTGCTCTATTCTATTATATTGGAAATATACCAGCCATCCTCCTCCCAGGTATGTTTAAATAAGTAACAAATTAATTAACTTCTAACACAGAGGAAGAAGAAGAGTTGTTTTGCTTAAACATATGGTTTGTGTATAACAAGATGCCAAGACCTCTGCTGTGCTGTGGGGATTTGTTTTCCCAAGTGGTAGGCACAGGGGGATGGTCAGGAGGGATAAATTAACTATTACCTCTAATATAACTTGAGTATGACAAGAAAATGAAGAACTCTTTATCTTAAAAGATGGTTCAAAACCTTTGCTGTTTTATCAAAGTTAAGAGCCTTAAAATAGAATTTAAAAGACCATGTGCCACACTGTTGTACCCTGAATGACACCCACATGGAGCTTAGATTAATAACTCTTTATCAATATTGAATCATCCTTTGGGCAAATGAAAATTTGAAACTGGAGGATTAGGAATGCCTTGCTGTTGCAGTCACACATTGATTCATGATAGTTTATATTAAAGTGCCAAAAATTACACTTAAAGATGTAGCTACAGTGCATAGCAAATGTGTTGAAAAATAGGTATTTATTAGATATATTAAATAAGAATAATACCTGCCCATATGAACATATTCAGTTCAGATTCAGTTCCTGCTGTTCAGGACTGGAAAACAGCTCCAGCCCAGTGATCTCCACACTTCAGGAAGCTGGTGGAAGGTTTTCCAGTGCTCTATTTCAGGCCATTTAAAAATAAATAGAATCACAGGGTGGTGTAACTGGAGATAACCTGTTCCAGGGTTGTGAAGCTGTCCAGGAAATCTTCCTCTTCAATTCCAAATTTCATGTACTGGTGAATATAAGCTCTGTGTGTTAAGAATGGGCGAGACATTGGAAGTCAGTGGAGAATCTGCCACATGCAATCAGAGGGGGCATTTACTGTGAGAGCCTCAAATCAAGATTGGTTTCCACCCACTAACTCTGCTGGTTAGTTTTTACTGTGCTCTCTTGAACTTCTTTTGTAATTCCTACTTATCAGTAAGCCCTGACTTGTTTCTAATAGGTTTTTACAGATTTGTGTGTTGCTTAAGGAAACAGAATTGGAGCTGACAAAATTGGGCTACCTGGGAAATGAAGGGGAAGGGATTAATAGCCTTAATAACCACACAAATCCCCTCAGTGCTGCTCCCTGAGCCAGGAAGCCTTTCCCAAGCCTGTGCAGCACGTCTGTACACAATTTGGAAACTGTACCATCAGTAAAAGAGCCTCTCTGTGTTATTTTTAGAATGGTCAAATTGGAATGCACTAAATTTGGGGAGTTTTGGTCCTGTGAAAATGGCCAGGCTGAGAGCACTGGAGAGGTGGTCTCACTGATCCACAGCACCAGCTGGGTTCCTCACCCTGCCAGCACCATTCAAGCACAGAACTGTTCCACTGCAGTGTGGGAACAGCCTTCATGCCCATGCCTTTGCTGAAGGAGAAAGCTGTGCTTACAATGACTTTTCTCCCACTGAAGATATTGGCAGTTCTTAGTGAAGTCTCAGCATAACTATTTGCACTTACTTGGAAGCAAACATATTCCAGGCTTTTCCCACAATGCTGTCGAGAGGTTTCAGCAGGAATTGGCTATTGCTGACCAAACATGCAGACTTCTCATACTTGTTAAATGCTCTTGGTGTTTTCCAGGCATGAAAAGCATCCTGAGGGTTTAGCCATGATGTATACAGTGAGGGATCCTGGAAACTTCCTGCAGCAGAAATAAGACAGCCCTTTGGATCACCGTAAAGCTACAAACTTCGACATCCTGATCCCTGTAGTCCTGTGTGACCTAATCAAAGCTTGCCAGACCAATTCAGGCCTTGGGGGAAAATCTGCAGAAAACAGAACTTTTACACAGATTCCTCAGATTATCTAGGAGCACACTCTTGTGTCAGCACTTCATCTGCCAGCCATGCTCATCACTCCAGAAACAGCTAAATATATTTGCAGACAACAAAGCCAAGAGTTTCATCAGATATACGCACTTCAGGCTCTTCCTCCCTCCTGAAGTGCTTCAGGAAACACAGAAGTCTGCTGCAAATACACAGCCCAAAGCAACTGGACAATTTGGCCTTGGACAGCAAAATGTTTCCAGGGGGAATATTGACCTTAGCAGTGAAACATGGGGCCCTGGGCTTTTTTCACTTTCATCAGCTGTGGTTGCAGAGCACCCAGGGGGATGTGAAAGCAGAACCCCTGAGGTGCTGGGCTTTCCCTCTTTACCTAAATCCACAGTGTGCACATCTTTCCCTCTCAGGATAACCAGGTTGGCAATGGAAGTGTTGAAGTGCAGTGGCTTGTTTGTGGAATGGCTGGGGATGGAGGAGCCTTGAGGTGGTGGTCGTACTTGCCAGTCAATGCCTATGAGATTTGGGCAAAAAGGGTAGAAAAGAAAGTTAGTGTTTTGTGAAATGTGGATTTGGACTAGCTGGAGAGGCAGATGGGAACGATCAGTGCCCCACACTGAGACCATACTGCACATAAATTAGGCAGCAATTACACAACTCACAGAGAATAGCAGTGCTAATCCAGCAGTATTTGCCTGGTAGTCACTTGTCTACCAGAGAAAAGGCTACCTGTTTCTACACTTAGCAAGCTGCCAGCCCATGCTCTGCACAACTGGAAGCTGGAAGTGAATCCCCCTTGTAAATGATATGGGAGGGCCCACATGACTTTTGTGAGTAGAAGATGTAAAAAGCAGAACTTGCTACCCAAGGAATGTTCCTAATGAACTATGTAAATGAAGTGCACAGCCACAAACTGTTGGTTTGGTTTGCCTGTTTTCAATGGTTATAATTAACTGAGATGTCTGGAAGCCAAAGCAGGAGCGAGCTGAGAGCTGCTGTGGCAGCTGAGGGAATGGTTAAAGGAGCAGCTGGAGGCACATTCCTGCTGAGGGCAGCAGCAAAGTGTGGCCTGGCTGAAGTGAGCTGCACAGGACAGTCACTTTGTTCCACCTGGAGAAACAAAGGCTGCAGGTGGGGGGTTCTGGAGTGAGTGGAGTGAGTGAGTGCTCCCTACCTTCCTCCATTTTGGCATGGGCAATGAGCATCTGCCTCAAGTGCTTGAGCAGCCCGGGCCAGCTGAAGGCGCTGTAGGCCAGGGAGTTCTCGGGCATCTGAGGGATGTTCCGGAGAGCCAGCACCTTGAATTCGGGGTGTGGCACCAAAGCCTCCAGCAGGTCTCCTGCAAGAAGGGAACAGCTGCTCATGTTTGACAAAAGCACTGCAGAGGGGAGGTCAGACAGGAGAGAGTGAGGGATGTGACAAAGATTTAGCAGTTTCAGACAAAGCAAGGCAGACTTGTTGTGTTCTTATTTCACAACTGAGACTTGTCTCACTTTATAGTCTGGCTGAAAATCTCAAGGCCTTTGTGCACTGCTAAAGGCATTGACAGGCAGATGTGAAAGTTGAACTTCCCAAGCAGTAGGGGTAAAGTTCTCTGCCTCCTTCAAGGTCCAAATGCCAGGCTGCTGCCTGTTGCTCCCAAGCTGTCTGCTCCCCTGTTTTCTGCCTGAGCAAAGCACAAACCTTGGTTGGTTTCAGCTCATGCAAACTTCTCACCCAAAGAGAAATGTGAAGCTCTCCAAAGTACCAGTCTGCACACATTTCCCCTGCAATGTGAAAAACAGCTACAAGGGTGTCTGTGATCACTTGAGAAAGGAGAAATAGGGCTATCTTGGTAAAGAATGAAACCAGAAGCTGGGGGATTTATTTTTGGACTCTGTTAGAACACTGGAATTAAACCTCTAAATTAGTCTTTTCATTCACTTTTCTTGTCTTAGAACATGGGATGTATCAAAATAATTGAGTAAGAAGACCAAAGAACTTCAATTGACACAGGAATTGAGCACAGGAAGGTGTGTGAATGCACATGGTTTGTACCTAATGGGTTTCTGCTGTAGTCTGAGCCCTCTTCTGCTGGGTGAGTGGGCTGGAAAACACTCCCCAGCTGGTGTGCAATGACTTGGTTTACATCCCTGAAGGAGATCTGTTTGATATTCATCAGCTGAGCACAGATCTTGTGGATGACATCATTTTCATGGACAAGAAGGGCATCTGATGACTGGTACAGATGTGACAGAGTCAAAACAGAGTTGTAGTTTTGAACAATGACCTGGAAACAAACAAAAAAACAGCAAAAAATGAGAGTCAAACTTAATCCCTTCCTAGTTTATAATCCTCTGGCTACTGCTGTTTCCTCAGCTGTGATTTAGGAAGTGATTCATTTTCTTTGCCAAAGTGCAGAATGAGGTCAGGAGCTCAGGGCTTTTCCAGGGAGAGGGCAAGACCTGTGAATACGACGTTATCCATCTCTCTTCATACAAACATACTAGGACAAAATCTGTCTGGGAACTGATTGTACTGCTGAGATAAGATCCTAACAGGAGATTTCTAGTGAGTCAATAGAGCTCCTTGTGAAACTGCATCACTTCAGCACTTTAATTATCAGGATTTTTTTGGATGAAATTATATATACCAAATATTAGGCAAACAGCGTTGCATAGTCATTGAACTTTTCAAAAGTAGAATGTACCTATTTTCTTGCTTATTTCTGTTGTAGATATTTTGTCTAAAAGTAAAAGCAATTATAAATTCTCTGTAATTATCAACCACCTAATTATGTATAAAAAGGCCACGGGACATTCACCTCTCCAGTGCCATAGGGCCAGATAAGGTGGTTCAGTATAAACGAGGTGGGAAAAGCATCTCTTAAGCACCGGGTGACAAAAGCTCCCAGGCCTGACCCTGTGCCCCCAGCCATGCTCATCGTTGTGAGGAATCCTCCCAGTCTGTCACACCTCTCTGCTTCTTTCTGCAACAGATTCATGATTGCTTCTTTGTGTCTGGGCCCGTGGACAGAGTAACTGTGGAGTAACAGTGACACATGGCAGGTTACAGCAACATAAAAGCAGAAAGGTGAAGCTATTCAAAAAGCCAACTTTTATTGCTATGGTTATTGATATAACCTTGCATTGCCATCCATTCTATCTGCAGTAAACAATCCTCAGCTGTGAGATTTATTTTGCAAAACAACTGTTTATAAACTGTCCTTGTTGTTTCCTATACTTAAATACATTCCCTCAATTCAAAATTTGTTTTCATTGCAAATAGGTGAGGCCCTGGCACAGGTTGGGCAGAGAAGCTGTGGCTGCCCCATCCCTGGAAGTGTCCAAGGCCAGGTTGGAAGGGGCTTGGGGCACCCTGGGCTGGTGGAAGGTGTCCCTGCCCATGGCAGGGAGTGGAATTACATGATTTTTAATGTCCCTTCCAACCCAAACCACTCTGGGATTCTGACGCAAACACCAATTTCATCTTGCAAAAATCAGTTTAAAAGTTTCACTGCTATATACATGTATTTCTGCTTTAACTTAAATCCTGTTCCATACTCAGCTGCACTCCTGGAGAGTGTAAACAGCTCCTCAGCCCCCCATTTCCCCTAGAGAAGTGTGGAGCAGCTGTCCATACCCACTGGCCCAGTTGTTCCCAGAGCCTTGCTTCTGGCAGAAGTGGGAGTGCTCATTGTACTTCCAGTAGCCAGACCTGGCAGCCATGGATAAGGTCTGGCTGATGACTTTCGGTTCCATGTCCACAAGCACAGCCCTGGCCACAGGTCCTGTATAGCAGGAAAAGCAGAGTTAAGGATAATGTGCCAATATTTTTATGTCAGGTGGATGGACCTGCATGGATCCCCTGTCCCAGGCTGTATTCCTTCCACCCACATTACCCAAGCTATTAATGGCACAGCCCAGGCAGGCACTGAAGGGATTTGGGCACGGCTTTGTGCCAAAGGCAAATCTGAACTGCAGAGACTAGAGATCTTTCAGGAAAAAAACCCCCAGTGGTTGATTTGGGTCCTACTCTGTGGTATGGCCCATTTACAGCAGGAGATGCAGATGTTTGGAAGGGAGGATTATGTGTCCACATGAGCTGTTTCCAGCTGTGGCAGTGGCCTTAGAGCCCTCACTGCACTGATCCTGCTCCTGTGGCTGTGGCAGTGTTGGGAGGGCACAGGGCTGTGGCAGTCTTCAGAGGCTGAAGGTGAAAACCCCTCTTCAACTGAGGGTAAAAGACCCGTTTTGTTTCTGTGCCCTGAAAACAGACCCTGGGTGGGAAACAAGCCCTTTGGAGCTGTACCTCCAGACTCCTCCTCCCAGAAGAACCGCTCCTTGCAGGCATCCTGGTAGGATTGCTCCTCCCTCCTGGAGCACAGCCCGTGGCTGCCACGGAGGTCCCTGCACAGGCAGCTGAACACCTCGTGCCCAACCTGGTTCCCACACTGCCCCAGCTGCACCGTGACTATGGACATCTTCAGGCACTTGGCACTCAAGCCTGAAAAAGAAAATTATGTCTTTAGTAAGTGGAAAAGAGAGGGGGGAAGTAGTTCTGACCAGTTCCTGAGCTGTTTCGCTGTTTTTTGAGAACTCTAGTGAGGGAAAAGGTTCTGCTACAACCACTGGCTGTTTCTGGGGAACAGCTGCCTGTCAGCACCTTCTCCTGAATGCCAGAGGAGAGAGGATGGCACTTCACAGGAGATCAGTCTGTTTACTACTGCTTTACATCTGGAGGGAGTTGGAACCAGCCACACAGCAAGGAGATTGATTGTTTTCTCACTTTTGCTCAGTAAGGCAAGGTAGAAACAACTAATTGTGACTCGGAGTTATCGGACTAGGATATAAAAGCACTGTAAGAAAGTACCACATGCCCTTAGAAATGCTGAGCCTGTTCAAAACTGCAGCTGATTTCCAATCCTGTCCTGCTGCCAAAGCCTGCCGAGGTGACAAAAGGATTCCCTGGAGTATTCCCCTCGCTTCCAGCACACAGAGCAAAGCTTTTTCACTCCGTGCCGGCACGTTCTGCCATTTCCCCCGCACTCAGCGTTTTATAGTGGCTGTGCTTTCCCCCTCTCCTATCCACAGAAACCGTTCCTGAGCTCCGGGATGCTGGGATCGCTGCCGTGCCGGCATTCCCAGGCTCGCTGCCTCGGCCAGCCCGGCCCTGCCGCTGATGGGGCACCCGAGTCGTAGAGAACACACAAACATAAATAAGGTCGGGAATTATCCCGGCATCTTTAACACGGGAAAGGCTCGTGTCCCACATTCCCCCCACCAACCCGTGCCCGGTGTCACGCGGGGACACTCACACGCGTGTCCAGCCTTTCCCCTCAGGGAGCCCCCCAGGGACCCTCCGTGTCCTCATGGACCCCCTCAGGAACCTCCTCAGGGACTCTCTGTCCCCCGCAGGGACCTCCTCACAGCCCCGATCAGGGACCCACTCATGGCCCCTCTGTCCCCTCAGGGACGGCCCCGAGGCCCGCCCCCGCTCCTGCTTCCCGCCCCGATTCCATTCCCGATCCCGATGACCCTCACGGTTCTCGCTCCCATTCCCGATCCTGTCCCCATTCCCAATCCCGCTCCCATTCCCGATCCCGATCCCCCTCACAGTTCCCAGCCCCGATCCTGATCCTCATCCCCCTCCCAGTTCCCCGCCCCGACCCCCATCCCGATCC
>VXAU01002741.1:345887-371721 GCA_013399695.1 Formicarius rufipectus
GTGACCGCTGTGCCCGGTGTCCCTATGCCCGGTGTCCTGTGCCGAGTATCCCGTTCCCTGTGTCCCATGCCCGCTGTCGCCATGCCCGATGTGCCATGCCCGCTGTCCCCGTTCCTCATTCCCCATGCCTGCTGTGCCCGGTGTCCCATGCTCGCTGTTGCCGGTGTCCCATACCTGCTGTCCCTATGGCCGGTGTCGCCGTCCCCGTGCCCGCCGTGCCCGCTGTCCCATGCCCGCTGTGCCGTGCCTACTGTCCAGGTGCCCAAGTGTCCCGTTCCCGGTGTCCCATGTTCGGTGTCCCCTTGGCTGCCATGCCCGGTGTCCCCGTGCCCGCTGTCCCCTGCCCGCCGTGCCCGCTGTCCCCTGCCCGCTGTGCCCGCGGTTCCCAGCGCGGGTCTGGATTCCTCGTTGGGGTTCGCGTCTCCTGCTCTGCCCGCGCTCCGGGGCTCGGCCGGTTCGGGACGTTCATCCAGGCCTTGTCAGGGGTTTACGGGGCTTTCTGTTGCAGGGTCTGGTTTGTTTTCCCAGGGCTGCTCTGCGGTTTTTATGTTGTGTATTAAACGTTTGCCGTTGTTTAAACTGCTGTTAATGCACATGTTCTGCTGTTTACACATTAAGGGTATCTTTGGAGAGTTTGACGTTTTAGAATGGTTTGGGTTGGAGAAACCTTAAAGATCATGTCCCACGGGCAGGGACACCTTCCACCAGCCCAGGGTGCTCCAAGCCCTGTCAAACTTGGCCTTGGACACTTCCAGGGATGGGGCAGCCACAGCTTCTTTGGGCACCTGTGCCAGGGCCTGCCCACCCTCCCAGGGAGGAATTCCTTCCCAGTATCCCACCTAACCCTTCTCGCTGGCAGTTTGAAGCCATTCCCCCTTGCCTTGGCACTCCAGGTCCCTTGTGAAAAGTTCCTCTCCCTGTTTCTTGGAGACTCCTTTCAGGTTCTGCCTTTCAGGAGCCATCCAGATACTCCGTTCCCCACCCTCTTTAAACTTTAAGGCATTGTCTGACAGCCCAAAGCTTCTGAGCCTGCAGGGGAAAACTCCGTTTGTCACCTCAGTAATCAATAAAACACTTGGCTTAAGAAAAGTATAATTGCATCAGACAGTCGATGCTGCCAGGAGCAGGTTCTGAGGTGGGGGTGGCGAGAAAGTTGAGTTTGTTCTGTCTTTGTTCCAATAATTCAGTCCCAGGGAACAATCAAACCATTCAACGCTTATTGTGGATTTTAAAAGAGGGCCGCTGCAGAAATTTCGCCGGAGCAGCAGTGGAGGGGTGTTGGCAAACCTCGGGTGCTTCTCGGGTGCCTTTGGCAAAGAGATAAGGGAGGCTGAGAATGGGCTGGGAATGGAAAGAGCTGAAAAGCCGGGAAGGATGGTGTCAGTGGAAGTGGGCTCTTGTTGCAGTTGGGATCTTTAATCTGGGAAGGGGCGAGGTGGGAAGTCAGGGCTGTTTTATCTCCTCTCTGGTACCTGCTGGAAGCCTTGGGGGAGTCCAGAGAGATTAGTTGTGGGCTTGAATAGGCACAGCCATCCCAGAAAATTTGAGTAGTTCCGTGGAGTTTCCTCAAAAGCCATGTGGATGTTTGAACTAATTATTGTGGTGTGAAAAACCACCCAGGCTTTATTTTTGGGTTTGTAATGAGTGAAACAACGTGTAGGCTGAAGGGCTGCTGGCCTTCTGTGGCCTTTCTTGGTGCTGTGGGATGAGGAGAAACCCTGAAAGTAGCAGGATGGTACCTAAAGGGAATTTTGGTCAAGTTAATGCTGAGAATGAAACCCAAAGTTCACAGGAGCAAGAGCAGCATGCAAAAACTTTTCCAGAACCATTGGGCAACTGGGGGGGGGGATTGCTCTGGGAACATGATGGGTGTTTATTCTCTGTGTTTGTGGAGTTTTTTTTAATGAATCTGTTGGCATCCCTTGAGAGTGGAGTCAAGGGCAGCTTCAGTGAGGTGTGTTGTGAAACAGGTCAATAAGCTGGGTTTCTCCAAAAAGTGCCAGCAGCAGGACAGGAGCTGGAAACAAACCTGAGCTTTTGGACTCCCTAATTGCCTGTGGGGCTTGTAGGTGGAACCAGGAGTTCAGTTCCCCTTCAGCCCACCCAAAACAAACCAACCTCTGTGAGCTCGAAGGATTAAATGGTCTGGAGGCTGCTGAAAGTTTCAGGGTTTGGTTGATTGGTGTTTGCACTTGATTAAGATTTGAAAGGCACTCCTCGGGCTGCTTTTTGCAGATCTGAGTGGCTTTTCTGTCTCCTCTGGTTCTCAGAATTTCACACACCACTTAATATATGTCTGTAGGTGCTCGCAGTTGTCCTTTTGTGTCCATATTTTTCAAACTGAGGCTGCTGGGGAGAGCCTGAGGCTCCCCAGGAACTTGCCCGTGCAGTGCTATTTGTATTCCCTCCAGCTGTCTGCTTGCTTTGCACTTCTTCTGCCATGTGGAGCCACGGTGAGAGGATCAAGTTTAACATTCTTTGAGGGAAAATATCTCTTCAAAATTAAACCACATGTTCCTCCTCACTGGTGGCTGGTTCTGGTGCTGGACCTTCTTTAGTAATTAATTTGTTTGCATTAATCTGTGGGGTGAGAATTGGTCAGGAAAGGTATTTAACATCAGAGGAAAGCTGAATGCTTTCCTTGCTATTGGGATTTGATTATTTCCAATAGAGAATAATAAACCCTTCCCAGCAGAATATTTGTTTCCAGTGCATGTGAGTCCCAGTTCATCTCTTCCCATAATCTTTATTATTGTTCTAATTTGCATAGTGCTGCAGTAGGACTTAAAAATTCATATGTAAGAGCACCTTACAAAGAAAAATGCAGTATTTTACCACTTTTCAAATGTACCTGGGGGTGGGAAATTGTGCCTCTGACTTTTAAGAGATTGCCTAAGAACACAGCCAGGTAAGGCAGTGGTTCCCTGGCCACTGTCTGAGATACCTGCAAGTCTTGCACAGAATTTTGTACATTTTTTTATCTTTTGCTGAGAATTTATTATTGCTGACTTGTGTAATTATATGTTAGTGATATATATTTTCAATATAAGAAGTTACACAACACATCAGTGCATTTATTTTTACTGTTTTGGTTGGTTTTTTTTTCCTAATAATTTTCCTTCTACCCCTCCCATTCCCAGGGTCAATTAAGTGAGAGCATGGACCATGGAGGAGTTGGCCAATATGACCTGTAAGTTACTGCTACAAAATGTCCTGTATCATTCCTACTACTACACATACCTTCTAATTTTGTCTCACTCTTAAGGTGAATAGCGAATGTTGTCATTCTGGCTCAATTTTGAGCCATTTCTCAACATTTCACCATTTCCTCCCATTAAAATGAATGAATTGTATCTTGAAATAAAATAACAATGTAACCAAATCCTGCTGAAACTTTGTTTTTTTTTCAATCCTCATTTCCCTAAAGAAATCTCCTGTGCTGGAGTTGTGTTTGCAGTGTGTGTGCAGGGCTTTGGGTGTGCTGCTGATTTCCCCCAGGGCAGAACTCAGGAGTTGAGGACACAGGAACCTCCAGCCTCCCTCCACTTGCAGATCCCAGCCTGTCTTACAAACCCTGCTGGGAGAAGAGACAGTTCTAGCAGCTCAGTCCCATTTCCCTCAGCAGGATCAACCTGTTAAGCTGTGACATAATTCAGAAGCATCATTCAGTTCTGGATCAGTGTTTTGTGGCCTGTTCAGAGCTGGGAGACTTCTTTTGCTACAGCTTTTTCTGCCAGATGCCTGTGTTGTGGAACTCTCCCTGTAACTGCTGAACGTGACCTGAAACTTAATCACACCTCAGAGCTTTGTTTCCGTGAAGTGTCTTAAGTCAGTTTGAGGCTTTGATCTTCTGAACTTAATTCTGCTGTAGTGCAGAGCACTGTGCATTAAAATGAAGGGATTTGAGGGAGATCTTGATAGCCTAAATCCCCCAAATTTGCAGGTAATCTGCTCTGTGCACGTTTGGCACTCCGAGCTTCGCACGCAGCTACGTAACATTTCTGTTGCCACGAATTCTCCACATCCCCCAGGGAACTGTCCCTCTAGGTCAGGCTGCTTTTCAGAGTGCCAGGTGGTGGCAAACCCACCCTGGTTGTTGTCTCTGCAGTGGCATGGAGCATTGTGAGAAGTTCGAGATTTCAGAGACCAGCGTCAACAGAGGCCCCGAGAAGATCCGGCCCGAGTGCTTCGAGCTGCTGCGCGTGCTGGGCAAGGGTGGCTACGGCAAGGTGAGGAGCCCCTGCTGCAGGAGCACAGCCAGGGCATGGCACAGGGGGGCTCCCTGCTGCCTTGGGCAAGCTCTGAGCTCTCCAGCAGAGCTCCTGCTGCCACAGGGAACCCCCCGAGCTGCCCAGGTTGGTGTCATGGGACACAGGTCCCGGAGCGGGAAATGTCACAAAGCGGTGCTGGTCCGGTCACCAGCTGTGCCCCTCCAGGCAGCCTTGTGGGTTGTGCTCATCTCCTGTGTCTCCTGCAGAGTTTTGCTGTTCCCCCCGTGCAGCTCTAACATGTGACTGCCTTTGTCTTGCTGCTCTTTAGGTGTTTCAAGTGCGAAAAGTGACTGGAGCGAACACCGGGAAAATCTTTGCCATGAAAGTTCTTAAAAAGGTAACCTGAATGTTCAGCCCTCCCCGTTTACCTGAGGGTTCAGCCCTCCCCGTTTACCTGAGGGTTCAGCCCTCCCCGTTTACCTGAGGGTTCAGCCCTCCCCGTTTACCTGAGGGTTCAGCCCTCCCCGTTTACCTGAACCCTAAAACTGTGCTGCCATTTAGCTTTTACAATTCTCTCATGACTCCATAGACCTAGAAATAAGTTTTAGTGTATACACAGTTGATACCCAGGTACAATTGGCATTAGAAAAAAACTTTACATTTTTCTGTCTGGGTAGTTGTCAGCAGCTTGTGTAAATAGGCAAGAAGTCCCTTCCAACCTAAATCATTGTGTAATTCTGTGAAATAAAGACTTCTGCAAGAAGCATCTCGTGTATATGCTGTGGTGAGATTTATTTTTCTTCATGCTGTTGCTGACTCCTCTGTGGTGTTGTGGTTAAATAAACTGAGAAGTGAACTCCATATAAAAGTCTGTTTAGCATGTCCTGTGCTCACCTGTCCCTGCAGGCAATGATTGTAAGGAATGCCAAGGATACAGCTCACACGAAGGCAGAGAGGAACATACTGGAGGAAGTGAAGCATCCCTTCATTGTGGACTTAATTTATGCCTTTCAGACGGGTGGAAAACTCTACCTCATCCTTGAGTATCTCAGTGGTCAGTATGTGAAATCTGGAACCTGCTGCTGGGGGTCTGGCACTTCCCAAGTCAGTGAAATAAGGGTGGATGAAACATGAAACAGTCATTTTTTATGCCAGTACAGGAGAGGAGATGTTTTGGCACTTTCTCTTCCATGAAGTTTGGTGTTTTTGTGGTGTCACACTTGGATTGGGTGCAGTCATCCAGAGCACCTGAGTTCGTGCAGGTTCTTTGTGGCAGAAGAAAGTGTCTGCTTTATTTCAGGAGCAGGGAAACAGGCACAGGTTAGAAACAGTTTCCTCAAGCTGTAACAGCAAAAACCAGGGACAGAAATGCTCCTGATTTCTTTAGGATGCTACAATTCAGAGTTAAAGCAAAAGAAAAATAGACTAGTTGGGGTTTTTTGTGAAATGTTGTACAGCAGGAAAAATACCTGTTGCTCATGGTTTTCCTAGAAAACAGACTTTTGACTGACTAAAAAAGATCCTTTGAGTATAATCTATTTTTTCTCATGACAGGAGGAGAACTATTTATGCAGTTAGAGAGAGAAGGGATATTTATGGAAGACACAGCTTGGTAAGTGAAGCTGTTTTTGTAAATTAATAGTTTGGGGTTTTTTTTTCCAAGTGCTTAAACTATATATAAGTACTCAGTCATTTCAAACTAGTGGAAACTGCAGCTCAGTGGGCTGGGGAGGGTGTCTGTGCTGCACTGACCAGTTATACACATATTTGAACTACTAACTGGTGAATTCAGATACTCCAAATATATTCATTGTAAGATAGCCACTAATTAGCAGCTAAAACTAATTTTGTAGGATTTGGGATTTGTGTGACTTTTAGGCAAACCAACCTCAAAGGCATCACTGTTTCTCATTTATTCTCTTACAGACTTCTAGTGATACTTTCAAGGAACTGTTGCTGTGTACATAACAGTGCTTGAGGTGCTTTGCATGATTGGATATGTCTAATTTTGTGGCCTGTGTTTCCCTGCAGCTTTTACTTGGCAGAAATCTCAATGGCACTGGGGCACTTGCATCAAAAAGGAATCATCTACCGTGATCTGAAGCCAGAAAATATCATGCTCAATCATCAAGGTAGGAATCCAGTAGTGAGTCAGGTTGGCAGGCATTTGAAAACAGTTCTTCAAAGGCCACAACTCCTCCCTCTTAGGGGAATTTCCTTATATTTCCAAGGCTAATTGCCCTCAAACACAGCAGTTCTGACTTTACTAGGCCCCAGCAAGCTCCAGGTTCCATGTGTGTAGACCCAGGCATGGGTTCATGTTTGGTTGATGTGCTGTTTCTGCAGCTCTGGGATTTTTTCTTGTGTGAGTCATTGTAAAGGACACAAATATCTGTGTCCTCAGTAGAATCTGCGGTGTTTCAGTCAGTGGGGACAGGCAGCTGAGGTTGGGTGCCACATCACCTGGGGCTGGAGGGGCTTGCCCAGCTGCTGACACTGGGGCTGGCAGCAGTGGCAGCTCCTGCCTGCACTGTTGGGTGGCTGTGACACTGCCAAGTGTGACAGTCTGGGCCATCCACTGATGTCTTGTTTCCTTAAACAGCTGATTTACTGACTCTGAGTCTTGGTACTGAATTATTCAGGGCACTTTGTAGTGTGTTGAAGCTCATTCTGTGAACTTTGAAGCAAGTAGTGAAATTCAAATCCCACTTTCTTAGCTGAGGGATGCTCTAAAGTCTGTGTGTTTAAATACATTTGTATGAGAATAAGTTTGGGTAGTTTGGCTTGTTTCTGTTCAAGTGGCAGCACTTGGTTGTAAGTGTGACCACCTTGTTCTGTTTGATGGTTGTATTGCTTTGTCAGACCATTAAAAATACCTGTAAGTAGTTTGGAGTCAGCACATAGTACATCTTCTGTATTTGATGTTAGGATTCTGAAATGTCACATGTTTAATTTCAGGTCACGTCAAACTGACTGACTTTGGACTATGTAAAGAGTCTATCCACGATGGAACAGTCACACACACCTTCTGTGGAACAATTGAATACATGTGAGCTGCTTGCTGGAACACCAAAATGTTGCTCTGCTCTGGGGGGAATGGCTCAATTTTGCCTTTTTAACTGGTGGTTCAGTGACTCAGGAATAACTTTACTTGATAAATGTGGGTTTGTTTGAAAACTCACAGAATTGATGTGGTGCTTGTTCAAATACTTTTATATTTTTAATTTTTTTTCTGCTTGCAGGGCCCCTGAAATCTTGATGAGGAGTGGGCATAACCGTGCTGTGGACTGGTGGAGTTTGGGGGCATTAATGTATGACATGCTGACTGGAGCAGTAGGTGCACAGTTATAATTGCATGTATTTCTTTTTGTGGCTGCTGTGGTTCCCTGTGTCCTAACTCAGATGCATGTATAAATATATATAATTTGTATATATGCAGAAGTAACCAAAATACAGCTGCAGTTGTGCTGACTTCACTCCTGAGCTGTTTTTATCCAAACAGTGACTTGCAAGTCCTATTTGTAATAATTTTTCCTGCTTTGTGAATGACTGAAGTGAGTTGTGTGTGCACAGTTCTGAACTAGTTGTTTTTCCTTTTTGCTCCTGTTCCGATGGTGCTTTCCAGCCTCCTTTCACTGGGGAGAACAGGAAGAAAACAATTGACAAGATTCTCAAGTGTAAACTCAACTTGCCTCCCTACCTCACACAAGAAGCCAGAGATCTGCTTAAAAAGGTAGAATTTGAATGGCTCTCAGTGCTACTCATTATGTAGGAAATAGATATGTAATGACACCTCTGTGGCTACTCAGTCCAAGCTTGTTTTAGTACTAAATAAGTAAGTTTTGTGTTGTCTGGGACAGAAAGTGATTTTCCTTGAAAATACAATTGTTTTCTAACAAATGCAGGTTTCCCCGTTGTTCTGTATTCATTCTGCATGGTGCTCATTCAATTGATGATTCATGTCACAACTAGGCTAGTCATAACAGCACAACTAATGTTGCTTTTTTGGATGTTATTTCTCATGAAGCTGCTAAAAAGAAATGCTGCCTCACGTCTAGGAGCTGGTCCTGGAGATGCTGGAGAAGTTCAGGTAACTTGCACTTCAGAACTCTTACCTCAAGTGAAAAGAGAACAGCTTTGAGGGCACACCAGGGTAGGAGAGTCCCCCTTGTCTGGAAGGGTGAGGGATGTGACAGCACATCAGTCTGCAAGCTTTAAAGCTCAACAAAAGCAGCTATCTTCCTGTTGGACAGTTTGATGTTTGGGAAACAGCTTTCCTTGTGTAGCTCTGTCTTCAGGGGGTTTCTACTGCTAATTGCAGTGTGTTAATTGTGCAACCTGGATAGTCTCAGCAGGCTGATGCAGGACCTGCCACCCCTTCCACTGGTGCAGCTCTTTCCAGGAAAGAGTCAGTGAAAAACTAAGGCAGAGGCTTTAGTTCCTGGTGCTCCCAGCTTGACTTCTGGTTTTGTGGTGACATTAATGATGTATTAGAGAGTCCTCCTTATTTCACCCTTTTGTTAATTTGTCATTATTGCGGTGTTTTGTCATGATTTTTAGTATCTAACTTTCAGAGTTGAACGATGTAGAGGTATTTTGCATGTAAAGTGGCTTTTTTTAACACTTTCAAGGAAAACATCATAGGAGGTGTGGTATCAAGTCTCAGCTTTCCTGATGTGGAATATATTGCACTAAACCCGTATGTGATTTTGGAAAGAGCCACCAGAGAAAGGGTGTGAAAAGCCCCTGTTACGGGTTCAGCTGCTGTGGTTTGTGCCCCGGGGCAGTTGCTGACTGTGCTGTTGTCACCCTTGTAGGCTCACCCGTTCTTCAGACACATTAACTGGGACGAGCTGTTGGCACGAAAGGTGGAACCTCCTTTTAAACCCTTATTGGTATGTACTGGGAATGCTGGGAGGTGTCTCTGAGGGAGGTCTTAATGTGGGATGTAAAGCTGAGAAATGTTCCCTTTACAAACGGGAGTGCCACTGATTTGTGGGACTTTATTTGCCAGCTGGGTGACAGATTCACTCTGCGGAGGTTACAGAGGGCAGGTCTGCTCTGCTTCTGACCTGGAGGTTAAACAGACTGGCAAGTGCAGTTCACTCTAATTTTCTGCTTCTAAACCCTCCACAGTAAGTCAGTTCCAACTGGAATGATAAATAGTTGCTAAGCAAAAGTAAATGAAATCAATTAAGCATTTTTTGGGTTTGCTTATTAATATTTACAAAGCACCCTGTAGTTGGAGTTTGGCTCTAACCAGTGATGTGATGGACAGGTCTCTGTTACCCCATCTTACATTCTGAGGGTGTGAGGTGTCTGTCCTCCCCTCTGGCTGCAGTCAGCTACAGCCACCCCATTGTTCCCAGCTACTAAAGATCCCGCTCTGAACTGGTTTAGGCATCACTAATGTCCAGCATTCTGCAGCACAGGGGCTGCAGACCTTTTCCCCCCTCCCTCACTCTCTTGAATGGAATTCAGAAAGACTCAAGATTGGCATTTCCAAATGAATTATCTGAAGATGGTTTGGGGTTTTTCTGTTATTAGCAGTGTTATGAAAGTTACTTGTAGATTTTCAAAATGTGCTTCCATGGTTGCACAAGGGCCTGCACAAAGGAATCCCACTGCCTTTCCACACAGGAATGAGAGAAGGCTTGGAGTTGCTGTTGTTCTGTGACCAAATTAAACAATATTCTTCACAGTCACTCTTTGCAGAGTTGTCCTCTGTCCCTCACAGTATAAACACTTCTGTATCTGCAGAAGTGGGATTAAATTACCTGGAGAGGTTCCAAATCTAAGAGTTGCAGCTCTTGTGGTTGTGACTAGGGCTAAACTTGGCAAGAAACCGGCGTTGTAATCTAAGAGTTCTTTTGTTTGTGATTTTTTTTAAAGTCATCTTTTTAATTTGTGTTCCTTTTTGCTCCATAATTTTTGCCCCTCCCCCTTGCCTTTATTTCCCAGTGTCAGTGCCCATAGTGACCTCCCAGTGGCAGCGCCAGGATTCCGACGCCACTCCAGGGTTTTCCTCCAGCAGAGCTCTGCCAAAACTCAATGGAATGAACTCCATCCAGAGGCTGCACTGCTCACCGCTGAACCCTTTGCTTGATATCTGTAATGTAAACCCTTAATCATTTTGTTTTTGCAAAGCAATCTGAAGAGGATGTGAGCCAGTTTGATTCAAAGTTTACACGTCAGACACCTGTTGATAGCCCAGATGACTCAACTCTCAGTGAAAGTGCCAACCAGGTCTTTCTGGTGAGTGAGGGGTGACTGGAGAGGGAGGTTTGCTGCTGGAAGGGGGGGCATTGCAGCTAAATTAACTCTGTTGAACCCTAACTGATACTTGAAGCAAACTGCCCACAAACTCTGTTTAAAGTGCTGTGGAAGTCCTCTGATTATTGCTGACGTTCTCTTTATGCCCCAGCCAGCACACGGTGCTTCCTTTCTGGAGTGTCAGCATTCTGATTCAGAGCTGCATTGTGAACCCTGCCCATGGGGCTGCTGTCACAGTCATGCAGAGAGAACAATGTCCAGTCTGGAGAGCAAAATGAATTAAATTGAGTGTGCCTGTGGCAGTCTGATCTGGGGGGAAGTGACTGGGGTGGAGCACCAGGTTGGGAACTCCCTGAAGTCCCACAGTTTGCTTCAAGGAGTCGAAGCTCACGTGTCTACATTGACTCTTCCTTTTGTAATTTCCTTACCATAATCATTTTTTCCCCTGATAATCATACCTGCAGAGTGATCCTCAGTGTGAGCTGTTGTGGCTCAGTGCCTCCCTTCCTGTGTTGCAGGGTTTCACCTACGTGGCTCCATCTGTACTTGAAAGCGTAAAAGAGAAATTTTCTTTTGAACCAAAAATCCGCTCCCCTCGCAGATTCATAGGAAGCCCTCGGACACCAGTCAGGTACCTTGGCTTTTATTCCTTCTTTTTCCTGCGTCTCTTCTTTTGTCATGCACCTTGTGGCAAGTAGTTGAAATAGGTCTGCACTGGAAGTTAAAAATGCAGCCCTGCTTCTCAGCCTAGCACTTCCATTTGAATGACAGGAGCCATGCTGTTTTGCAAACCCCATTATTAAAGCCAAGGCAGTGGGGTTTGGCAGCATGGGAAGTACCAAAACCCCATTATTAAAGCCGAGGCAGTGCGGTTTGGCAGCACGGGAAGTACCAGCTTGTTGCTTTTCAGTGCTGGTGCAGCCTCCTTGTGGTGACTTTGGTGCACCACTCCTCTAGAACTGTTGCAGAACATCCCAAGTACACTCTACTGCTAAAGAACCCTGTTAATGTAGCAAATCCCTTCTGCAGCCCCCTAGAAGTGCATCCTCAGGTGAGAGACATGCACTTCACAAGAGCCCAGGGCAGAAGCTATACATCGCAATTTCTCAAACTTCTGGGAAGTATAAGGAAGAATTAGAAATGCCTCTCAACAGGACTTGAGTTCAGCTTCCTGCAGAGTAAGAGATGTCCTTGGGTGCTGTGTCTTCATCTCTGACTTGTGTCTCTCTTGTTTTAAAGCCCTGTAAAGTTTTCCCCTGGGGAGTTCTGGGCAAGAGGTGCTTCTGCCGGCGCATCGAACGCTCAGCCACCTGTGGAGTACCCCATGGAGACGAGTGGAATGGAGCAGATGGATGTGACAGTGTGTGGAGAAGCTTCAGCCCCGCTTCCAATCCGGCAGCCAAACTCGGGGCCCTACAAAAAACAGGCTTTCCCCATGATCTCCAAACGACCAGAGCACTTGCGCATGAACCTATGACAGCGCCCCCTGCCCGAGCCTCGCAGTGGGACAGCCAAGCACGGACCGAGCCCCGCGAGCTGAAACACGAGGGCTCCTTTGGTCTGCTTGGGAAAAGTGACAGTATCAAAGAGTCAGTCATTGCACAGAGAGACTTGGAAAGCAAAGGAAAACGGATTTTTGGGTGGTTGTTTTTTTGTTTTGTTTTTGTTTTTTTTCCTTTTTCTGTCAATCAATGGTGCATAAAAAAACTTTAGCAAATGGTATTGCAGAACTCTAGGCACGTCATCTAACTGAATCCAGTGACATCTGCTCACCTTATCAAGGATTTCTCAGCTTGATAGCTCGGAACTGACAGTATTAAGGGTCAGGATGTTGCTCCAGAATCACTGGTGTAGTGGTGGATGTGTCGAGGAGGGTTAGCCCTTTCACTAGGCAGAGGATGAAATGCCTGTGCTTGCAGCTGAGGGGTAATTAGCATGCAAGTTCGTTAAGCAGTTTCCTGCAATGGGGTGGAATCACAGATGAAAGCTAAAATTAATTGGTGTCTCACATTCAAAACATAATGAGTTTTTATATATATATATATATATATATAAATATATATATTTTTCAAATAGATTTTTTTTTGATTCAGCTCATTATGGAAAGGATCCCAAAATTGCAAATGCAGAATAATTGGTGAAGAAAGTTTTCAAGGCTCTAGTTCTGATTCTTCTCCTCGTGCAACAACAAATCAATAAGTGAACCAGTGGCTGGTGGGCAGTGTGGGGGGGGAGAGGACTGTCCCACTTGCTTGCCCAGCTGAAATCCCTGCTCCTGCAGAGGCAGAAGGATCCAATCAGGAGGCAATGCTGCTACATGTTCTAGGCTTGACTGGAAGCCACGGGCTCACACACGTCCTGCTTATTTCATCCCTGTCCTCAGCAGACATTTCACTGGGAAACATCAGCTTTGCCCACTCGTGCTGGTCCTGAGCTGGAGGCAGCACAGCCAGATTCTTACCCCCAGAGAGAGCAGGAAGCAGTGCAGCAGAACACAAGGTCAGTAGAGACACAGAGGAAGTACCACAGGAAACAGAGACAAATCCTCCATAGTATAAGGAAATAACTATTTTTGTAACCAGCGGGTAAGAATTTGAGGATTTTTTTTAATTATTATTATTATTAATATTAATAAAACTTTGCTTATGGGAATTCCCTGCCATTATACATTTCTAAATTTCTCGACCTTTTTTTCTATGCTGGGGCAATAAATTTGCTGATTGTACGAGAAAAGTGTTCAACGGCCTTTCAGTGAATGTCTTCCACAGTGGGTCAGAACTTTAGCAAACTTCATTTAGGAAACATGTTCTAAGGACACTATTTATGTTTTTAAAGCTGTCACCATCTGTACAAATGACTTACAGGTACAAAGAATAAAATAAAGGTAAACTCTACCTTCCTTAAATACTTCCTGCCTTAAAGAAAGCATTTCCATGAGCATAGCTGGTGAAAGGGTTAATATCTGCAGAGCTTTACACTAGTTAGGGTGTGTCTGGTGTGTGCGTGTGTGTGGGGATGATCAGCTGCATACAAGTCCTGTCACTTTTTGCCTGCCACACGTTGCATTATCTTTAGCCAAACTGTGCAAAGTCTACTTCTGGTGTTTCACAACAGTAGGGATTTTTTTATTCTGGATTCTACTTATTCTGTGGATACTGAACCTTTTTGAGCCATAGGATCCAAGCCATAAAACTCTGGAAGCATTGGAGCCTCTCAGTGCTCTTTGCTCAGATTTGCAGGTCGGAAGGATTCAACGATCTCTTGCTACTAACCAAGAAGCAACAGCAAAAGATTGAGCAAAAATTAGTGATGGGGTTTTTTATTTCCTCCTGGTAAGCCTTTCATCAGAAAACCTAATTTTGTAAGGGAGATCAAGTTCCCTGGCAGTGACCCACGTTGCTGCAGTGGTGGTGCCCCCAAAATGCAGGTGCTGAGGGGGTGTTGGCTTTGTATCTGCAGCCCCCCAGCACTTGGGGCCTCCCTGCTGTGAGGGGTCCTGGGCAGCCAAGGAGTCATTCTGGAGGCAGATCTCTTGGTCCTGGTCAGAGCTGTCCAGTGGCATTGGTTTAATGTGGCTGGCAAGGATGGCAGGGGTTGTTGGTCTGAGTTCCCTGAGGAGTTCCAAGCCCAGCCCATGGGTTTACAAAGGAAACTCCATGTCCTGATGATGTTCCATCCCATAAATGCCAAGTTGGATTCCCTACCATAACTGTGAAACTTTGGGAGTGTGACTCAGACAGCAAGCACACACTATGCAATATGGTTTATCCTGTATTTATTTGTAAAAATATCAGACATAGATCCTCTATATATATATATAATAGTGTCAAAATTACTAGTCGTGATCTAAGGGGAGTGGAGTTGTAGCTCCTGTCTGGCTATTTCAGATAAGTGCAGAATGCATTGAATATTGGAGAGCTTAACAAGTGCTTTCTTTTGTTCATTTAAAAATGTCTTAAATTTTTCATTAGAGTATAGAATCTTATTTTTTTTATTTTGTACAAGCTGCGCTTTTTTAATTATAATCACTGAAGAATTCACTATAATTTGATTTTATAGGATTTTTGTAGCATTACAAAAATATAGTAAAATACCTGAGGTTAATACCTGTTGTGGCTAACCATATAAAAGTATTAAATCTGAAACTTGAACAAAAGTCATATTTTTTTTTACTAGATGTTAAATAGGGAAATATTTTGTTCTGCAGGTCATTCTCAGAAAAGGTTTCTAGGTCAGCTGTGTTACCAGCAGTTTTCCTTTTTCCCATTTGATGCAGAAACTTCTGGTCTAAGATCTTTGAAATTCCATCAGTTTTCTTGTGGGAGTGATGCATACATTTGATGCCATTCGTGTACTAAATTGTAATTTTGGGAATGCTGGAATAATTCCTACCAAGACTGTCTTAATTGTGCCATCTGACATTTGAATGTCATCCTGGTATTAGCTCATAATAAAAGATAAAAATCAACGAGTCAGCTGTTCTTTTGAATATCCCTTTCTTCTTGGGCTTGCTGTCTGAAAGCTGAACTGCTGGAGAACATTTAGTATTTGAGTCCACTCTACAGTGGGTGTTTATTTGGGGTCTGTTCTCTTTTAATATTAATTTAATATTAAAGTGCATCAAGCATTTGGGGGGTACACTTGTTTTTAGGACAGATGTTTGGGGTGTTTAAATTTTGTCTCTGCAGGATTGTTGCTGTTTTGTTCTCCCAGCTTAGAGGGAAATCCTGCATCCCAAGGGATGGAGGAGGAAATGTCATTAAGAACAAGGCAAATCACTTGAATGTTCTCCCTGGTGATCCACTGGGTGCAGTTCCCAAACATGAACTTGGCAGATGGTTCTTTTCCAGGTTAACTCCATTTGTAGCTTCAACAAACACACTTGAGCTGCCTCAGTCCAAACAAGGTAATCCCTGTCCTGGTGTTCATCTTCCAGGCTTTCCTGGAACTAAATGTCCTCAAGAGCTGAACGAGATGGATGTGAACAGCAAATTTAAACAAACGCCAATCCAAGTGACCTGGTGGTTTTTTGGAAGGAGGGAGGCCCTGAGTACAAATGTGGATCTGAATCATTGTATTCCGTGCCAGCTTTGATGGGAAAGGGAGGGAGGAGGAACTCCCTGAGAGATGCTCCTGATCAGGCTGTGTTACCAAGGGCTGGTGCCTTCACCTGGGGTTTGGGGCTCTGAAAAAGGGGCTGTTGGCTGTCCCTTATCACCTGCTCTCGGTTCTGCCCCTGCAGGGTCAGTCGTGCTGCCCTTTGGTGGGGTGGGAAGCAGGACCCTGGCCTGGCTCGGGAGGAGCTGCATCCTAATTCCATCACCCATGGATCAGAGAGGATGGCATTCCTGGATGTGAGTTCCTCCCTCTTTCCCCCTCTGTAACTAAGATGGGAATGATTCATTTATGAAGTGTAAATCTAAACTGGTTGATCAAAAGTCTCTTTTTAGTTCTTAGTTTTTAACAAAACTTGTTTGTTAATATCACTGGGTTTGGATAATTTTCACTGGATCTTCAAGCTAAAAAAAATCATCAACAGAAAGAGGGGAAAACCCAGAAATTGTTCCCTGATGCTGTTTTTGACCAATCTCCACCCTTCTTTGGGTTGTCACTGCTATGTGGTGCACAGAGACCAAAAGGGTCAGGGTTGACTTAAAGCACTGACACTATTTGTTGTGCTCCACAGAACAGCCTTGGTGAGCTCTAGGGGCCAGATGACACTGGTGAGTTCCTGTGTTGATTTTTTTATTAAGCACAAGTTAATACTTTAATTATTTTCATATTTTAAAGGAGTAATCCTGGCCTTGCCTGCAGTCCTTGGTGCCTTAATTCCTCAGTGTACACTTACGACTCTTGGGTATTGAACCACCTGCTGAGGTGAGTAGTTTACAGTTTCTTCTACAGCAAAATCCTTAGTTCAGGTTATTTTCTCTCAGTTTCTCTGCAAAGCCTGAATGTTTCTGTGGAAAGCAACCCCTTCAAGGGCTGTCAGTGCCCTCCTGGTTGATCTGGGGTCTGTCAGTCTGAACTGTTGGTCCTCTGCAATGAAAATCTGTCCCAGAATCCATGGCTGTCCATTAGTGGTAGGCAATTAACCTAATCAGTGCTGAAGAATTAAGGAGTGCATTTCCTTGCACTAACATCGTGTCCCAATCTAATGAATTTCATGTCACGTTTTCTCTGAGAAGATTTTTGAATTAAAGAGTGATTAAGCTGTTGGTTTTATCATTTCAGGAGAAGCTCATCCAGGCTAAGTTGCAATCTTTGTTTTGCCCAGTGTTTTGGGAGGGGTTGGTTATCACATCTGCCCTTACAGACTCTCTTGGGCTTAGCCACATATTTTACTCACACAAGCAAAGGTTTTTTTCCAAGGTGCTGTTTGTTGGCTAAACTAAATATACCCCTCATTGTCTACACAGTACTCACACAATGCCTGTATGAAGAAAAAAACCCACTTCGTAGCTAAACTGGGTGTTCAGGATGGAGTTTGGGAAAACCTGAATATGGCTGTGTGACAAAGGGGACCCATCAGAGATTCAGAGTCCAGCCTGGAGCTGCCCCTGCTCTGTCTGCTCCTGGAGTGGCTCAGTTCCTGTCCCTCTCAGGGGAAGCTGAGCTGCAGCAGGAGCTCTGATGGTACTCAAACAGCACAGATGCCAAGGGGGAGCAGTCCCAGGGCACAGTGAACTGAGCTTCAAACTAAAGCACAGGTGGCAGATGCACAGCATGTTATGGCAAACCCCAGACTGAGCATAAAATGAGTTCTCTGGGCTTGGACCTTCCCTCTCCTTGGATTTTCAGTCAGAATCCTGCTCATAATCCACTTGAAGGGCACTCTCCCATCAGACCCTGGCAGGCCTAGAAATGTGCCTGTGTCAGCTGCAGCTCTGTAGGACTCAGCCCTGCCTGGCCCTGGGGGTTGGACAGCATTCAGCAAGTGAGTGTTGCACTTTTAAATTCTGTTTTTAAGTGAGTTTAGAAGTTTTCTGAAGGTATTCAGTGAAGACAAACTCAAGTTAATGGCAGCTAAATATAACTTTCCTGTAACAGGATGATTTGAGTGGTTTTTTTTCAGTCTTGTCTGAATAACAAGATGAGAAAAGACAAGCAAGAAAACAAAGTGAGATTATGTTACACATAGCACTGACTTACATATAAAGACTAACTATGAATAAATTGTAGCATTTGAAGGGTTTTTGTTTTTCAGAGTACAATAGAAAAGCTGTACCTGGCAGTGAACTGTTATGTGCTTATATATTAATACTGAAACAGGAACAGATTGTTCTTTATTAAACATGCACCAAACAAGTAGATTTAAATGCATTTATTCTCTCTGATTTTTATGCATACTACAAATTGCAAATACAGTATAAAATAGATTCTCTCTTGTAAGAAAACCTGGTTCCTGTTAGGACAAAAAATATAGTATTAAAGATTTGTTTTAAAAATACCAGCTTTATAAAAAGCTCAGTAAAAAACTAACATGAGTGGTTGGTTTAAAGCCAGAATATTAAGCCAAAGATCCATTAGAAGCCTACAAGAACCTAAGGGGAAACATCTTGTGCTTATCTCCAGGTACAGTGAGAAACAGTTGCCGTTGCAGGGGCCTGAGTAAGGATTTCTCTCATTTACTGGGCAAGCATTAAGGGGTCCTGAATGCCAAATGTGACAAGGAGCTCTAATTCTCACTGTAGTCCAGGGTGTGAAATCTGCTCATAACCTCAGTAAAAGTGGTAGGGTGACCTTTGGGGTTGAGTCATGTTAGAAGGGTAAATACAGTTTAGTACAACCTGGAACTCCAGTAAAATGCTGAATGCAGAATTCCTGCAGCCTGTTGCAAGGCTCTGAGTGTCTCCTGTGACAGTCACAGCAGAAGCAGTGCTGCCTTTTCTGCACTCCCTCTGAAAACTTTGTCTTCTCTACTTCCCAAGGGCCACGGGACCGTTCTCTGCACGGGGTTCCATCCTGGAACCCTTGAGGGAAGCAGGGGCTGTGGGACTGGGAAACCTCCTCCAGCTGAATCTGCAGGGATCTGCAAAACCCCACTGTGAGCAAACCAAGTGGAAGCCAAGATGTTTGACAGGCTTTAGAAAATCTGCAGGTGCATTGATGTGGCTCCATCTTTCCACTTGTTAACGTGGTCTGAAATGACAGTTCTGCAGAGTGGGCATGTTTTCTCTCTGTTAAACCATAAACTGATGCATTCTTCACAGAATGTGTGCTGGAAGAAAAGGAGGAGACTTTAGAGCTTCTGGGCTCTTCAGTGTGTAACATGCTGCATTAATTGCCCAGCCTGATTTCTAAACATAATCATGAAACACACACTCATTTTACATTGTTTTGTTGACTAGTTGTTTAAAATATAATTTGCAAGAAACCAACTGGGAATGATGTGGGTTACCTGACAGATGAGCAGGATAGGCTTCTGAAATTCAGCTTGGCAGATGGAGCAGATATCATCTGATTCAGCGCACTGTCTCTTGCTGGCTGGCACTCCATAGTGCTGGAAAACAAAGGAGTTGCAGCAAATATTAGTTTCTAGTGGGATGAAAAAGCCAAGACCAAATACCAGGTCAGAAAGGGCTGCTGTGTCAGGAAAACTATTAAATCCCTAATCCAAGGAAACATTGCTAATTTTTTAAGAAGAGCAGGCCAAAAAGAGTGTATTATTTCACATCCTTATATCAGAAGGGAAGTGCAGAAGAGAATTTGGGGGGAGTGGTTGTTGTTCAGATGACAACACACTCATAGTCAAGGAATTGAGACTGAAATGGGAGAAAGGTTTACTGTAAAAATGCCTTTGTTCTTGCTGGGACAGTACAAAGTAATATAGGAATGAGGCATTTAAAAAGTATTTCCATGCAAATTGGATTTCTGGCTTTGTCAGAACTCAGTACTCACTGGTCGTGTGAAAAACACCCGTAAGACCTGCCGGAAGTTTCTCAGTTGTCCAAAAAAGCTCAAAAGCTGAGAAGGGAGAGAAAACCTGAGTTATGCTTAATGTTTTTGCCTCTGTGAACTAAAAAGCTTCCAAGCTTTTGACAGATTCCAGCACTGGAAGCCTCACTGCTGGAAGGATGTTGGCAGGAACAAAAGCAAAGCTGTAATTCAGACTGTGACCCTGTTTTAGTTGTTTTAAGTGTAACCACAATAAGAATTTAGGCTGAAAGGTTTTTTCCCCAGTAGGTGTCTGAAATGAAGCATTTGAGTGCAAATATCTCACCATTATTATCATATTTGCAACAGTACTTAGACTTGTCATTATGGCACCAGGGCATTATGAAGTACTGATCATGTTCAAAGCCAGACTTGTCCTGGTGAGGTTCCACTGGGGCAGATGAGCTCTCTGGGGAAGTAGAGCCAGAAGAACAAGTTTGCCTTGTTTGGCATCACACAGGCTACTCCAGCAGAGAGAAATTCCTGGGAAGTGCTGATTCTTTGAGCCACTAATTTATTTTTGCAAGTTCTTTTCTCAGTATCCTACAGCAGTCTGATCAGTGCCTGGTGTGAAGGGTCCTATAGTACCAGTGCCCTTTGCGGTGCAATCCAAATCCATTCCCAGAACCAGGGGAATTATGATTTAGGGTCCTGAGCCCGTTTTTTGGGAGGCTGTAAGCACTTAAACTGAAGCACTGCCTTGCCAGTCAGGTCAGAGGGGAACTTCCAGCAATGTGCTGGCTTGTGTCTCTAACCCTCCAGAGATCATTCCTGCAGAACAGTTCAGAGGAATACCAAGCTTACATACTTTTAGGATGAGGTAGAGAAGGCCCAGCAGTGTCCCAAGGGTCCATCCCAGGCCACTGTCCAGCTCTCCATGGGCAGTGAGATGACGGAACCAAACTGGGATGGGGACAAACATACGGTAATACTGGCAGAGTTCTTCTAACAGCATGTACCAGTAGCCCTGAGCAAGACATGCAAAGGAAGAGCTCAAGATTTAAACCACAAAGGAGTTGGAAAATACAGAGAAAAGATGCATTGTTACTCTTCGAGTAGCTCCCTCTCCTAGTATCTTGAAACAACTAAATAGGAAGCTTTTGTACCAGGGAAGAAGTGCCCTTTCTGTGATGGACAATTTCCCACTATTGACCAGATTCCTTCTTTAATTAGGCACAGTTTAGGTCACAGTGAGTGTAATGGAATTTTCAATAACTGGTTTTTTAGATGTTGCATCACTAGCTGTAAAAAACCCCCAGATCTAGATTATAAATCTGCATTTAGAGAAGCCAGTTGTACCTGAGAAGAACTTGTTCTGGTACATTTTAAGAGATAAAACCTCCCAAAAGACCCTGTTCAAACGCTATCACGTAAAACTGTATTTGTTAATTCATTTTATTGGAACCAGCACTAGTAATTGCAATTTTAAGATAAAATGCAATGGGTTTTGCCTGCCTCACCTCAGGAAGTAGATAAAAATAAACACACCACCAGTCAGTGTAAGCTTCTGGGAAAATCATTAAACCTCACTGATTTGAGAAATCACTGATCTCACACAAATATTGCTTACGTTTATCAACAAAAAGAAAACTCAGAGCTCTTTCTGAAGAGAGAGAAAACAGCTGTTTGCAAGTGCAGACCTTACAGTCTTGCCAGTTACTGTGAGGCACACACAGATCTGCTGTAGTCCAGCCACTGCCCCAGGCACATTCTTACAGTGCAGAAAATAAAAGCTTTCTTCAAGCCTCACCTCAGAGACGGGAATAAACCCCCTGATCCAATGACATAATACAAGTACTTGGTTCACAGCCCACTGAAAACCTTCCTTAGCACCAAACAGAGAACAAGAAATCCACAGGGTTTTCTTGCCCTATAGTGTAGTGGTGGATTATATACAGCTCTTTAATTAAAGACTTTTCTCTAGGTAGAATTTGATAATTAGCTGATTTTACCATTAAAAAAATCTTCACAAGGAAGCAAAAATATAGGTTGTTTTCTTACCTTGGATTTAAAGGACATGATAAAAGAAGGCACCAAGAGAATAAAGCACTTGAAGCCCATGAAGAGGAATTTCAGAATGAAGTCTGTGACTCCCACAATCCAAAGGACCTCCCAGAAGTTCATAAAATCCACAGTAGGGTTTAAGAAGATTAGGCTACAAAAAGAAGTATCAGAAGTTACTGGAGCACCCTTTTTAGAGGAAACTGTAACCAGAGTTATCACAGCAGGTTTAAAGAAGGAAACCTGGTTTACACAAAGGAAGACTGTTTGCCAAGAAAATGAACTGCTCACTGTTAATTAATCCTCATGATCTCTGACAACCTTTCCACTTTGGAAGCTTCTTTGCTGGATCTTCATCAAAACCCTTATCCCTGGGCTTGCTTTCTCATTTTGGCACTCAGCCTTTGATTTACGGCCAAGGGGAAGAAAGCCCTTGGAGTCAAAATACGGAGCCCCAGAGTGCCATTCCTGGTATTCCAGAGGGCTGGAGGGCAGACCCAGCAATGCTCCCCATGGCACAGCAGTGCCAGGAAGTCCACTATGGGGTCTAGGAAATTCCAGCACAGGGTTTTTGAGGGTAGCACCTGTTGAGTTTGACAGCAAGGGAGGAATGGAAATTAAAGTGACAGAGAAACCAATGGCACAATTAAAGAAAAACAGGCAATAAAATGTTCCCTGTTAATTTTGAGTAATTTAGGATGGGAGTGGGGATGTTTCTCTGCTTACCTGTAATACAGGGCCTGGGAATGGAAGGTGTAATACAAAAGGAGGGATGATCCAGTCAGGTACAGCAGTAACCAGGTGCACTGCAGCTTGGAGCACCGTTCCTGTGAGGGAATTAGGAAGGCACATTGCAGGCCTTGCCTCAGGAGCAGGGTCTGACATACCCCCAAACCTGTGGCACCTGAGCAGCTGCTGCCAGAGGGCTTTATCTTTGTGGGGTTAGGCCACATTAAATAGGAGAACTCAGTGGAAAGGTAAAGCAATAATTTTAATGTTTTCAAAATACCAACTTCTATGTGTGTCAAGGTTTTTTCAGCCCACCCCCCTCTGAAGAAACAACAGGTTCACTCCTTTGGGAGTGAACAGAGAGATGAAAGTTTAAACCGTCAACTGCTATTTAATCCACAGGAATAGTTAAGTTCTTCCATAAATTACAAAAAGCTTTTATCATTTGAAGTGATTTCAGTAGTCCAAGTCAGAAGAAGGGAAAAACCCCCTCTTTTTATCCTTATTATCTGAGAAGTTCAACACTGTAGAGAAGCATTAGGACTACTTCTATCATGAAACCTAGTGATATAATATTATTAGGTGAATAAAATAGTATCTCCTTTCACATTTCTTTCAAAATTTGATGGATAAAGGTCTTGGTTAACAGACAATTTTGTGTCATAGTGTGATACTTACTCTTAGAAAAACCTGATTTACTATGCTTTTGTTTGCATACGCATAAGTTGTTAGCAGCCCAATTCCAAGAGAAATGCCTATTAGGAAAACAGGATCAGTTATACACATGAAAAGGAAAAAAAAGAATCACTGAACTGGGTTAAAAAGCAGCCATTTCTAATATGTCTTTGTAATTACAATTAATAGCTCAGACTCTCAAGCCAGGATAATTAAGCACAGTGTACATATGCCAGCAAAGGAAACAGAAGCCACTGAAATGCAGTTTAGCCAATCTCTCTTTCTGATGAATAAAGCAAATAAAAATAAAGCTAAAAAGAAATTGAATTATATTTCAGGCTTGGTCATCAGTCTGTCTCTTTGGGGGGAGGGTTTCGTTATACTCTACCAGTGAGATGCTGCGTGAGGAGTTTGACACAGAGGATCAGCAGGTAGGGCAGGCTCTTGTGCAGCCACTGCAGGAGGTACCGCAGCTCCGAGAGGGAGCTGCCGCCGTGTTCTTCCGAGTCGGGAGTGGCATCCTCGAGGCCGGGCGCTTCTCCAGGGGCGTGCCCGTGGGAGCGGCCCTGCCTGGAGCCCGTGTTGTCCCCGGCTTCCCCCAGCGGGATGAGCACGGCTCCTGTGCCGGCGTGGCAGGAGCTGTCTCTCGGAGAGGGCGGACGGGCATCGCCGCAGCTTGGCTGCATGGCCGGGCTGCTTCTGGGCCGGGCTCCGCTTGGTTTATGTCTCCTAGAGAGGGGCATAAAAAAGTAGCAGTTGGAGAAAGAGATAAATAGGGGGGAAATAATCCATTGTATCATACCGGGTGATTGTCTGCATGAAGTAAAGACTGGATTCTCGGAGCTCCTGTGTGTGTTCATTCCGAAGGGCACTGGGTTTGCAGACCCTCTCCACGGCACAACTTTCCGTGGGCTGTATGGAATGATTCCTGTGAGAAATGTCATTATGATTCGTGTCAGTGAAAGCCAAATGGGTAATTGCAGCCCCATAAAGGGAACAAGTTGTTGTTACTACAGAGGTGCTGTAAATTATGGCAAAACTGTTTAGCTTCTCTTCTTTACCAAAACAATGTAAATTACAGTAAAACTGTTTAGTTTCTCCTCTTTATCAAAACAATGTGAGTTATGGTAGAACTGTTTAGTTTCTCTTCCTTATCAAGGTAATGTGAATTATGGTAGAACTGGTTGGTTTCTCTGTTTCCCTATCAAGGAAATACTTGAATTATGGCCGGTGGTCAGTTTCCCTGAGCCCTTATCAGGGACTACATGAATTACAGCGGACCAAACTGACACAACAAAGAAACATACGTTGAAGACTGTTTAGCATCACATTGCAAAATGTATATGATGTAATGAATATGTATGAAGTAACTGGATAAACCCCAATCTGTGCTGTGTTTGGGATGTGGTTTTCCGGGAGCAAGGACTCCACCCCATCCAACATGCTGTTTGCTTTCACCAGATAATGAACTTTTATTCTAAAACCCCTTTGGGGTCTGAGACTCTGTTTCTCACAATTCCCTTCCCTCCCCGTGCAGAATTCTCTGGCTGCCTTAGGACAGGAGACCAGCACTGGTTTGTAGGGGAAAGTGCTGCATAATTGCACAGAAACAGCAAGAGCAGGAGGTCAGGGGAGGAGCGAGCCGAGCTGGGAAGGCAGGAAGGGAGGAGGGAGCATATTTACATGCACCCAGTAAAGGATGAGCACTGGTTCGGGCACGTTCCAAACTCAGGGCCATTAGGAGGTTAATGAGATTATCCTGTCTGGGGAAGGGAGCAGAACCAGGTTAGGCGATACTGTAAGAAGCATCTAAAAGAGACTGGGTCTAGGTGAAAAATGAAATGCAGCCAACAAATAATCCAACAGTGAGAGCAGCCAAATACGGTCCCATTTATCTTTCTATTGGCATCCTTTGGTTGTCATCCTGGGCAGTTTTTCACTTTGTATCAGTCTTTATTCTGATCAAATAGTGTTAAATCACCTTCTCTGGACTGGTGTGACATCAGAGTAATGATTTTGGCGAATGTCTTGAAGCTGGATTTGGCACAATACTTGTCACTATGGAGTAATATTATTGACAGGCTGGGAATTTTGTTATAATTCTTCTTCTGTTGTTCAAACTCCTACAGATTTCTCTTTGAAATGATTTTTTCCACAGCTGCTGTCACCAGGGATACAAAAAAGGTTACAGCAAACTCGTTTTTGCACAGCAAAGTTTTTGATGTGTTTGCACAAACCCCAAGTTCTTTAGCCTTTGAAAAGGAGCTTATATTAAAGAGTGAACCACATTAGTTTAATACACGAATATGGGAGCTTAGTAACATTTACAAGTGCTGCTGCTACTGCTGGTTATTTTTGTTGGCCAAAGATGACATCACCCTTGAAACCAGCCAAAATTCACGGCCTGTGTTTTGCTGCACACAAATATATCTGATAAACTGGAGATTGTAGTGCCCCGAGTGAACAGTGCTGCCGCATCGGGACACCAGTGCTGGGTTTACCAGAAAGGGGAATAAATCCCCCCCAAAAAAACCTGAGCAGCGCTCTCCAGTTGGTGGTTTGGGGCTGGTCTTGCAAAAACTCCCAGCTGGGTGTTTAAAACGCCGGCGATCCCATGGCTGGAACGTCGCAAACTTTCAGGCCTCTCGAGTTATTAAACGAGATTTCAGAGCAGGAACCCGCGCCCTCCCAGACTTTGTTCCCACCCTAAATCTGCCAAAACACATCCCTTCGTAAAGGGCCTCCGAGCGCTCCCCGGGCCGCTCCGACCCCCGCCCCGCCCTCGGGAGGGTTCGAATCACGGGGGTGTTGCCGAGACCCCCGAACAGGGACCCCCAAGTCGGGAACCCCCAAACCGGCACCGCCGAGACCCCTGAGCCTGGACTGCCGAACGGAGACGTCCCGAACTGGGACTCCCCCCAAACCTAGACAGCCGAGCCGGGACCCCCAAACTGACACCGCCTGAACAGGAGCCCCTCCGAACCGAGACCCCCAGACTGGGACCCCCC
>VXAU01002741.1:372471-398778 GCA_013399695.1 Formicarius rufipectus
AGGGTTTGTGCCGCCGCGACCCTCCAAACCAGGACCCCCAAATCAGGACCCCCCCCCAAGCCGGCACCTCCAAGCGGGGACCCCCCCAAACCGGGACCCTCGCGCAGGGAGGGGAAGGCACCGCAGCCATGTCCTCCCCCCGGGCCGTGAGGGGGGACCGTGAAGGACCACCGTGAGGGGGAATCATGAGGGGCTGTGAGGCGTCGGCCCCTCCCCGAGCCTCCCGTACCTCATGAGGCGCCCGCCGCCTCCCGCCCGCCGCCATCGCCGCGGCCCAGCGGCTGCCACGGGGCGGAGGAAGAGGAGGAGCCGTGAGGGAACGACGAGGAGGAGGAGGAGAGAAAGGAGGGGGGAAAGGATTATAAAAGGAGGAAGGCTCAAAAAAGGAGGAAGGTTCTGAGCCGCGCGTTACTGCGGCAACACCGCGGCCTTCGGCCCGTGAGGGGAGTGGGGTGGGGGGGGCGGGCTCCCCTCAGATGCGGCCCCGCCAGAACGGGGAGGTTCCTGTGGGGGGTTTTGTTGAAAACCTCGGTTAAAATTAATCCGTAATAAGGGAGGAAATTCAGGAATGTGTACATAAATATGTGTGCGCTGCGGTATGGTTGCTTAGGGAAGTCCTGGTGCCTGGAAGTGGGCTGTGCCTCCCGGGGAACCTGCGGGGAAGCGCTGCCCTAGTTAATGCTGCGGCAGCTCCTGGGAGAGGCCTGGAGTGAGAGAGAAGCAGGTTTTTCGTTCGAAATATGCTCTTGAATAAATTAATCCGCGTCCAGGAACGGCATCTGTTTCCCTTGGCTCGGGTGGGTTGCTTGGAGTGTTTAGGTAGGGGGTTTGTATCGGAGCATCGGGGCTGGGCTGTGTCAGAGCAGGAACGATGTGTTAGTTCAAATGATTAAATACAGAAATGCCGTGGGGTCGGGGAGAGGATGGACACTTAGACACGGGGCTCAGGAGGGGAAAAACTCGGTATTTAGTGGAGTTGAGTGGTCTGTGGCTCAGTGACACCATCTAACCACAAAGCTGCTCTTTTACCTTGGAGGAAGGGGCTGAACAAGCTGGACGCACCCGTGTTTCTGTCAGAGGTGGGTTTTTCAGGAGACATCTGCAGCAACTCGGCCTGCTCTGAGATGTTTTGGAAGCTGCACCTGGAATTTCTCACCTGAAATTTTCAGTCCCCTGCATTTCACTTGGGCTGCAGCTCAGGGATTGGAAGAAACCTGGGCTGGTTACTGCAGATACACTTAATATTAAACAAACCCACAGGCCTCCTGTCCCTCTAGGTCCTCTGAACTCAGGACACCTTCCAATTTGTACTATTCTTTTGCCTAATTATCACAATACTGCCCAGTAGCATTACAGATTTCAGATTCTTGGCTGGAGGCACTTGAAGAATTGCCTGGCCATGTCCCCATCCTTTCAAGGATAACGCAGACCTGTTGTGTTTGGCTTATGCTGTGCCATATTGTTCCCTCTCCCACTCTTTGCTCAGTCAGTCACTCAGTGTGTTTGGATTATGAAAAAAAAAATCTGAATTTGATTCTCAAATCAGGAAAAGCAATTATAAATCTTTTATTTTTAAATAGTATTTTACAGTTGGAAATTATGCATGCCTTCTGTACATCGCTTGGAAGGGTATAAATATAAAAGATTTGTTCAGCTGTTTCTTTTTTGTAATTATAAAATGCATTAAAATACAAATGTAGCTTTAAATCAACATTGTTCCCAAACTGATTTTCATTGTTACATGGATTGGAAATATGAAATTAATTCGTGGCAGCTTATTAATCAATACTGTTTGCTCATGCAGGTCACTTGCTGATTTATCTCCAATTTCCAGCTCATTAGAAGGTATGTAACTCTTCAGAGATGATGTTGTTTAACAGGTATGTTTTCCTGGTGCTATTAATGACCTCTGGATTTAGTAACTCCTGACACAAGAGCGATTTTAGAGATGATTCACATGAAATTGGAGGTCTTTTCCTATGGGTATTGCATTCCTGGGGGGAGCTCTGCAGAAATCTTCCTGCAGAGCAAGGGAAGGGGTTGCAATCTGCATGGTTTATGTCACCTTTTTTCATCGGGAGGTGTGGAAGGAACTGGTGCTTTGAAATGAGATGTACATCTGTGGTGAGATTTAAAGGAACTGATCTCAGATACATGGAGAGCAATTTTAGTTAATGATATGACAAAAAAATCGGGTTTTTTTGGTAAGAGTCTGTACAATAGCAGAACGTCCTGAATATTCAAAGGCTTTATTTTACTCGAAATGTTTCTTGAGTATGGAAGACTTTTGCAAAACTAAGAGAGTTTAGTTTAAATTGTTTGAAGGATTTGAGAGTCTTGCCAAGAGGCTCAAATAACCTTTAAAATTTACATGTTTCCTCAGCTTTGAATGCTCGGATTTTTTCCAAACAAGGTCCTGCAACTACGCAACCTTTACTTTAGCTTGTGTTCCGAGCACAAGAAAACAGCTCCTGTGCTCCCCAAATCTGAGGTACTGCGTGGTGGAGACCACTTCTGAACCCTCATCCCTGGAGTGATGGCAGAGGAGCTGCATTTCAGTGTGAACTCTGCTCCTGGGAGCTTTGTCAAGGAGACTCGCGAGGAATTCGAAGCAGATATTTTTACATTGCAATGACATCACCCCGCTCCCTGAGGTTTCTCGAATTCTTACAAGCTCTCTGTGTGCTCGTTCCTGTTAAGTCATGCTAAGCGGAAAGGAATTCCACTGCAGTGGTGTCATGTAATTGTTACAAAACTGCTGAATTAGATCCCGGAGTCTTGTTTATTTATACCCAGATAAAGCCTTGAATGAGAATGAGCCAGCGGAGCCACAAAGGGCAGCTGCAGTTTTTGCTCCCTGCGCAGGGGGGTGCTCAACTTCTGTCTTTATCTGCAGGAAAGAGCGATTCCCGTGGTCATTAGAACGAAGTGGAGCAGCTGTTTTCTCAACTGGTCTTTTCTTGTAGTGGCATTGAAGGATATGTTAAATACAGTGACTCGGAAAAGGTTCAGCTGTTAAAGGATTTGGAGAAGGTGTGTGTTAATTGCTTTTGTAAAACCATCACAGAGTTATTTAGGTCAGAAGATGTAACGATCATGACGTTGGTATCTTCTAATGGGTGTCCTTAAAGGTGCCACAATTGTCAATAGAAGCTTTTGAAGTTTCTCAGAATTAGTCTTTTTTTCCCAGTCTAATGTGTTAATCTGAACGTGTGACTCGTTCAACTGAACAAGGAATTCTCTTGTATGTAAACACGAGTGGATTTACTGGGAAGTAGATCCGTTTTGTAATTTATATTCCATCTGTTGTGCCTGCTAATAGTTCTATCCTTAATTATTCTTCACTTGCCATGGTAAATCACAGAATTATAGAATATCCTGAATTGGAAAGGACCCACTAGGATCACCAAAGTTTAAATCCTGGCTCTGCACAAAGAGCCCCAAGAATCTCACCATATGTGTGATGTGTAGTAATGTATTTTAGGTTCAAACTCCAAATTAGTCGTCTAACATAACTCATAAACTGGAATTTCACTAACTTTCTGTTTACATGTTTAGAGATCAGTTAAACAGGGGCTTTGGGTGTTGTTATCTGGTCAGATTTTAGTTAAGCGAGTTAACATGTTCTGTCTGAAAACAATTTGATAAACCAGTCTCCTTTTGGCCCTCTGGACACATATCCAGTTGCTAAGGAAGGACAATCTTGATTTTAAAAAGCAGTATCACTGTAGATGCATTTGCAGATATTTCCTTTTGGACCTTTCAGGATAAATACAAACCCAGAAATGCAGTAGGCAAAATTATGTTTGTCATGTTGACCAGGATTGTCCCATTACCACCAGCACATAAATATTTGCTTCATTTCAGTCAATATTTACCTCACTGGTCAATAAAACTTGTCTTGCACTTCACAGAGTTAATATTTGCTTGTTGGTTTTAGTTTGGTGACATTACAATTCTCTACCTGTATGGGGGGCTTTTTTCTTCTTTTCTAACAAAAAGACATTTTGTATTAACAGATGTGTGACAGTTTGCTAGGAAGTGTTATCCACCAGTAAGACCATGCTTGTCATGTAATAAGATTATCCAGATTATGCCTATAACATTTTACAAGTACAGAAAGGGTTAAAGGACTGAATATATTACCAAATTTTAAAATAAGTGTTTGTGTCTCTTATGCCCACGTATAGGTGATTGTTTTCTGATTTCATTAATACAAATGGTTTAGTTGGAGAGGAGATCCTGATATTTGTGTAATTTCTGGAGTTATTGTTGTTCACTACAGAATTTGTTAGGATATGTGTCACACAGAAATGGATGTTATAATTTTACCCTTGATTTAACCCAAGAGTTGCCCTTGCTGAAATCAGGGATAGATTTTCCTTTGCCCTCACAGCAGCAAGATTATGTTTCCAGGCATTCTTGAGGCTCTCAATGTAGGATGCAATAGTAACACTGTAAAATCAGGACCTGAATGATGCAAAAATTTCTGATTAGGGGGATCCTGTTGCTGATATTATAGATATCCTGTGCCCCACCTCATTACTACTAAATCAGGTCTAGATCTCAACAGCTTGGTAAAGAGGTTATAAAAATCAGGCTGTAAAAATTAGGATGCAGATACTGATTCATAGGGCAGAGGTTTCTGGAAGAAAATTGGAGTGCTCCTCCTCCTGATTTGAAAATTAATATTCTTTTGGAAGACAAGCACAAATTGAGCCATTTTTTCAGTGAAGTCAGAGCAAGGAGCCACACTTGTGTGGCTTGGGAGGAAAACCATGCATGAGCTTTGGATCCTTTTAGTTGGCTACACCACATTTCCAGGCATGACACTTCCCTTCCATGGAAGAATTTCCCCCATACATTTCATATGTGTATCAGAGTGGGCTCTGTGCTGATTTTTCAATGGTTTAGGGATATTCTAAGTTGATACATGACAGGATGAGGTGTTTGACTTCCAACGTGCTTGAAGCTTTGTCTGTACCATGTGGGTAGGAGGCAGGCCCAGCCACTTGGTGTCTGCTCAGAGGAGATAACAGGGGTGTTTGTTAAGCAACACATGTTATCTTGCTGTCATGTCCACTGTTCTTGCAGGGGTGCACTCCAAGCCAGCTGAGTAGCAGCCTGTCTGCACCGATGTCACAAAACAACACTGAAGATTCTGTCCTCAGAATGGTGACTTTATGCTTGATACAGTTAGAGACAAGGGTAAGGCTCTTTAATTCAATTAATCTTATGGTCTGAGTCTTCAGCTGAACTAAATCACGGCACACTCATATCCCTCAAAGTGTCAAACAAAGCATCTGTTTATGATAATGATTATCTTAATTTAAGAGTTCTAGCTTATGTAGTACTTTCCTTCATTAATGGAATTAATGGAAAATGGTTACAAAAGTACTTATTGCTTAACCAAGAACTACTTATGAAGTCAAACACTGCTAAGGAATATTGAAATTCATCTTAGACTCATTATGCTTTCGTCATAGTTCAAACTTGCCAGCCCTGCATCTCACCTTAGAGAACTTCTCTGTACAGAGGAGGTGTCTCTGTGCCTCTTGTAAGAAAGGGCCTGCAGAACATCATCTGCAGAGTTTTCAGTGAGATGAATGTGTTCAGTGCTTACAGAAAAACAATTCAAGGAATTTGCTTGAATTTCTGAAATGCACCACAGTGACAGCAGCAGCTGAGCAGAGTTTGTCCTGTGTTTATCAATGCAGCAGAATGTTATCTTTTCTTATAGCACCTAAGAAAATATCAAACACTAGAACCAGATAATATCAGAGAGTCCTGCCCAGTGTCCCTCAGATACCCATCTACCACAGCAGAGACAGACATGAGGCACTGAGTAATGAAATTATGGTCAACAGGAAGACTTTGTGTTTCATTGTTTAGATGGTGACACAGTAATTGTTTTCTATCATGCAGAATTGTCACAGTGCTAAAATGTAATTGGAAAATGCATTTCCCTTTGATCCCTAACTTGAACCTTTATATAGGTCATGGAATTGTCTACACACAATCTGCTCAGGTGACTGTTTCACAGGTGCTCTTCATTCCTGTGTGCCTTTTTTTTAAGGGAGCAGAGCTTCCTCCTGCTGAACTTCACCCAGTTAACCATTTCCCAGCCCCCAAGTGTACTTCCTTAAATCTTGTTTGCTTGCAGGCCAGGTCTGACACCCTGGATTTGGTACAGCTGCACAATCAACATTCAAAACTCCCATGCTGCAGTTTCTCCATGTGCCACATGAAAATGCTGTGCAGTTCCTCTCTTCAAGGCTCCTCTACTGGGGCATTAACTGCCTGTTTGCCTCCCCTTGAGTTACTGTTTTAATTTATGTACAGTGCAGTTTTACACACTCACCCAAATTGCTATTTATTGCAAGATAAAGATGGTAAATTAATAATTTTGCCCAATATTGGCTTAACATTCCTTTTCAAACTGTGAAAGTCAATGGAAAATAAATCTGAGAGGGCACTGGTGAAATGAAAGATGCAGAATTGTGGAATGAAGGAGTTGCTGGAGAATAACTTGTGCTTATATGTATCTTATGAAATCAGATAATGGATTTTTCCCCCCCCAGTTATAAAGGAAACTGTGGATTGATGTATTCTGCAATAGTGGGAAGTGGTGAAAATGCTTAAGGATCTGGACCACTGCTTTTGCCATCTCCTCTGACTGTGCTGAGTTTTGGTAACTCAGTTTTGGAAGGGCAGCTTTCCCATGTGTTTGAGGAAGGTGTAAGGACTTCATAACACATCAGTGAGTTTTTGAAGGTGGCTTTGGATGTTGTGTTTCAAAAGGTGATGGAAGGACATGTGGGTTTCTTTGAACACCTGGACTGTGGAACCCTGATAGTTTGGAGGTTGATGAGTTTCCAGTCAAGAACAAAATGGACTAAACAGGATTCCAGACTTGGATCTTTCCTTCTGCTCATCCAGGACAGGCCTGTGTGCTTTCACAGGCTGAAGGTGATCCCTTAATCCTTCAAAGCAGAGAATGGCTTGGGTTTCATCCAGGAATTTGCAGGATTTCATTCAGGGTTTTTCAGCCACAGCCTGGATTTCATTCAGGATGGCTTTTGGAAAAGTAAATCATTTGGTTTAGGGAATAGGTGGATTTTAAAGTCCTGTGGCAGGTAAATAACATAAGGAGTAGAGTCTCCTCCATGCCTTTTCATAGCAAAAGGAATACTGTTATTTTTCTAGTCCAAAGAAATGTTTCCTCACCTTTATTTTACTAAGAATTCTTTTTAGCGACCAACTGAATTTTTGGGCCTTTATCAGTTTTTCGGTCCAGGCTTGGAAGTCACTTCTTCCTCTTTATTCAGCCTCCTGTGGTCCCTCCCCTGCAGGAAAATCTCAGTTTTGCTTCCTAGGGAGTCAGCAGTGAAGGATAAATCAGGAAGAGTGAGGAATTCTTGCTGGTGCTGCTGTGTCTCCTGTCAGGAGAGCAGAGCCATAGAAGAGGAAATAGCATCAACATTCTCCATAAAGCAGAGAAAATAGGTGCAGGCAAATATTTTAAATTGAACTCTGATGAAATTATTGTTTATGGCCCAGCTTCTCCCTTCCATCCAGAATGTGTCATTTAGGTGATTGGGCCAGCAGGTGCAACCATAATTGAATTCAGGGAAATAAATAAGGAGGGAGGCTGGGGATTGTTTGCTAAAAAGAAGACATCTAGTTTACTAATTAGGAGGATTTATAGGATGCTGTACTTAAAATGGATGATTATTGATGGCTCATCTTAATCATGAGAGTTCCCTTGGAGCTGCAGTTTCCTTGGGCCTTGCTGTGACTGCACACACAGGATGTGACCTGGCCTTCATCCCCTGGCAGGACCCAGGACAGGGGCTGTGTCTGGGTTGCCCCATCCCTGGGAGTGTCCCAGGCCAGGCTGGACAGGGCTTGGAGCAGCCTGGGATCGTGGAAGGTGTCCCTGCCCATGGCAGGTGGTGCAGCAGGACTGGCTTTAAGGTCCATCCAGCCCGAACCTTTGCAGGGTTCTGTGGTACCAACGACCCTCTGCATTGGCCGCTGTAGCTGTCACCTGGCAACTCTATGAAAGGCTGCAGGAAACAATGTTATTGTCTGGGAGAGGAGGTAGTAAGAGATATGTATGTTACATCTGCCTTTGAATTAGTTACAAAGAACAAGGAAGTCGGAATTCTTGTCTATGGGAAACTAAGGTGGAGACTCCTTTGACATTTTCATCTATCCAGGTAGCAATCTGAAGGTATTTTAATGGCAATCAAGGTGGATATTAAACTGAAATATTTGTCAGTGAACACTGCTGAAGGGCAAGTTAAATAATTGAAATTATTTATTTTAAAGGAAGTAGTGATGATAACTCTGGAATTTAAGCCGGTACCATTCCTCCTTATTTTAATGCTCAAAGCTCACTCAGTTGCTGGTGAGCTCGTCAGGGCAGCCATGGATGAATTACACATTTCCCATGCCCTTAGCTAATTCATTTCTCCCTTTTGTACCTTGGAATAATTTGAATATGAAGTATATCAGGAAAACAGAGTTGTTTTCTCCTCAGTGGAGAACTCAGGCAGAACTCTTCCTCACAAAGAGTAACAAGCAACCAGAGTGAACTACCATGGAGGAGGCTGCAGCTGAGCTTGTAAATACTATTTCGAGAGACATTTCCTTCTGGAAGGAAAGAGCATTAAGGGACATTTTGAAAAGTAGAAAGGGAATAATAGCAAAAAACCCTCCCTGAGATAGATTTGGTTCACCAGCCTTTCTGCTATTTCATGCCTGATATTCATTTTTGAGATATATCAGTTACATCAGACTGAGGCCAGTTGAGTTTTATGTGCCTGGTAAAATTGAGTTGATTCGTAAGGGTCTGGTCCATTCTCTTCTGTCACCTCATAATTCAGTTACTGTGTCTGTACATTATTTCAACCAGCCAAATACATTTTTGAGAACAGTTTGTAGAAAAATAAATGGAGGTTTCAAAGTAAATATTTTAATATTGGTCCTCATGCATTCACTTGTTCTACTGAGCTTCTGTATTGCATATTCCTCCATGTAATTTGTACTGGTAAAACACAATGCTGGAGTAAAATAGTGAATAGTAAAATAGTGAATTACAATTTAGAGTGCAATAGATTCGTTTGGTATTTCAGAGGGTAATGATTTAAGGTTTCCTTATGCCAGCAACAAATAAATGAATATACAAGGAGTGAGACAGCCATGCACTTCAGGGTTGGGGCAGACACTCAGTAGGAGCTATGGAATAAGAGACTCCCTCAACACAAGAGACTTGCACTTTGCGTTTGGCAGGGCTGGTCTGAACAGGGGCTTATAAAATCCCCCAGGAGACTGGATCTGTCTGGGTTTGGTAGGATCCAGTAGGTCTAGAGGTGTCTTGATCTGTTTGCTTTGCTTCTGCAGCTTCCCTCTGGGTGCTGCTAAAAGGCTAATGTGTCCCATGGACAATCCAGCTTAGTGTAAAAATTATTTTAGCTCATGATTCAATTACCTGATTATCCAGAATTTGTGTGTTTTGTATCTGAGTCATACAAACTTAGACTTCAGTGTTTGTGCTCCCTGGGTTTTGTGTCTTTGTGTTTAATACAACTTGAAGGTGTAAAATGGGTAAGTTGGAGTCTTTAAACATGCACTTGCCTGAGTTTCTTCAGCAGGGGAAGAGAGAGGGAGAATTGCAGACACGTCCCCCCCCTGACTTCACTGGTCTGCAGAGCTCTCCAGAGTGGATTACCCAGGAGTGTGAGGCAGTAAATAGCACTGTGCTTTTGTTGCATGTGTATTGCTCTGTCCATGTGATCCATGTAATCCAGGGAGCCTCCTCTGTCTGGACAAACGTGGCCATAAGCCACAGAGTCCTTAGGGCTGGCAAAAACAAGCATCACCCAGCACTCCTGGTTTAGTGCAGGTGCAGAACCTCCTCTCTAACCTGCCCCCACAACAGAAAAAATTACTGCATTTGAACATTCCTACTTCACTGACTGTTTGAGACAACACTTAGCTCTTGATGGAGGTGTTCCTCCCAGAAACCTGCACTTCTCTGTGTCCCCTCATCCTGAAGGGAAAAAAAGGTAGGAAGGAGGGAGAAATGGAAAGGGAGGCTTTGCTTGCTCAAATCTTGACTTCAAAAGCAACCCTGGTGTCTGGGTCTGCAAACCATACACAGGGATGGCCAGCTGGGGCTGATTTCTGTCCTGGGTATTGCTCACCCTTCCCTGCTTTGGCAGTGTTTTAGCCTTGTTGTTCAGTTCTGTGCATTGTCCTACATTGTGGGGGAGCCTTTCCCTGCTGAAGAGTTTCTGTGGCATCTCCTCAGCACAAAAACTGCCCCTTTCAACTGGCCCCTGCAAATCAAAGCCTCCTCACACAGCAAAACCTCATTCTCCTCATTGTTGTTCCACTTTGTGTATCCATGGAGAGTCCTCCTGGACTTAGCTCTGAAGGAATAATTATACTATTTAAATATTAAACATCAAAGTTCTTCTTTTATTGTTAAACCAATATTAAAGTAGGACAAAACTGATTTGCAGTTTATGATTTATTCTAGAGTAGTGAGTGTTGCAGCTGCTGTCCTGTTCCAGCAGGGTTGGCACTGCCAGGAGGCACAGAAATGTAGATTTTAATCAAAAAACTGTGTTTGAGATACACTTCAGTTAAATCACAAATGAATCTTGCCCTGTGAAGTTCCAAGCTGTTAAAAAGGGCAAATGACTGCAGTGTCCTCTGAAACAATTCAAAGCCCCATGTTTTGTCAGGATGGGATTCCAGTGTCATGGAATTGGGTGTCTGTTCCTCACAGACTATTATTTAATCACTATATATCAGCTTTCATTGCCCTTTTGATATATCTAAGCTCATAAACTTCTCATTGACTAGACTGAATTTACCATGATGTTGTTACTTTTTATGAATGGAATAAATCAATATCAGATCTGTTGGATTTGCAGTGAATTGTTTATTTTAAGGGCTGTTTAAACTTCACTGGAAGAAAATGGAAACTCTGATGCCCAGACCTCCTCTTTAATGCTCACAGTTTGGTGCCACTGAGCTCCAACCTGCCACAACCAGTAAGTGCTGAACATGTTATCTAGAGATACAAGGCTAAGAAAATTTCCTAACATTCTTTGAAATGTGATATATTTTGCAGTATTCCCAATATATGACATCTAAATACTTGCAGGCTACTTGATTATTGTAATAGAAAGTTTTTGTTTCATTGTTAGGGAATATTCCAGAGTAAGACTGTTTGTTTTACTTGTTCACTGAAAATAGTAACTCTGTGTTGAAAACATCTGATATCTCCTTATATATGAGGAAATAGTAACTTCTTTCCCTTTGAGGTTGCAATCCTCAAATAAACCAGCTGATTTCATCTATGATTTTGAAGTACAGAAATATCCTTGGGCTCATTTTATCATTGAATTTTAGGATTGTGGTTTCTTGCTTTTATTGTTTAATAATAATTAAAGCCATCTATTAATCAGGTGATGTTAAATATAATCAAGTGCCAAACCATGTCTGCTGGACATAAAAACTTGGGAATTCTTACACAAGTGGAATCCTTTGTGCTTGCTGGAGGTATTTGGTTGGATTCAGTGGTGCCCCTGCAGGCTTCCTCACCCATTATTTATGCATCTTTATTATTGTATTAAGTAGCTAATGAAATCTGGTCAGGTTAACCTTTCTTGGTGATTAGGAGTAGGCATCTCAGCCACTGCAAAGCTAATCATTTTGGGTGGAACATCTTGTTCTTGTTTGAATAATTATCTGTGTTTGCATTTACACAGCATTAATCACTTGAACCAGACATTTTGGGGGGAAGAGAAAGAGGGTGCCCAGAGTGGGTTTTCAAATGCTGGCTCCAGAAATTAGAATGGAGATGCCTTTCCCTTTGTCCCCCTCCATGAGCAAAACAGAGAGGCATTTTGAATTAATAATCCAGAACTCACAGTACACAGAGGACTGTAATTTGTTTTCAAATAACTTTAAAAGCCAAGTCCTCCAGGCTGACCCTCTGAACTAAGCCCTGTTTCCTCGGTGAGAATTCTTCAGCAGTAGCATTCCAATATTTTCCTGGTGGAGTATTTTTCATTCTTTTCCAATTATTGCTGTTATTATTTTATAACTGTTTGTCTTTGTTCTGTGGTCTGTTCTTTTGTTGAACACCAGTGAAAGCTCCTTGGTGCTTTTCCCTGTCCCTCCCCTTGGTTTGAGATTTTCTGCCAACTCTTCTGCCCTAAAGCCTTTTTCATTTTCCCCCCCTTTTCTTCCTGCAGTGGCTGGATCTTGCCTGGTACAGCCCTTATTGCTCATGCAGTCCTGTATCCCAAAAAATGCTCCATATGCTGTGGCTTTTCTCATAAAGGTTGGAAAGACCAAAGGAAGAGATGACAAAGTGACCTTTTCTGTGCCCACCCTCCATCAGAGACTCAGGAGCTCTTTGATTCTTTTATGGGACAGACCTGATAGCCCAGTCAAGGATGTTTGTACTGAAGGATAGTTTGTTTTGACCATGAAATATTGCTTCTCAGCAACAGAGATCTGTGAGCTCAGTGCTCTGTGGTCCAGAGAGCAAGGGGGATGTTGAGAGTTGTTAGAGTAGGAACAGAGTAAAACCACAAAAGAGTTTTTGATGCCCCTCTAAAACCCCCCTCTGTGGGTGTGAGTATTCTCTGCCTCAACAAGGGCATGGTGAGCCAGCAAAAAATGCCAAGATCTGGCAGATGTGCTGAATGTGAACCGCATTCCTGTGTTCCTTCTACAAAAGGCCTCCAAGGCATTTGAAGATATAACTTTTATGCTGTTGCTTTTTGGATTAAAATGGTCTTCTGTAAGTGATTTTATGATACATATAAATATTATGGTTATCAGTCTTCACAGTTAAAATAAGGCTCTTTTCCTTGGCAGGAGGAAGGCTATACATGCAAATTCAGATTCCTGATGCATTTCCACTAACTCTGCCCTTCTGTTCTGGCAGAATTAGGAAAAACTGTATTTTTTGTATCATCTTTTATCCATTTCTTTATGCATCGTGTATTCTTCAATTCTCACTTTATTTCTCATTTCATTATCTCTCCCAACCTTGTTCTCTTTTTGTGGGTACATTTGTGGCTGCAGTTTTTTCTTTAATTTGTTCACTTTGCCTCGAACTTTCTCCCAGGTCCTTCAGTTTTCCCATTTTTTGCCAGACCTGCATATGCATTATTGTCATTTTTGCCTCCTTCCATTTCCACTTCTTTTCCTCTTTTATTCCAGTATTTCTTTTCCCCTTCCCTCCCCAATGATACCATTTTCCTTCAACATATGTAGATGTTTTTCTTCCCCCTGAACTTTCCTGTCCTTTTCTTGGTATTTTGTACCTGAACAGGAATTTGGGCCTTGAGTTTTTTCCCTAGTAGTGCAAAACTGGGTAGGAACTGCCTTAAAACTCTGTGGGGCAGGGTTTGTCCTCCCTGACCTGTGGCATGAGGATGGCTGGGAGGAAATAAATTCCTGTGGAGCAAATTTAACTTCTAAAAATTCAGGCTCCATCCTTCCAGCTGGAAACTGGAGAATATAATGGGTTGTTACAAGCTGTTAAAATCTGAGACCGAGGAGGGGGAATAGGCTGAAGTTATTCCATGGATTGTTCTGTTCTTTGTGGGAGGCTGTTAAAATAAAGCAACAGTATAAAAGATGAATTATATACAACTTAATGTAAGGCTGTTTGAAGCCATTATGATATTTCTTCCCTGATTGTCTAACATTTGTGTACTTTTAAAAAGTTTCACATTTTTTGGGTCTTTCTGAACATTATGAAAATTGTACTGAGAGGAGTAAATTCATCTGCATAAAATTGACTGCAAAGAGCAATTAGTCCTTCATTAATATGCAAATTTGGTCCAGTGCAGATTCATCTATATATGAGGCTTAAATATGCAAGTCAGTCTTGCTGTGCGAGAAGCCCAGATGCTTTTATTTACTTTGAAATTGAGGGATTTGGTTAATGATGTTGTTGACAGGAAAACTTGAATAAATTTGATGATCACCATCTTTCATATTAGACGAGGCCCATGGAAAAAAATTACCAAGTAAAATACCAATTTTATTTGGTAATTTCCTATTACCAATCTAGTAATAAAGTGTAAGATACAAAGTAATAGTGTTAGATTTCCTAATATAGTTATCCTGAGACTTAAACTGTTCCCCAAAGATAGAGCCATTTTTCTTAAACTTTGTTTTTCCAGAGGGTAAAGACATCTCCATAAGCTGTGTGAATAACATGCTGCCTAGAGATTTAATATTGGAAAGTTGGCACTGTGGCTTGTTTCAGTTGGGAAGAGTCTATAAACCTGGGAATGGAAAAGCAGGAGCTTTGGAAATGGCTCTTCATCATCTTCCATGAATTATCTGTGGAGTCTCCTCAAGGGCTGGTGTGAGGCCTATGCTCTGACCCTCTGGAGCCAGGATGGAAGTAGTCTCAACACATGGCCAGTTATATTTGGATCACCTAAGCTGCTTAATAACCATTTTCCTAAAAATCTTTAAATCTTTACAGCCCTCAGGAATGAAACTTTCTTCCTGCAATCACTGACAGTGGGCTGGCTCAGGGAAGCAGGATTTTCCTTTCACATTACATGGGATGTGTCTCGTGCCTCTCCCCCTCTCCTGGCTCACCCAGGTGTGCTGTGGCTCTCCTGGCACATCCAGATGTGCTGTGGCTCTCCTGGTTCACGCAGGGCAGTCTACTTGTTTTGCCCATTGCTCAGTCAGGTGTGGACACAGCTCCCTTTGCATTTGTCAGTCTTGTTTCCCCTGCAAGGCACCACAGGCTGTTCCTCCTCATGTTTCTTCCCTCTTTTTCCTCTGGAGTACCCTCAGGCCTAAATTTAGCTTTGGCTTGAGCAACCTGGTCTTTGACTTCACTCATGCCCACTTTTTCCTGGACTAAATTTGCTCCTGTGTCTTGCCTGTGTGGAGCATTGACACTTCCAAAACAACAGAGAAATGTAGTTTAAATGGACTGAACTCTCTGGCAATTTATAAAACTCTGGTTGGAACTACCCAAGGACAAGTTAATAGATTAGACCATTTGATTCCTCTGACTTCTTGGCACAGCTGGTTGGGATATAAATCCTCCCAAGAGTGAACAGTTAGTTTCCAAATCCTTAATGTGCTCTGCGAGACAAACAGTTTATACAACTGTGGGAAGGGAAGGAAAACTCAATGAGACTCTGAAACTGCTGTGCCTGCTCATGTGGTGCTGGTGTGGGCAGGGGAATCCAAAGGCAGGAAAACAGGGATGGATTGGAGCGTTTGGGGGAGCAGATGAAGGATCTGATAGTATTATGAAGTTACCCTGGAAGGAGTCTGTCCTTTTTACCATGAGAATGAGGCACTGACAGCTGTCAGAAGGCAGTTTGTTTGCAGCACTTAATATTTTAGGAGGTGACAAATTGATTAAAAGGTGAAACTTTAAAAGCACAACTTTTGCACAGACTTAAATTGTCTTTCCTTTGAGAACACAGTTGTTGGACAGTTTCTGGTGTTTTTCAGTACCATCCACAGCAATCTTGGATTTCTGTTCTAGCTCCCACAAGGCAGAATATATTAATTTTGAAATACATTAACAACAGGCATCTCAGCAAAACCTGAGGTTGTCTCCTATCAACTATGTAATCTTTATATTCTAGATTAATAAACACTTCAGCCTTGGAGTTTATTAGTCCAAAATATATTTATTGCCTCATAAATTCAAACCCCCTCCAGTTACCATCTAATTAAGCTGCATCTCTGTGCATGCTATCTTTGGGGATGTATTAATAATGGAATTATCTCCTGAAACAGTAATTACATACTTTGTGCATTCTTTGCCACACTCTTTTCAGTATCTGTGTGATGAGTGGGGCACACAGTGCTCCATTGTTTTGAGCTCCTCCAAACTCTGTGTGTCCAAGGAAAAGGAGGGATTGGATTTTCCTCTTAGGAAAAGAGGGAGAGAACTTTGTGCATTTTTGTACTTGGGAAGGGGCAGGACCAACACCACTATAGGGACAGTTATGGAATGTGATTGTGCAAGTGGTTTTAGCCCATGTTTTCTCCTCACTCTCTGAGGAGATTACTCACAGGAGGAAAACCTCCATGCTTTGTAAAGCTCTTCTGGCTGCAGCTGCCCCAAGGTGAAGACAACCACTTCATCTGCAAGAGAATATTCATTCCTGGGGCTTCGCTGGTGTCACCCTTTGAAAAAAGGAAAACAGCAGAGAGATGTACTTACGGTTTTCTGCAGTGGTAAGTGTGTTCAATGGATTCTCATTCATGGATGTATTGACCGAGGCTGTGCTTGTGCTTTATCAGGGCTGTGCTCCCATCTCCTCATCACATGCTGGGTGATTGTGTATTGACCAGATTTCTCTTGCTAATAGCTTTTTTTCCCCTTCCTCCAGCATAAAGAGGTGTGCTCCTGCCCTGGGAGAGACTCGGGAGGCAGTAGGGTTTGCACACACCTCCCCTGGATTTTTGGAGCCGCTTATCTCTAGTTCAAGTACAGCTGTTGAGCAAGAGTGTGAGCGTGTGATTCTTGTTGACACAGGCTCCTGCTCCACCTGGCAGAAGGGGGGTTGTTCTCTGGGGTGCTTCCAGGTGCTGCATTCCACAGGTTTGTGCTCTCAGGATCCATCTCTCGGTGGAATGTCCTGCTTTGTGGCTGCTGGGTTGTCTTGCCCCCTGTACACCCTTTTTCACTGCTGGAGCTGTGCTTTGAGAGAAGGGCACTTCTCACCAGTGTCCTCATGGAAGCTTTTAGGTTTTTCCAGCACAAGTGTTGCCTTCTCTCTGGTTTTCTGCTCTGTGAGGGCTGATGCCTTGATGGAATTCCATTGCCAAGTTACGCTTTGAGGAACATACTGATATTTGGACCATCTCCAGTACCTATCAAACATCAATCAACCTCCTAGCAAGTGATCCAGTTAAATAAGATGCTTTTAAACTAAGCATGCTGAAACTTTTGATACATGGACACATAGGAGGCAGTTTTAGACAGGTCATGGAGTCATAAGATTGAATATTTTTAATATGATATTGAGTAGTGGTCACTCACTTCATACAGAGGGATTTGATTGAACTTCCAGATGGAATTCCATCTCCACTCCTACCCTGCAGTTGTAACTTGGTGCTTTCTTTGCTTTTTGCAGTCATCAGGAGCCAAGTTATCAAGTCTTCTCTTCTTGATTTCCCTGGAGAATCCTGCAAGAATTCTACCCACAGCAAGGCCAGTGTGTTTGAAAGCAGATGATGTTCCTACCTAATGCCATCCAAACCTGGACAGCTTTGAGTATCTAAGTATTAAGAGTGTTTCAAAGCTGTAGCTCTGATTTCTGTGTTTCCAATACAGTATTCCAAAAAGACACTATTTGCTTTATCCAGTAATTTTCATCTGCCTGCAATCACGGGGATTTAAATCAGATTGTTCACATGAGTGAGTGTTGTTCTTTGAAAGTAAAAATGCATGACAAGTTTCTGTATTTTCTGAGTAGATATTTGTAAACTACAAGGTAAAATATAATTATTATATAACACATACATATTACAGGATCTCAGATGGCTTTATGTGCCCAATGTCTGGGAATTCATCTTCTGAGACTGAACATTTCTGCTTGTTGTCTCAGTAGAAATGGTGTCTGATACCCCTTGGCCACACTGTGTAGTGGAACAGTGTGTTAAATAGAAAATATCTGTGAAGAATAATTAGATTTATGATGTATTGTTCAAACATCCATTATAATTATTGTTATTATAATCATTACTATTACTACTACTACTTAGGGTTAATTACTGGTTTGTCAAAACCTCCTGATTTCAAAGCTCTTGCCAGTGTGATGTTTCTGGTGGCTGTGGATGGGGAAGGTGGTCTGTGTGTCCCCAGAACAGTGAGCAGGTCCAGGCTGTGTCCTGCCTGTGCTGTCACATTTTTGTTTGTCATTGGGGGCTGGTTTGCAGGCTTTCAAACTGGGCCCCTTTCTGAAGTGTTTTTACTGATGTGAATAAATTCACTGCAGAATACTCACATGGGAAGAGCTGTTTGTTGTTAAGCAATTATTTCAGATGAAACAGAGAAGGTTGATATTACAGTCTGAGGTTTCTTTTAGCCACGGGCATGAATCTGAAGATGAATTCTGAGAACTTAGGGAAGGAAAAGACAGTTTTTAAATTTATTTTTATTTTTTTTCCCTTCTTGTCCTCTGTATTTTGCAGTGATTGCTCTGAGTCTGTAAGTTCTCAGCTTGGGAAGAGCTTCATGGCTGAAGGGATGAAGGCAACGACATTAAAGCCTTTGCCCACTCATGGCAATTGCCCTGGAGACAAACACAGCTCAGAAGACAAATGTTATGAGCTACCTGTAAGTTCTGGTTCACTAAACAGATGAAGAGCCAGAGATACTTCTGAACTTGGAAGTGAAATTTATTCTCCAGGTGATGGCTGAGCTCATTATCTGCTCCTCTTTCTAAATGCAAAGTAAGGAGTGAAATGCCCATGTATTCTATATATAACAGCTGACGTGTTTTCTGCCTTCCTGTGTTTGCCTAAAAAGTCATGGATAACCAATTTGATGTGCAAAATACACTGCAGGGATGAATTCTGATCCACATCACTTGCCATGTCTATGCTGTTTGGAGAGGCAAGAACTTCCAGCAAAGAAACAGCAGTGGAAATCTTCCTGATGATTTTCTCATCAGTGTTTTTCCAAAGACATATCTGTAGGTGGATTCTATAGACAGTGTTTGGGTTTCTTCTCCTGCCTGAGTGGCTGGATCTGTATGTGTCAGTTATTTTCTCACTGTCTTTCATGCTGTATTAGAAATCAAAGTTACCTCATCACCTCAGGAGCTATATATATATATATATATATNCCCAACTAGGAAAACCTAGCCCAAAACATTTACTTTTCAGATTATTTTTATTATTTAAACCTATGTTTAAAACAACTTTAAATGTTCCCTACATGTATTACAAATACATTCCCATCTTATTGGTGCTGAGAAGCAGAACAGGCAGGAACCAGCAGCAGACAGATGTGATTGTAACAGAGGTCCTTGTTTAATAAATAATAGATTGGTTGTAATGAGACTTGTGGTCCTAATAAACTCTTAGACTGCTTTTAACACAGCCAAAGTAAGTAAATTTAAAGTCTGATTTATTAGTCCTAACCCTACCAGATGAGTTTCTGCCTTGCTTATTTTTGAGGACGAACCCCAACATTTTTCTTATTTTGAGAGAATTTCTCTCAAAATAGAGTACCTGTAGTTCTAGCAAATGAAAGGGAAATTTGTATGGATGAAAAGGATGAGTGATAGTCCTGACTGGGTGGGAACAGGGAGGTTAGATTTAGTTCTATATTAGTCTGTTCCTTTCTTGGAAATCCATATTGTCTATTCCTTTCTTGGAAATCCAGAACATCCACCAGCATTCTGTAGAATGTTCTTTGAAAGTAAAAATGCACAACAAGCTTCTGTATTTTCTGAGTAGACATTTGTAAACTACAAAATAAAACATAATTATTCAATGACACACATACATTACAGGATCTCCGATGATTTTATCTGCCCAATGTCTGCCAAAATATGGACCAAATATTTCATACAGTCGGTGCATCCTCTTGCTGCAGGCAAACAGCTGGATGTTCTGTGCCACACTGTGCCCAGTCCACCTCTGTTGTTGTCATTTTAATTGCTGGGGCTGTTTTTTGAAGTCCTCCACAGAAGGGCTTTGTGGTGACAAGCGGAGGGTTTCCGCTTCGTTAGCACACAGAAAGGATGCTGCTGCTAATTGGAGGGGGACTGATGCAGTTATGATCCCAGCAATATGGAAGGTACATTGTTAAGGGACATGTTTTGGGGGGGTTATGTTGCCACAGAATATTTTACATGAGGGGAATCTGGTGGGGAAGATTTTCTAACGGGAAAGACTGATTCTCGAATTAGGGAGAGTGGGAGGGAAAGACAGAAGTTTAATTTCTCTAACCTAAACAAACAGTATTAAAGTTCAGCATTTTATTATCCTTTTTGTTTATTGTAATTCTCAATTGCTGGCTCATGAAATAGCTTGTCTGTGAAAATGGAAAAGAATGGATAACCTCAAAAAAACTCCTTTTGCCCTGCCCTGAAGGACTGAAGCCACACTGTTTTGTGTGGGAGAAAACTCCTCAAAGATCCTCACTTTCCCAAAGGAAGGAGGTTGTTATTCAGTAATTTAGCCTATTGGGGTTTTCCCCCTGGACATTCTGCCTCTGTATCTAAAGATCTTCCAATTTCTAAGAGCCTGAAGAACCTTGTGTTAAATTTTCCTTTTTTAATAAATTACATTTTCATGGAATACTCGGCTATGGATTAATATATGTGTTATGTGCCCAAAATTGTTTCCTCTTAATGCTGATTTATTTTCTACTTACATCTCTCTTCTCAGGTGGCAAAATGTCTGGAGCCTCCTCTTGATGAACACTCTCGGAAGGGCCAAAGGTGCTTCCTTTTCCAGGTCACTGCCAGGTTTTGGAGGATGTGATTTTTTAGCACCTAAACAAGGAATCCCAGCTATTTCCATGAGGAGAAGCACAGGGATGACAGGGCTTCCCCCCACAACACTCCCTGTGTAATTGCTGAAGACATTCCAAGCCACTCTAACGAAGTGTACTGTCTGCCAGTCATTATGTTCTCCTTGGAAGACCATCTGTTGCACTTCAAATATGTAAAGGTCTGCTATCATTTATTGCTCCAAACAAATCCACTCCTTTGTCTGATGGGCTGGAGCTCCTGAATGGGGACTGAAGGTGCTCTCAGTCACAAAGGGCAGGGTATTCCCTTTTGTAGCTCTATAAGTGAAAGGTACTCCTTCAGCTCAAATTTCAGAACACAAACAGTGATTGAACTCATTTCAGTGCTTTGGAGTAATTTCAATTTATTTGGCAACAAATTGTGAGCAACAACAGAAATCTGAAATACGTTTTTCTGCTAACTCAGCCAGAAGCACATTTTAAGATTTTTTGCTTCTGGTGAACAAACCTGTCCACTGTAGTGGTACCCAGACTTGACCCACACCAACATTTGAATTAAAATTATGCTGCTTTAACTAGATTGTTTAATTTGCTTAGTTGTATCTGAAACTAGTGATTCAAAGAAACTCTCAGGAGTGAAAAACAGAGTCAGCAGCTCACAATGTTCGACCCTTTCTTTGATAAGCATGTGTCCTTTACAAGGATGTAACACTTCCTTGTACACTTGTTATTTATGAGTTAACTAGAATGCTTTCCAGGAATTAAATGAGCAAGATCAGGCACTAACTGATGATTTTTCTTTGTTTCTCCTGCTGCAGACTCTAAAGAGGCTGTACAACCATTCACCTCAGATTGGAGAGCATAAGCATTGTATTTTCACAGCAGAAAAGTTCTGTTCAGAGATTTCCAGCCAGAGAAATACATACCAATTTCTGTCTGATTAGGGAGTGGTCCTATCTTTTGCCCTTTCTCCTCTTTCCCTTGTCCTTACTGCATGGCAGTTAATGTTCTGGTCAGAGGGAATAATATGTTAGATCTTGAATGTCAGTAGCCCCAGAGATTCTGACAAGACTATTCATGTGCAGTCATACGTCTTAACCAAAGCTGACACTAAAGAGAGCAAGAATTCTCATATTCCTCTTTTTATTGCCATGCATTAAACCCAAATCTTCTCTTGGAGAACCCTGCTGAAAAATGGCATGTTCCCCATTGGAGAAAGGATTCTGGCAAGGTCCGAACAAAGCAGCTGAGCATCAGGGTGGCACAGGGCAGAGGCTCCCATGGGGTGGTTTGCACCACAGGGATGGGCACCTTACAAATGCTGGGAGAGAAATACCAACAGGAAACAACCAGGGTTTTTGTTTGTTTGTTTGTTTTTGGTTTTTTTGCTAATTTTTTATTGAAAATTAAGTGGTCTTCTAATTTCATGGAGCCATATAGCATGTCCTTATAGGAATACTGGGATTGTGGTAACTTGAGGTGGTTGTTTTCTGAGAGGCACACCTTGTGTGAATATTCTGCTCTATCCTTCACTCTGGGTATATTTTACACACACTTGTAGCATGGTGTACAGCACGTGTTTGGGTAACTTGGTGGTGATCTGTTAAAGCCAGGTAGACAATTTTCACAGCAGTGATAATTTTAATCTGTTTTAAAATTGTTTGGTAGTAGTGACTAAAGCAGACGAGGTGTCTCTGGGCACCTCGCCATCCTTAGGTAGTTTAATTTGTTAAAAATTATCTTTCTTCCCACCCAAATCCCCTTGAAACCATTTGGAGAAGAGAACTGTTGAACAGTTGCCAATAATAAGCCCTGCTGAGAACTCTGTATCCTCCTGATAGAACTGTTGGTGCCAACTGGAGACTGACTGGCACGAGTGTGAACTCTCCACCACTTGATCTATTTGCTTCACGTGGACCAATTACAATAATTACCACCTCTGCAGCTGAAGCTGAAGCACTCACTCTGCACTCCATACCTCAGGTTGCTGGCAGTGTGTTCAGTCCTATAACCTCAATTTTCTTTGAATAATTAAGTAGAACATAAATACTTTGAAAAAGTAGGAGAGAGTCTGAGTGGAAATCAAAGGCTGGATAATGCAATTGTTTTTCATGTTGCTATTGTTAAGATGCATTTCTTTCTATTTAATCTGTGTTTCTAAAAGGCAGCATCTTCTTTTAAGTTTTCCACAGAGATTCACCAGAAGATGCTGTAGTCCATTGACTTTTATATTCAACAGTGGAGTATCTTTTAATGTGAATGAAAGAGCAATATGAATTCCTACTTTTGATGAGTTTAAGAATATAAATATTTATTTCAAAGTAACTACTTTTGACTAGAGTGGGAAATCACCCATCCTTTACTCCTTTTGGCTGGATGCTTCCATATGACAATGTAGGGATATAACACCATGGTGAGTGACTGGCATTAACTGCCCAGTTCCTGACAATTCCATTGGGTTCAATCTGATGCAACAGGGACCATCTCACCCTCAACCTCGTTGTCTTTCCAAGAGAGTGGTTAATTTTTAAATTGGATCAGCAGCTGTTTTTTTTTAACCAGTGAAGTTTCTATTGCACAGAGAGAAACCTAAGATTGAGCACAAACTGACTTGCCTGTAGCTTTCCTAATGTGATTGCACTGCACAGTGTAGATACTAAAATTTATATTAAAATTTCTTCATGCAGTTTCCCTCTAGGGAGAGGGAAGGGAAAGGCTACATGTGACAGATGCTAATTATGCAGCTTAATGCACTTCTGGAAGTTGCAGAGATGAGAACTCTGTAAAAGCCCATCCACAAAACAAAGCATATTTTCAACAGCATTTTTTCCACAATGCTTGATTTTTATCTGCCTCCTCCCTGTATGTCAGGAGCTTCATTTCCCAAAGAGCACCCACAGTATTCAAAGGGCAGGTGATGTCTAAGCTTCAAAATTTGCCAAGCATGGATGTGACTGTTGTCCATTGTGTCTTACTGTTCTGGAGTGCTGTACATGGAATTGGGAAAGCTGAGTGCTTCTGGTTCAGATACAGGTCAGGAAGGGAGTGACTTTAAAATTCTCTATTTGGTGTGTTAGTTTTCTTTCTTCTTTCATTGATAGTTTATTAATTCTTTATCCTGTATTTAGGTTTACTGGGAAAAATATGTTCTGCACTTCACTGTGCTGGGAAGCCCTAGAAGGATTTATTGGGATGGGTATGCTGGATCCCAGCCTGAGACACAGGCTGGGTTCCTCCAAACTAGGAGGGGAATCAGTGCCAAACCCATCTGGACACTGATCCTTTCTCCCAGACCTTGAACTGTGCCATTTGGACCTAAAGAAATGGATTCTCAGCCAGGGGAAATTTGGTGCCATCCTGAAATCCATGGGGAGATTCAAGAGCACCTCAAGCCCACACTGAGCCATCGAGTGGGATTCCCGTTCCCTCCACCAAATCCCAGGATTCTTTTTCCCCTTAGAGGTAAACCCACGTCAACTTTTGTGTATTAATGCCAAAAGCTGCTTTCTTTTATCTCTGCCAAAGCCTGGGATTTCTCTCTGGGGAGGGGGTGACCTCCCAACCTCCCTCCATGCAGGTGACAACTGCCCTAAGGACGGCAGTGGCATCGGAACCTCCGAGGCCTCAGCGTGGCCCTGGGCAGCCCTGGAGGAGCACATTTGGAGCAAATCCTCCTCCTGCCACGGTCCTCATCTGCAGTCACCACCGAGGAAACCATCTGCTCCCCTTGGAAAGGGGTTTGGCTGCACAGGCCCTCCCCCCGAGCCCGGCTCCATCCCAGCTGCCGTGAATCTCCTGCGGTAAAAATACTCAGGGTCTATTTAGATGAAAAGAAGGATCTTTCTTGCCTACACTGACATACAAAAATAGGCTCAGTGTGAGTAAATCTTCAAAGTTTCTCTTGGTGAAAATATCCAGCCTCGTTTATTTTTTTTTTAAACTTATCCTATAAGTTTATTTATAGAGTGTCCTTCTTTCCTCCTACTCTATCAAGACATTTGCAGAAGGTTGTCGCTCGTCTTGTTCAGGAGTCCTGAAATAATTTGCAGGGCCTTTGAAACATCATCGTGTTGCATAGTTGTGATGCAACGTGCTGCTGTTGCATGAAGGGATCATGTTTTAGTGTGAATGTCATGCTAACTGAGACATTTGGGCCCTCCTTTTCCTTCAGGTGCCTTGCACTGCTTTGTGTTTGCAATCAAAAAATTCCGCATATAGTAACTTAAAATTTCCATTTTACATGCAAGGCAGTGCAGAGAAAATTAATGTGTAATATGAGAAGATTAACAGGATGCATATACTTTCCAAATATCTTTTAAAAATAGCTTCCACTGTCACTGTAGCATCTTAATTCTGAATAATCTCACAGTCCTTCTGCAAATCTGTGCAGATAGTAACAGAGTAACCACCTACTTCATCCTCTTGAACTGCACATTATGTATCTGGGCATGAGAAAAACTGGATTTTGGAGTAAGTTCTGCTTTGGCAGAGAGGATGGCTGTGGGACCAGTGAGAGCATTAGTGCCTGCATTAAATATTAAAGTCAGCCTTCCCAGTACTTGCTTACCTTTTTAAAAAGGCTCCAAGATCCTTAGGATGGGATTTGCTCTGTGATGCAGAGCGCCAGTACGGATCTCAGGGGGCCTCCTCCTGGAGGTGGAAGTTGCAGAGGGGCAGCTAGGGGGAGCATTCCCCGTGCCAGGGGGACTCTCTGTGCCCAGTCTTTGGCCTGGCACTGCCCTGGGATGATGCCCAGGAGTGGACAGAGCCCGGGCAGGATCAGAGAGCAGCAGGCCTGGGGATAAATATCTCAAAGGGAGTGCCATGAGGATGGAGCAGGCTCTGCTCCATGATGCCAACCCCAGGACATGAGGGAAGTGGCACAACTGATGGCCAGAAAGACCCACCTGAACATGAAGAATAGCTTTGTTGTGCAGTGACCAGGCCCTGGAATCCCCTGCCCAGAGAGGGTGTGGAGTTTCCCCCCCTGGAGACATTCCAAGCACAACCCTGTGCCATGTGCTCTGGGATGTCCCTCCTTGTGCAGGGAGGTGGGACCAGATGAGCCACTTCAGTCCCATCAGCCTGACCCTTGGCACCAGGAGTGGTGTGCTGAGGCAGGACTGGAACTCATGAAACTCAAAACTCCTGAGATCCAAACTCCCAGGACCTGAACCCCAAAACTTGAATCCCCAAAAGCTGAACCCCTGAAACTTGAACTCCTGGGACTCAAACCCCTGATACCTGAACCCCTGGGATTGAAACCCCTGATCCCCAAACCCCCAAGACTGGATCCCCTGAGACCCCAACCCTGAACTGCTGGGACCTGAACCCCAAAACCCAAATCCCTGGTTACCCAAATGCCCAAGACTTGAACCCCAAAACCTGAACTTCTGCGACCTGAATCCCCCGGGACTCAAACTCCCATACCTGCATCCCCATACCCAAATCCCCATATCTGAATCCCTGCAGTCCCCCATACCCCCACCCCCATACCTGAACTCCCATACCCACACCCCTATACCCTCATCCCCTGTACCCACACCCACTATTCCCAAACCCCTAAAACCTGCACCCCCAGACCCAAACCCCTATGCCCTCACCCCTTAAACACACACCCCCTTACCTGCACCCCCATACCTACACTCCCTATACCCACACCCCTTGTACCCACACCCCCACACCTGAACCCCTAAAACCTGCATGCCCCCATACCCAAATCTCTGATACCTCAACCCTGATACCCGAACCCCCAAAACCCAAATCCCCAAAACCCTCAC
>VXAU01002741.1:399898-501033 GCA_013399695.1 Formicarius rufipectus
CCCGTCCTCCTCCTCCTCCTCCCCCGCCGGGGCTGGGGATCGGCCTCCCGGAGACTCCTCCATCCTTCCCCGGAGAGACTCGGAGGCTCACCCGCAATTTCCTCCTTCCAGCCCTCTCCCCCTCCCTCCTTTCCCCACGGAAGGATTTTTTTTTTTCCACCCGACGGAGGATATTTTGGTTTCGCCCTCGCTGCGAAGAGTGTTTCGTTTTGGCGAGGAGGGGGGTTCCACACGGGAATTTAACCCCCCGCCGGGCTGCTGAGGAGACTTCTGCGGCCTTCCTCTCTCAAGGAACACCTTCCCCCCTCCCCTGCCCCCGCAGATGGTTTTTTGGGGTCCACCCCAGGAATTTTTTGTTGTCCTGCCTTTACGGATTCTTCAGCCTGGCCTTGCTTCTGGCCCCTGAAGTTTGTTTTTATGCTTCGAAATTTTAATTTATTCGGAATATTTTTGGAGCAGGGGAGAAGAATCTGACCCCCCCCACACCCTGTTGCCCTCGGACTCCGAAGAGACGAGCCTGGATTTTTCTCTCTCCCACGGCCAATCCTTCCCAGTCATTCCACAATTTGCCCCTTTCTCATCTGATGACTAAAGAAACAGGAGGAAGAAAAGGGGGGGCTCTGGATTAATTGCCCCCGCTGGATTATTTATGTTTTCCTACTTCTCTTGCTTGGCATCTGAGAAGAGAGGAAGGAGGGATGTCAACTGATTTTTACCCCTAGCCCCCCTGGATTAATTACCCCATTTTTATTCTCTTGTTGGATCAATTACCCCTTCACCTCACCTCCTCTCCCTCCCCTCCTTATGCGAACGCGAAGACAAGAGGAACAGGGAGGATTTTGATCTTAATCTCCCGTCGTTGGATTACTTACCACCTCCCTCTTTCTGTCCTCCCTTTCCACCGTGGCTTTGCCCCCCCACACCCCCCCGCGTTTGAGATCCAGAAGACGAGAAAACGCTGAGTTCCTTCAAAATTTTTTTTTAATTATTTTTTTAATATTATTTTTTTACCCCGATCCCTCTCTCCTCCTATTTGCCCCGCCACTATTTCGCGTGCGCGCGTGTGTGTGTAAATCCCTTATTTAATTGCATTATTATTTGTGCGTGTGCAGAGCCCCCCTCCCCCTTCCCCTCTCGCTGTCTGTCTCTCCCTCTCTCCCTCTCCCTCTCTCCCTGCCTGTCTCTTTCTTTCTTGTCGGAGGCTGTGGGATAATGGCGTGTGGGTTGTGGCTGTGAGGATGAGTTCCTGCTTCGTGCCGAACGGGGCCAGCCTGGAGGATTGNCTCTGGGGGAGGGGGAAGGGGCAGTGCAAGCAAAGCAGCCATTTTTAGCAGAGCTTCTCTTGGATGAGCCCTCGGAGTAGGCCCTGCCTGGAGCAGCCAACTCTCCCATGCCCCTCTGGTTCCCCCTCCATCGCTGTCTGTCTCGCCTCGCCCCTCCCTCCGCTTTCTTCCTGGATGGTATCCTCCCTGCAACTCGCCTTTTCCTTCCCTTTCCGATGCCTCCCAACTTTTCCTCCTTTCTCCCCATCGCTTGCCTCCGAGCGTGGGGGTTCCCGCAGGAGGGAGGATCTGCTGGCCCTGCTCCTTCCAGCCCCACATCTCGGGCAACTTTTTCTTTCCTCTCCCCACTCGCGGCATCCCAAATCCGAGCCGAAACCTCCCCTCATCGTTGCTTTCAAGCGGATCCCTTTCCCTGCCGGTTTTCCTCCTGGAGGGCTGGTTTTGTTGATGCCCTCCCTGGGATCGGTGCTGTCTAGTGTTTTGATGTGCACCATTTTGTAGCCTTTTTTTAACCCAACTAACCAAATCATTCACATTGTTGATTTTGGTAGCTCCCAAAGTAAATTCGATATAACTGGACTGTGATGCAATTTTTGGTGGCTGTGCTGAGCTGTTTCATCAGCTTTTTTAATGCAAATGAGCTAATCTTAGCTGGCTGCCTGATATTTATGATTCTCGAGGTTGTTACAACGATCCTGTGCCAAGCTGTGGCACTAATATTTCTGGATGGAGGGGGATCTCGGCAGCCTGAACGTGCCTGCAGCCCTCACCAGGCCTGCAGCTACACATTAACAGTGTATTTTTAAATCTGTGTTTCTGAAGTATCAACTGTTGCAGCCAACCTTTCATCCGAATTGCTCTCCTGCTGAAGGTGGGGAGGCTGCCATGTTACATTTACATGTTGCACTAATCTTTTGTGTGTTGTCATGATGGGAAAGGCAAAAAAATAGGAACTTAGTAGCAAATGCCAGCCTGCCTTGCTGTCCCTCCTCAAGTAGAACCCGTGGCAGTGTCTCCCCTACCTGCCTTAGGGGAGCTGAACTCGAGTGAGGGAACTCAGCACTAAAACTTAGGGCTGCGATGTAGATAATCCAGGAATTGTGTTTCCCATTGGACAGAGCAGTGACTCTTTCCTTATACAAAGTCAAATTAATTTTTGCCCAGAAGGGGATTTAGTGGCTCATAATCAATGTGGACGCAGGTCTAAGGTGTAATTTAATGATAAAACTAGGATTTAAGTTCTTGAGAGGGGGTGTGAAGAATGGAAAATGTGATAGCTCCTGGTAAAATCAGGGAACTTGAGAGGCTCCTTTGGGGAGACACAGAAAGTGTTTTACAATGGAGAAACTTGTGGAATTTCCCAAAGTAGTAACTGGCTGGAAGAATGTATGCCTGGGTTAGATTTAGTGTCACCTGTTTCCATGGAGCAATCTCAGATTCAAGAGTTGGTGTGTGTGTGTAAGTCAAAAGAAAGGTGTCCCTTGCTAAGGTGAGTGCGTAGGAGCCTGGTCAGTTGCAGGCTGTGCACAATTACATTGATCGCTCATCTCCCACGATTTTACTCTGAATCAAACCTGCCTTTTCTCTGTGTAACCTGAAAGCTGCAGTGAAAATGGGCAGCTCTTGCTTTCCTGCAGTTATTTAAGGAGACTCCAAACCAGACTGCCTGGCAGTTTCCCCTTCACCAAACTCACCAACGTGCTCTCTGTTAAATGTGGGGGGCTCAATCTTCCCTTTGCCCCTTCCTGCCCCATGAGCTGCAGTGGGATGTTGGTGTGGGGGGCACCTGACCCAGAGTATGACCCCTCTTTTCCCTCCCCAGGCTGATCTCACGGGCATTAAATGGAAGCGCTACGTGTGGCAGGGCCCAACATCTGCCCCCATCCTGTTCCCGGTGACGGAGGAGGATCCCATCCTGAGCAGCTTCAGCCGCTGCCTCAAGGCCGACGTGCTCAGCGTGTGGCGCCGTGACCAGCGGCCCGGCCGCAGGGAGCTCTGGATCTTCTGGTGGGGGGATGACCCCAACTTCGCTGACCTGATTCATCATGATCTCTCAGGTAGGAGCACAGTCACACCTCCCCTGAAGCATCTTGGTGCTTCGGGGCTGCCAGGTGGAATATTGTCTGTAGAGGGGGCAAACGGACTGCTACGGCCCTCACCAAATTGTTCCACCTGCTTGTGGGTTCAGGTCACCTTGGACTGCTGGGTTTTTAAGAAATAAGTTCTTGCTCCCCATTTGTTTCCTGGAAAAAAAATAAAGCACAAGCCTGTGAGTTTTGGCAGCTTCTTCACGGGAAAGCTGTGCTGAAAGCTGTGCTTGTGATTCACAAGTGATGTTTTAAACATGTTTTGATAAGATCCCTTTTGTTGGGCAATTAGAATTTTCAAGTTCAAATAGTAAGGCCTGTTTTGTTCTGTAGTAAGAATTGTAGAGGGCTGGGCAACTCTTGAACTGTTTGGAGTTGTTTGGTTGGAAGTCACACCATTGGTGAGAAGCCCTCAGAAGAGGGCACCTGGAACTGACCAGCAGTTTCTGTGCAAAAGTCTTCAGATCTTGTGTTTTCATGATTTCCCAGTGCTCTGAACCTTCTTTCAGGCCCAGCCTTTTGAAAGACTGACAATATTTGTATTTCTCAATAATGTTGTACTTCAAATCTGGCACATTGTTTTGGAAATGTTTGCTCGTCGAGCTCAATTCCCCACATAGATGTTTCCCAGCTGCTTATCAGCAAGGTGACGAAGTTAGATATTTAAATTGCGGGAGTCTAAAGGTGAGACTAAACTAATTCTAGGGGAAAAAAAACCCCAAACAAACACACTGAACACATCACTCCAATTTCCTTTCAAATAATGTGCAGTATTCAGATTACTGAAGTGTAAAATGAGACCAAGGTTTGGTGACCTGGTAACCAGAAATTGTTAATGCTGCCTGTGTGTGTGAAGAACAAACAGCAGTTTAAAGTGCCACTGAGGAAGTTGACTTGAAACAATTTAATAATGTGTGGAATTTTCATACAAAAATAATATCATCTGGAAAGCAACTGACACAATAAAACGGTGTTTATTTCTTTGGATAATTGACTTCAAAGATTGGGATGTTGCTTGTATTCCTGTCTCTCCTGGAACTAGAAACTTTGCATCTTAAATGGCACTTACACTGTGTTTTGCTTGATATTTTAGTGCTTTTAAGGCTTCCTTATTTTGCCCTATAAATAAGCTCAGTTCTGACCTGCAGGGAACATCGTTTGGGTGACTGAGATGTAACTTAGGCTGGTTTCAACCTGGGCTTGCCCTGAGCCAAGGCCAACAAGTGGTGTGAAGGTGTCTGTGGGAATTCTGTGTGCTCTTGGCTGGTGGGATTAAACATGTTCAGTGATGTTTTCAGTGGGACATCCAATGGGAGTTAAGCCCTTTGGAAAGGGCAGTTCTGCACTACATAACCTAAATAACTAAAATAATTTATTTGAGCAACTCCCTCTGCCTTCTCTGTGGTGGTGCCTTGGCCCAGAGGGACCTGGTGAGCAGTGGAGTGTTTCGTTGGTGTGTGTTTGTGCTCGTGCAGCATTACCCTTGTGCACAGGTAGATAAGCAGGTATCATCCCAGGGACTTACCAACTCTTAACCTCTCCCACGGTATAAGGGAGAGATAGCAGAGGATTAGAACCTCCCAGCCACGTCTTTGGGTGTTTTCTTTCTTCAGGCCACCTGTGGATGTCTGTGCTTCAGCAGAGCCATTCCACATGTCTTGTTAGTGCTCATCCCTTGTGAAACCGTGGCCTATGTCTGTATGTAAATGTATCTGATACACTGGAGTTTGCAGGCATGTTTTTGTCTTCTTTTAATTAAAAAGAGACATTATAATCTGTTGCTTTCCTTGGGTCTTCTGACCAGAAGTTGATACAGGTGCTCCTCAGCTGGATGGCAGGGGAGGTGACTGAGGGGTGCCCACACCTGCACTTTTTCTCTTTCCTGTTACACAAAATCTTAATGTGAATCTGGTTTAAGAGAGAATTATGGCTGAACCCAAACAATGTTATCTGACCTTTGTCGCAGCCTAATGGATTTTTTCATTGGTGGACAATTTCTCCTGGTAATTCACACTGCCTTGTTCTCCCAATGATTGCTTGTTACATTTTCTATGGGAATGATAAATGACTTCTTAGCTGAGGCTTGTTACCTGCAAAATTGATTGGAAATTGTTTGCTGCTGAAGGTTGAGGTGCTGCCTCATTTAGAACTTTTCTGGTGGATGGGTGAAGGATTGTCCTGAAGGATGGAGAGAGGGAGGAAGAGGGGGCTGGGAGCAACCCATGGACAGGCTGCTCCTGGAGAAGTGGCCCTTCAGAGAGCACTAGTTAGAAATCTGCCAGAGCTGTTAATAACTCTTGATTCTGGCTTCCTTTGGTATGAAACTGCTTGTTCAGGAGAGGAGTGGTTACTATTTTGACAGTTTCTGACTTTTTTTGGTGATCTGTAGTTTGGGTGAACAATGGACACTCAGTGACTGGAGCACATCTTGGTTATCAGCCCTCAGAGATTTGAAATATGTAGCCTTCAGTAATCTTTTTGTCCCCCCTCCCAAGGTCACTTCCAAAGAGAATGTACAGTTTTGTGGATGTACATCTATGCATATCAGATTAAAAAAGAAATGATATCTCTCTTCAGCTGTACATTCCAGAAGTTCATTCTTTGCCCTGGAGACACATGTGAATGCAGCTACTGGCTCTATCAGAGCTCTACCAGGCCTTGGATAAGTGTCTTGTTGATGGTCAGGGATTGTTGTTGCCTGGGGGCATGTCAAAAGGAGACTTGTTCAGAGATGCTGATTGATCAGTAATATTGACTTCACTCCATCATTTATTTTTCTTCCCTAGGAGTCTCCTTACTGTACATAGTGCCAAAAAACCAGAGGTCTGCTTCTGCCCCAACATAGCTAGAGGCAGACAGAAGTTAGTGAAATGTTATTTTATCCTCTATCAACCTCAAAGGTTATGTTTTTGTTGTGACAGTGAGGCTTGATTATAGTAATTCTTGCAACTCAAACCTTAAAGTAGGACATCTCTTCCAATTCCAGAAGCCAATGGGCTCTCGCTGCTCTGATCAGCAGTTATTTTATCAGAGAGGTTCTTTCTTGTTTTCAAGTGGCTACCTACACACTTGGAGGTTTATTTTTTAAATTGGCAGGAGATGATTTCAAACCTGAGAACAGTTGGGTATGAATTATGTACAAGACACAGTCCCAAGGAAATGGTTACAATTTGATTAATGCTTGAATAGGGGAAAGCTGCTATATGGCTTTGACCTTCACATTGCATCTGTTAAATGGGGAGCTGCAAGATGCATCTTTTTCATTCTGGTGTCTATTAAATTTGGTTAATTTACTTTAAAAATGAAAGTTTTCCTTGTGCCTGTCATATATCGAGGTAGTCAGTTTTTGTTTGCCGAACACTCTTCCTCATGTTTTTGTGGGGGATGAATGTATACAAATAATGCTGGTTGTAACTGCTTGGAGGAGAGCTTGGGAGAATCCTGGGTCCTATGGTAAAAACAGCAACAGCCACGGCAGCAAAGACTAATGTGTTGGGTAGCTCTTGATACATGTGCATTATAGATCAAACCCTGTCTCCCAAAAATCTGTGAGTGGCTGGATTGTGCTGATGTCAGCACTGAGTGTCTCATTACTTCAGCACAATGGGAACCAGAGGATGAGCCAGTTATCATTCCGAGGGGCTGCACAAGCCCTGCCAGTTGCAAGTAGTTGGCAGAGGCAGCTTGGGAAAGAGTCCAGCCAGTGGTGCTCTTTTAAAATAACAATTGCTGCCCAAGAGTATTTAACTCCTACAAAAATCAAAACAAACGCAGGGATGCTTTTCCCAAGGCCTTGCACCTGATGTGAGCATGGAGAGCTCCAGCACCTCTGTGTGGAGGATGTGTGTGCTCGCGGCTGGCAGGAGGGGCACTGCCACTGTTCCTGCTGCTGGTGCATTGATGCTTCAGCACTTCTTCCATTGGAGAGATTGAGCCACTTGAGGAAAACTGCTGAGAAACATTATGCAAAAATTGCTGAGCAGTTTTAGCAAACTCCTGTGGCTTAGGGGAGCACCAACTAAAGGTGACAAATATTAAACTTTCTCCCTGTTTTCCTTGACCAACGTGCCTGTGGGGAAAGGTGACAAATACTTTGCCACAGTGAATGAGGAATTGGCATCATATGTTGGTTCTATGTACAGTGTCACATACGTAATATGGTTATGACTTAACAATATAAATGTGGAATTACTCAGTGTGGAGGGTGTTGGATCATTAATCATTAATCTAGGAAGTTTTTCAGCTTTTCTTGTGGCCAAGCCAAATTTGCCCCCCACATATAATGATGAGAGCACTTCCCTTGTTACCCTTAGAAACACTTTGTTGTAGCAATGCCTTTTTACCATGTTATCCTCCTGCATGTGCTGCATGTTGAGGTCATGTTGTTAAATTTTCAGTGTTTAGGTCACTGTTGTGCTGGGGAGGGAGTGTAAAACCTCAGTGTGTGATGCTGCTGAAGGCTGAGCACCACAAAAACTAACCTGTGATGCTGCTGGGTATGCTCACTGTGACATTTTGGACAGTGTTTCGTTCTGACACATGAAATTCTGCAACCAGTCTGGGCATCCAGAGCCCTGTATCAAGACTTTTCAGTGACTGTGGGTAACAGACACAGCTCTGCTAGAAACAAACTTCTCTTCTTTCCATTCTGAAATTTCTGTTTGGAAGTTTTATTTCCTTCCCTCCCACACCCCTAAATGCAAAATCTGTTGCTTCTCCTTTATTTAATAAGGGATATAGGCCCTCCAAATAATACTTCAGTAGCCTAACTGAGCTATTTAATTCCAAGTATTTGAATTTAAAAATAATTTTCTTTGATAGCACACTTTTACTCCAAGTGTTTCTGTCATTATTACATTATTGTACAGCGCAGCAATTTCACACCACTTTGCTTATTCACTTCCCCTGTAACCTGAAGCTCATCTGGGAGGTTTATGGGGTAAATCACATCTGTCTCTATGTGTTTCTGTGAGTGGCAGTGTCACACAATGGCAGCATGAGAGATGAGTGGTGCTTCCCAAAGACACCTCTCAGACATGATGCGAAAAGTGGATTTTCCCTCTGTGTAATTGAAGCCATTGAGGGGGGGATTGTAACCCAAAGTGGAGGCCTGGCTGGGGTTTGTCTCTGTGCATAGTTTATTTTAGTGGTTCATCGAGCATTAGGAAGATATTTTTAATGGTGTGATCAACATTCAGCCTTTGCAGGAACTGGTGCCTACTGGTGTTGTGCTGATGTGGATGGATGTGAAAGGAAGAAGGGGAAAATCCATGTTCTCAAGTGCCTTCCTAAAAATGACATCAACTCTGTGTATTTATCCAGATATAGCTTTGTCATTATATATTCTTTCTTAGAAATCCTTGATTAATAAAATTGGCTGAAGAGTTGTGAGTATAAAATAGGCTTTAAAAATCTCACTTGAATTAAATGAAAAGGTTTAAAGATACTGCTTTTTCAGAATTCACTAAAAATTGCCAGGGTTTTATATTCTCCAAGAGCACCACACAGACAGAAAAGCATAATCAGTAAAAATGAATTTTATTGTTTCAGGTGAAGATTATAAAGTAGAACATAAAAGTACTGAAGGCAAGTGGCCTCCAGCTCTCTCAATAAACCTGGGTGGTGGTAATATCAAGGAGGTGTTGACTGAGAGACTTTATTTATGTGTCGTATGAAAATTGCTTTTTCCTGGCCATTGTTTTCATTGATTCTTCTTTTCCTGGTAATTTTAAGCTTTGTTTGAGGAAACCTCTCTGCCCAATATGTGATCTAAAGAGAGAGGGAGTGCAAATCCTTATGGTGGGGTGTGGGTACAGACTGCCTAGTGGATTGACATAAAGGTATGTTGCAGAGGAGTTGGATGGCTTGGACAACCGAGAGAACTCACCAAAAATAAAATACTTGTAACCCTCAGGTTGCCAGAGCACTTTTGTGGATAACACTTGTCCAAAGTGAAATTGTGCTTTGACACCTTCTGAAAATGAGTCAGCAGTGTGTTTTGGTTTGTTATCGCTGTCAGATTGAACATTTGAAGTCATTGTTTAGGAAAAGTTAGAGGACAGCAGTGCCTCTTCCTCTCCTTTAATGAATGGTTTATGATGGGAGGGGTTTTGTCTTGTTGAAAAACCAGAATTTGAATTAAGAACAACAACAGCTGGCAGGTGTGAGCAGATGTCACGTTCCTCTCCTTCCATCCACCACTGTAAAAATGGGGGAGAGGGAATGACTAAATAGACTTCAAAAAGACAGAGAACACTTGCTGCTATTTTTCTGCATGAATTTGAATAATGTTCTGCAGTGAGGGGATCTTTATCTGTCAGCTTGTTTCACCTTCCCTTTCTGGAGCAGGATGCACTTCAGTGTGAGCAGGAGGCCTTCTCCCCGAGCTGCCTTTGGAGATACAGGGTTTAATTGCAATTTCCATCTAATCCTTCCACTTTCCCCACATAATATTCTCCTCTGGGAGCTCTCTGTTCCAGCAATAAACTCAGACAGGTAGGAGAGCTTTGAAGAATTGCTTCTTGTGGGGAGTTCCTGCGTGGAAAGTGGCCTGTGCCGTGGTTGTCTGCACAGCTGAGGGTGGTGAATGAACACCTGGCACTTGGTGGTGTCCTCAGAAAATGGAAACTGTGTGACATCACCATGCAAGGTTTGAACTGCTTTGGTATTGCTGCAGTTTCAGCACCTTCTCTCTCATGGATACACTAATATGCAAAACCAAAATCAGGCATGAAGCTGGAAATAGCTCTTTCCACTCCCTCTTCTATTAGGTCATGGATGTGCTTAGAATGAGCGTTTTAAATTACTGAAGCCCCATCCAAATCAAGGATTTAACCTTTGATATGGTGTGCAGTTGATTGTGCAGTTAAAGTCCAATATCCCTGAGCTCTGTGGTTAATGTTTGCTCTGCTGAGCTGCTGCCTTGGCACCAGTTTGGCCCAGCAGTGCTACCAAAGGGACAGGGCTGTGCCTGGGCATCCACCACAGCTGGGGAGCCACCTCTGGGCTTGGCACAGGCAGTTTGGACCCCTGGACTTTGGGCTTTTGTTGCTTTTTGTTACCAGAGTCTTGGACGATGTTTCTTTAGTGAGTTATACAGTGTTATCTTGTAGCTTCCCAGGTGTTATAGCTGAGTTTTTGCTGAGCTCCCGCTCTGGAGTGGAATGGGAAACTCATGGGGAGCTCTCTGCTTTGGGAAGGGCTGTTCCTTGTTTTCCCTTGTCCTTACCAGAAAATTATTTCATGCAATGAAATGATCAATCTGTAAGGATGCACAGCTCCTCTTTTATGAATGATAGGGCAAGTCTGGTTACTCTTATTCTGGCCCTCAGAAAAGGCTACTGAGGGTAATTTTCTGTTGCTCACAACACTGGTCTGGAGTGGAACTGGACTTGTGTGGAATAGAACAATACACAAACATGGCCACCAGATTCTGGTTGCAAAAGGGTCTTGAAATTCCCTTCTCATCCCTACCTTAAATATTGTTCATTATAATAACTTGTAAGGTAATTTCCTAAATAAAACTCCTAGGTGTCTGGTTTTCTAGATGCTCTCTAATTTAAGGATATCGAGACTCTAGTTAATAATATTGCAACCTTTTAAGCTGGTAAGTGGCTTCCAGATAAAGGTGAAGGGGCTTATTTCCAAGGAGCTTTAAAATGCAAGGGCTTGGCTGTGCATTGCTGAGGTTCCCTGACCATGGGGCAAACCAGTGGAAAGCTGTTGGAGTCAAAATCCTTGTATTGAACCAAAGCTGAACCCGAGCCTCAGTTCCTGGGGGTGGCAGAGAAGGTGTGAGAGACAGGGAACGTGAGGATGAGCCACTGGAGGTTTGAGCAATGACCTCCACAGGTCCCCTTCAACTTAAATTATTCCATCACTACCCAGAGACTGGAGTACAAATACATCTCCTTATCTATGTCAGACAAGCTTCTTGTCTACTACTACCTGGAGTATAAAAGCAATGGCATTTGAAGAATAACTGTGTTAGGTTAGTCCAAGGAGACCAGTAGCAGATCCTTAGGGATATATGTAAAACAGGAGATACAAGGAATTATAGCCATAAAGATAAGACCTGATTGCCAGTGATGTAAGGGCAAGAGCTTGGGTTTTGTTATATTATCCTCCTTTTTAGTGTTGCTGGGGTATGCCAGGAACATGGAGAGACACCAAGGAACTTTCAGATGCCCCTCATTTTACCCGTGTAATGGGATTGTGGTGCCAGTGTGTATGGTTTGAGGGCCCCTTCAACTGTGCTCAAACACTGGTGAGGAGCCAGAGCTGTGGGAGAGGCTGCAGTTTCTTGTCATGGATCTTTTCATTCTCAATTTGGCAAATCAACTTGGCTTGTGGAAGTTGTACTCCATGACTGTTGGATTTGTGGGACACAGAAGGTGTCAGTGCCTCACTTCAGAATCCCATCAGTAGGAGCTGGGCTTTGTCTTGCTGCTCCCTGGTTTTCTCTTCTATTCTATGGATACATCAGAAGGCAGAACTGTCCTGCTTAAATGTTTTCATTTTTATGTTGAATTAAGAAGAAACACTGCAATTTTGAGAATTCTGAGTAGGTTCAGGTTGCTTTTGCCAATTTTTTGAACCTGAGTATTGCTTTATCCATATCTCCAGCAAGATGTTGGAGATTGAGGGTCAGTTGATCCATGGCACTTGTGCCTGGCTTTCCTCAGTCAGTGCTACTCAAAGACACCAGAATGTATTGAAAGTTTGGCTTTGGGAAATGTATTTTTAAGCATAATTGTCATGTAAGTGTGCAGGACAAAAAACCCAGACTACCTTGCAGCCAGATCATCCCCCAGGGCCCTTGCAGGCCAAAAGACCTGGTGCTGGTTGTTTCCTTTTGTCTACAAACAACTGTTGAATCTTTTTTTCTTCTGGTGGTGAGATATTTTTATAGCTGATGTCTTTTAGCACTGGACTTTGCTTTCTCACAGCGTACCTGAACATTACAGGCGGTTTTTGGTTGTGTGTTACCCCGTGAGTGCCTTCAAAGGCTGTTGTGATCCCTCTGTGGAATGGCAGGGTAGAATGCAATGCTGATGTCTCTCTTCCCTTGGCCCTGCAGAGGAGGAGGACGGAGTCTGGGAGAACGGGCTGTCCTATGAGTGCCGCACTCTGCTCTTCAAGGCTGTGCACAACCTGCTGGAGAGGTGTCTGATGAACCGCAACTTCGTGCGCATCGGCAGGTGGTTCGTGAAGCCCTACGAGAAGGATGAGAAACCCATCAACAAGAGGTAGGCTGTTCCACTGGGCTTCTCTGGAGGAGCTGCAGGGTCTGCTCTGCAAGTTTGGTGCTGGAAGAAAGGTTGAATTAAGAGAGGTCTGTCTATGATTTATTTGCAAACCTGGATCTCTGCTCTTGTTTTTCTGCCTTTTTGGAGCTCTGCAGGACTTTCTAATGAGAAAGGAAGTAATGCTGGGTGTACAGGCAATCTGTTCTGGTGCTCATGTGCAGACCACGGATAGTGGGCATGTTGGAAGGAAGGCAGAGCCTTCTAGAGGGGAAGAGAAGGATTACCTGTGTGAAGAGATCCTTGCAAGTATAGCAACTGGAACTAATTCTGCTTGCACACACTAGGGCTTATTGTAGAGAGCTTTTTCCAGGTACCTCACGAGCTCTGAACCAACTGCATCTTTTGGGAGATGTTGAGAGGAGGGTTTGCAATGTCAGCTCCTGGGCAGGAGGAAGGTGGTATCTGGGAACGAGGATCCATGTGGCCTCCACGCTGAGAGGAGCTGGGCAAGGAGAGAATTCTGATCCAAATTGGAAGGACTTCTTCTCATGGCTCTAACGTGGTTTGACACGGTCTATGTTGCCTAGCAATAAATAATGAAATGAATAAAAACTAGGTTAGCTGGAACAAGTTTAATCGCTGTTCCCAAATCAGCTTTTAAAATCCAAACTAATTTAGAGCTTAGATGATGGTTTTTTGTGTGGCTTTTTTTTTTTTTCTCCTTTCTTTGGTGTGTGTCTATGTATGTGTTAAATCTTGCATGCAGGAAATTTTGAGATCAGTGGCTTTGCTTTTTGGGTGTGGAGTTGGCCATTGTTGGCATCTTCTGCAATAAATTTAAGCTTAGAAGAAATTTAGAAGCTGTTATGGAGCCAAAGAAGCAGAAGCACATGTTTCTGTGTGTTTCTATTAGTAGTTGTGAACTGCTGCTTTTAATTTATGTATAAACTTGTCCTTAGTTCTAGGAATCTCTTTCTCCACCCTGGTCAGGGGAAATGTTTTCTCTCTGGGGTGACCTTGTCCATCCATTTTTTTGCTGTGTGTTGTTGCTGTAAATCAATAATAAAGAGTTTACTTTTAACTATTTTGCCCAATATTATCTTGGCACAGTCTGGCCTCTCCTCCTTTGAGGAACTGGTTAAGCAAATTGCTGTTTGAAACTAGCATTAGTTATATTGTGGTATCTCTTACAGTAATTCTATAAAGCTCTCTAGAGCAGCTGGAAAAGCTGCTGAAAGCTTTTAAAATAAAATAGCGGCATTTGTTTAATTTGGAGACTGATTCTTCTTTAAAGAAGGTCAGAGGGTCAGCCTGCTTGATGGAAGTAACTGAAGGAATTGTGTTCTTACCCACACAACTTCATCATATATGGCCTAGAACTACTGGAAAAATAGGTAAAAAGATGGGACAGACCTGTGTAAGAGATTTCCTTGTGGCAAAACTTCAGCATTTCCCACCAGATATCTCAGAGCCATGTGATGTTCTGAGCACTGGCTTTTAGGAACTGAAGGCAATGCTTAGCAGATGGGCTTGCTGGGCTCATCCCCTCCAGGAATATCTAGAACTGGGATAATCTGGAAAATTGGGCTGCTCAGAGGTGTCAGTGCAGGCCTCTGCTGCTCCCAGCCCCTTCCCGAGAGAGAAGCCCAAATACAACTGGAGGTGCTTTGTGATGCCACCTCTGTGGCCACCAAGTCTGTCCCTCTTGGAGTGACAAAGGATCACAGGGTCAGGAAATACCCTGAGCTGGGAGGGACCCATCAGGTCCAGCTCCTGACTCTGTGCAGAACACCCTGAGAATCCCACCCTGTGCCCAAGAACTTGTGCAAAGGGGAAAAGTTTGGGTGGGTTTTGGTGCCTGGTGTAAACTGGAACACTACTCCAGTCAAAAGGAACATTTCTCTCCTATCAGAAGTCAGATGTGACTCTGCAGCAAACCCAGCACAGAGGGACCTGCAGCCAGCCTGGAAAACGCTCTGGATGTCACATTTGGGGTGCTGATGTGTTCCTTACCAGCCAGCTGGTCTGGCACTAACAAAAACTGAACCTGAATACAAATTCTGCATGTTTTTTGTTCCTTAGGATCCATTTAATCAGCCAAACCTATAGGAAGTTTATCTTTTTTTTGCAGATGAGGCTGACTTAGTTAAAAAGCAAACTAAAACACCAGTAGCCCCTCCCCAAAGCCACCCTCATGTTCACGAGTGTGGATGTACACATCAGTTTTGAAGCTCTGTTTTTGTCTTTGATCCCATATTACAAATTTTGCTGTCTTTGGGACTTTTCTTTGAATTAGCATTCAGAAACCCTGGGAAGGAATTCATGTGCCTCTCTAATTTGAAGGCATTTGGTGTCCTGGGGATGTGAAGTTTGCTACCAGCGTGCTTTGGATCAGAGTTTGTCCTACCCTGCACTTTGGGGCTTGGCCAGCCACCAGAGAGACCTGTTCCCTGTGTTTTACAACTCCAGATTTCAGTCAGGTTGGTTGTTCTTGCTGGCAGTCTTTGGTCTCCAAGGCTTTGGCTGCTCATTGCTCGGTGGTGGAGGTGACTTTGTGGAGCTGTGGGTGAGCACCGTGTGGAACCTCAGCCCTGCTTTGTCCCTGTGTGTCTCTGGGAAGGATGTGCAAATAGAGCTGTTTCTTTCATTGGAAGCTGATCCCATCTGGATTTTTCTGAGTTCTGTTTGAAAGCAGGTGGTTCCAGAATGTGAGATTTTCTGTTCTCTGCCCTCCCAACAATAGAAGTCAGTCGTGCTGTGCTTTCCGTGTGTGTGTGGTGGTGCAGCAGCCATGGGACTGGGATTTCTAATAGGTGTTTGCCTGTGATAACAGATCCTCCAGCAGCTCTGGCTCTCTGGCTCTTGTCCGGTTTGTATCAGATTATATTAAAAAAAAAAAGTCCATTTCATCAGACATTTTAATTTTCTAAGGACAGTCCTTAATGTTCGTAATCTGATGCCACTGCGGTATGTGAATAGATGACCAGGGAAATAAGAACTAGTTTTAAACATTTGCTGCTCAATGATGTGCCTTCTAAAACAAATAAACTTATTAAATAATAGGAGGTTAGTTTAATATCTCTTTAAAAAGTTGCTATGGGAGCAGGAAGCCCTCAACTGTGTGCATTGCACTGTCAGGTGCTGCTGTGACTGCGAGGAAATAACCATGACCTGGTCTCCCCTCCCTCCCCTGCTGCTCCCCAGCCTAAAGCCAGCACTGGGCAAAGCAAGACACTCATGTCTTTGGTGCAACCTGATCTGTTCCAGCAAGTCACCATTGCTGTGCCTGAGGAAACTGTTTGAGGTTCTCAAGTATGTTGGGCCCACTCCTGTTTATAGATGGGGCAGTGATGGAGCAGCCAACTCCCTGCAGTGTGTGTGCTGGGGCTTTGGAATGGGACATTTCAGCAGCAGAGCAACAAAAGGTTGGAGAGAAGGTTTTGCAAATGGTTTTAGTTGTAATCAAACAGGAAAAGAATCATTGCCCCTGTATTTGTCACAGCCTGTTTTGGTCACCTAAAGCAAGGGAGACACAGGAGCTCAATAATGTGGTTTCAATGACTGCACATTGAATTAAAGTGTGACAAATAGGAATGTCGTTCCCTTTTCTTCTTCCCAGACACTTGTGTTGTTACTGCCCCTTTCAGGAATAAGGTTGTCTATGCTTTATACCAAAATCCACCCTGTAAATGTCTGAGATTGTGATCTGCTGCATCCCACTGCCTGTGCTGGTTGGACTGCTCCAGTAATTGTCTTTGGTGAGACTGTTCTCTTACTCACTGGCAGTGTATATCTGGAATAAATATGCTTAGGAAACTTGTCAAAATAAATACTAGTTTAGATAAAATTCCTTAATGGAGATGAAATATGACACTCCTAATGGAGCAGAAGTGCCACGTGTTTGTGTGGAGGGCATCTCTTGAAGTTTTGGTAATAATTACAACTTGCTAAACTTTAACACAATTGAAACACCAGAAAGCAAATAATTGAGTAATCCTGATTCTGTGGGTGGATCTGATAGACAACTGAAAATCTGGAATTCTAAAAGCTGCTGTATTACTTGTAGGGTTGCTTTTTCTTCCTTGTTGTTGGGAAATATTACAACCAGTTGCAGCGGGTGGCAAACCAGAACTTGTGTCTGACAAGTTCACTTGAAAACCCAAAAAGTGAAAAACCACCAGAGAAAAACACCACACCCCCAAAACAAATGCAAACCCCCAAGACCACCCCAAAACCCCACAAGTGATAAGCTTATCACAGCTTACAAAATGTGACTTGCTGCACAGGTTTCACAGGTAATGCTGTTTACCCTTACTCTGGGGACTACATTTTATAATGCCAGCCCACCAGCCTCCTATTGGTTTTTTTTTTCCATGGAAATCCTATTTTAACTACCTGATGTAAACAGCAAGTGTACACCTTCTTGGAAAATGACTGCTGAAAAGTATTCCAGGCATGGGTTTGGTTTTATTGTACACCTTTGTACATGCAGTTATCTTGATTTGAAGGTGTGCTTATCATAGCTCTGGGTAGAGGGATTTTTTTTTTTCAGTCTCTACCTCATCTTGCCATGAGGAAGAACTGGCCCCAGTGGGTGTGAATCCTGATTCCTGGGGCTGTGGGCTGTGCTGGTTTTCAGGATGAGCCCTGGAGAAGGCCCTGCTATGGAGAATGTGACAGCACTGGTGGGATCAGTAGTTGTCTGCTTGGCCTTCACTGCCCTCTAACAAAGGCAGTGCTGTGCTTTTGGTCTTTTTGACCCACATTTCCCCCTCATCCCCCTGTTTGGCTGCCTTTTTCCAATTTCCCACGGCTCATCTTCCCTTAGGAACAGAATATTGTACTTCCTGATCCCCTAGAATGATGTTGGGAATTATTATTAAGGCACAGAACAAGATTTCTGTGTGCCAAAGCTCAAAAATTCCTTCATGCTCTACAAGAATAACGTGCAGCCACAGGTTTGGGGTTTATTTCTGGATATTTAGTTGGAAACTGTACTAGCTGGAACCAAATGGCTCTTCCTTGATATTGCTGGAATATTTTCTATCAAGGCTGCTCAGCCCTTTGCAGTATAAATTCCCTCCCTATGTTAATCTTTAAATCAAACAATGTCAACATTTTTTTACACCAGCCCTAATGAGGCTGTTCTGGCATCGTGTCCCGGCAGGAGAGCAGGTGATGTTTTCCCTTTGACTGGAGACAGCTGGAATTGAGAGCTGCTGTAAGTAGGACAGTGCAGGATAAACAGCAGGAGCTCAGAGCATTGATCACATGATTGTCTCTTTGGAATATTGGGTTGCTACAGAGACTACAAGCAGACAAATTTAGCACTTTACATCACAAAGCAGTTTTCTCTTATTTAGCTTAAATTACACTGGTAGTTGGTTCATCAGGAAAAATTGATACGGCTCTTGGTTTTTGGCTTTCAACAATAAATCTGCTCTTTTTGTTCACTGAACAATAAAATGACACAAACCCCATACAGATACTTGAGATGTTCTTAAATGGCAATTTTATAATGCATTTCCATTTTGAACTTTGAAAAAAATCTGGCTTAACAAGATGTTTGTAAATGTTTCAGGATGGGAAAGAGCAATGCATGGGAAACTGTTACACTGGCTCTGAAACACGGTGATGTCTGACTATTGCCCACTTCCCAAATATCTTCTGCATCCTTATCCTTTATAGCTCTTGGACATTTCTCTGTGGAAGCTGATCATGGGAATTTGCAGCCTCAAATTAAAGGATGCCAAAATGTAAGGGGACAAGTTTATCAGTCTCATTTAAGTTCTGAAGCTCAGGAATGTGAGCAAACATTGTAGCATTGTTTGTATTTGTATCTGGAGAAGTAGATACCTTTTTTGTGTGTATATATATATATACACCGTTTTGTGTGTGTATATAAACTCACTGCATTCTGAAAAAAAAAAAAGTCAGTTTGCTGCTTTTGAAAACACCATGGTAATGGTTTAGTGTGTACAAAAATAATTTTTTGTACTTCAACTAATTAATAATGAAGTTAGTTTAAAAATGTGGGAGTCCAGGGTGACTGTGGCTTATTCTGGAATACAGGTCACTACATTTATATTTGTTTTACAGCACATAATGTGGTTATGGAATAAATACATATTTTTAACTCTGTGGTCTAAATAAAATCCCAACATCCTCGGCTGGGAAGAATGCTTTGGGGAGCCTTTTGACAGGAGTCATTAGTGATGTGCTTTGAGCTGGAAGTTTTTCTCCTCTGCTCTTAGCTGTGTTTTCTGCTTTGTGTTCTCATCCAGCCCAGCTGTATTTCCTTCCCTGGCCACGTGGAGTTCCTGGCATGTCGGGAGGGTGTTTGCTGCTCCATATCTGTGTCACAGGGAGTGAAGCAGCTGGATTTGGGGGGCTTGGGATGGGGAACTTACTGGAAAATGCAGATGTGCATTTGGAGAGGTTCTCTGGGCTCCCACAGGAGGGATGTTGGTGTCTCTGGGGGCTGGGCCAGCCCTGCTGGGGGGGATTGGAGCTCCAGGCAAGAGGAGCACCTTCTGAGCTGACTAGTGGTGAATCAAACTCTTCTCAGAAACAGTTGTACCACGGGATAATATATCATACATAATATATCATATATTTACTGTATACAATATATATACTGTGATATACAACATATGTAGTGTGGTATAGAATATATGATGTGATATATAATGATGTATAAAAGTGTATATATAAAGTATAATTACTACAGAACCATGTTCATTTAGAGAATGGGAAGCTGGTGTCTCATCCTTGATTTCCCTCAGCCTCCAGTGCTTCAAAAGCAGACACCCCTCCCCAAATAAAAACAAAACAAAAATACCCCCTTCTGAAGTATTATATAATTAAACACTTGGTGTGCTTGCCTTGTGTGTGGGGTTTTTTTGTCTTCCTCTTTCACTTCTTAAATCAAGAAAACTCAACTATTTTCCCTGGGAATTATTTTTGGTGCTGTGTCAATGTAATGATCACGTTCCAGTATTTCACTTCTTTTCTATTTTGCTGATGACAGCAAATGAATTCTTTCCCTCCTGTCCTTTGCAGTCAGAATTCAGCCTGTGCTGTTGGGCAGCTCAGGGTTGTAGTGACTGAGACTTGAACACTCCGTGCCTAATCCGGGATGGGCTCCTGGAGCAGCCGAGGGTAAAGGTGCTGGTGTGGAAATGCTCCCCTTCTGTGCCTCGGGGTGTTCCAGCTGCACCTGGAAGGTGTGGATTGTTCCCAGAGGTGTTCTCAGCAAGCTCCTCACCCGTGCTTGTCCCTTCCAGTGTTGGATCTGGGCCTCGTTAAAGGGAGAGGGTAATAAACAGCAAACAATTAATTAATGAACGTGAAGGTCTCAGGGCTTCATGGGGGTGTCACCCTAAACCTTTTCACGTTATTTCCAAGAGAATGTGTTGAATTCTAAACCCAAGGATTTACTATAGAAGGCAACTGTCACATTTTAAATGATGATCTTTGATACTGAGTTTATTTGAGCAGCACACAGAACTAGTCTGTGGGGAAGGACAACCCACCCTTTGGAGATGCTTCTCTGTGGGCAGATGGGATGCAGCACTTGGGACCCCTCAGGTCTGTGTCTGCTGAGATCACTGTCAGCCAGTCCTGATACATTGATTTTTTTCGGTGCAAATGCCACAAGGACTCTGGGTACTGGCCAGTTTCTGGCAATCATTTCATAACAGGCTGAAATAATGGTGCATATTAATTAATTAATTAGCGACTTCCAGGTGTAGCCGATGTGTTTGTGGCCCCAGCCAAGGTGTGTCCTGCCCCGTCCCCGGGGAGATGGTGGGGTCAGAAGTGGTTCCGAAGCTCTGCCTTGCGCTGTCCTTCCCTCCCGCAGGGAGTGGCAGCACAAAGCGTGTAGTTTACAGGGATTCGGTAAATATTTTGGGAAGGTCAGCGGTGCTTTGGCTCAGAAGCAGCTCACAAAGCCAATCTAGGAAAACAGGAGATAGTAATTATATAAAGCAAACAAACATCTTCTCTCTCAGTTGAAACATTTGGATGCCTTTTTTTGTTTGGTTTGGTTTTTTGTTTGTTTGGTTTGGTTTTTTGTTTGGTTGGGTTTTTTTGTCTCTTTTTTTTTTTTTCCAAATTTACTATGAAATGTGCTGTAGGGTCTGTTCTTTGGAGCCTTTTTGGTGTCAGTCCGGGGCCTTTGAGCCGCTGAGTGGGGATTAGTGAGGTCCTAATGCAGCCGATGTTTGGGAAGCACTTTGAAGATCTAAAGCCCTACACGAGCACTAATGTGGAGACAAACCCCGATTTGATTACCTTTTCATCGGGAACATTTCAGAGTTGCTAATGGAGATGTAGGAACCTCACGGATCTGTGAATTTTAGTGTGGTTTCCCCTCCTACCCTTCAGGTTTTCTCGTGAAGGTAGAAATTGTATTGAAATTTTTCACAGCAGATTCTGGTTTTGTTTTGGTTCCCTCCCCCCCAATAAAATCATAATCCTTTGTCTCTGAACCTAAAACATCTTTGTTTGTATGATTAGAGTGAAGAGGGAGCGTGAGGGAATCAAATGGTTTTCTACAAATGTACTTTAATGGAGAGTAGATGAGGACTGAATGTTGCTTTAAATAACACTATTCCCAAGGAGTGTCTCTTTCTTATTTTATTTTTTTATTTGCTTTTAAAGTTGTTTTCACTGTTGGAATTCATTCTGACTGAAATCTGGCGTGTTCAGATGAAAATTCAATTTGTTCTGATGATTCTTGATAACATCTGTATTCAGAGATCAGATGAAAGTGGGATTATTGATATTTAAGTTCTGTGATTACGACTTTAATTAAATTGAGTTAATTAGAAACACTAGAACTATTAATTGACCAACATATTCAGGAGCAGACAGGACAGAGGCTTTTTTTTGAGAATTAGGATTTTATTTTCCTTATTTTCTGTTAAAATGTGTGCAATACATGATGGTGACTGGGAAAGCACAAGGAAAGGGGAGGGACACCCATAGTTTTCTCCTTTTGCTGTATCTGCACCTTAAGGACTCTGTTCATGCACAATAAAATTTCAAGGTGTTTCTTGCATTCCACTGATGAGATGCTCTGCACAATTTATCAGTGATCTTCTGAGCCACCCAAAATAGCCTGCAAAGAGAAGTGGGGCCCTCTCGTTGGCAGCAGGAAACCACCAGCCTGTCCTGGGCTGGGTTGTTCAGATGACTTGCCTTTTTTACCCCCAAAGTGGCAAGGACGTAGATTTTTTGGTTTTTTTTTTGCTTGATTAGGTTTGTGACTTTGAGGTGAAGTATTGAGAAGATTAGAAAAACACTTAGAGAAATGGGGAGGTATATACATATATATATATTTAAATAGGTTACTTAAAGGTTTGGACTATTCCTCCTAAGCTGAGGTTGAAGCAGCATTGTGCACGAGGAGAATGTGCAAATGTATTAATTAAACATTAAAAGCATGTATGTTTCTTGCTAAGCCCATACACTGGTGTTTGTAGGGCCATCCAGCACCTTGTAGAGCTCCAGTTCTTCAGGTGCCGTCCTCCTTCCCTGCATCCCCTGCAAGGAGCTTCCTTGCACGTTGCACTTCACTTTCGAACCACACGTGTGGCAATATTTGGGTTTTCCAGCTGAGCTGTAGCCCAGGGGATGTGTCTCTGTGCAGTGTTTGTGTCTCGTTCCAGAGCTGGGGAATGGCAGGGACAGCACTGGCTGCTCTTGCCGTGTTGTTCTGTTGGGAACTTCTCCCCTGCTGAGTTGGGGAAGAAAAGGGGTTTAATTTTGGGTGGGTTTTTTTTTGGTTTTTATTTTTTGGGTTTGGCTTTAGCATGGTGACCTTGAGTTTTCCTTGCTCCTCCTCAGGACTGGTGTTGCAGTGTGATGAATTGAAATGCTTCTGTTATCATGCTGATGCCTCTTTTGTCTTGGTTTATCTGAATTCCATCAGATTATGCTGCCCTTTATCTGGGGAACAATGGGGTGTTTACAAGAGATGTCGCTTAATTGCATTTAAAGTGTATTTAAAGAATATGTGCTTTTATTTTTAAATTTTGTTTAAGTTGTCCTGAGCTTCTGAATTGTTGTCTGTCACTCAGAGCTGAGTGACACTGTCAGCTCTCCCACCTTAAAACATCCAATATGGTTTTAAAAATAAAATTCAGTTGCAAAATCAGTCTCCCACTATTTGCATAAGGATTACAGTTTAATCAGGTTTCCATACAAGGAGTTTAGTGGTCTGTCCTGGCCACTTGACTTCACTTGAACTTAAAATCATCATCCAGATGCTCAGCTCCATCCCCACACCCTTTTGGAAACCAGCTTTCCTGGGATTCCTGCTCGGCAGGGAGTCCTGCCCAGAGCTGGGGGACTGGAGCAGGTGTGCTCAGTGATAATTCTCTCATCTGGATCCTGCCCCTTTAGTTCCTAAAACCCAACCCAGCAGAGGAGCGGAAGTCAATGTGTCAATGAATAGTGATAATTCTCTCATCTGGATCCTGCCCCTTTAGTTCCTAAAACCCAACCCAGCAGAGGAGCAGACCTGAGAACCTTTCTCCCTCGGAGCAACTCCTCAGTGGGGTCACTGCCTATCCTGCTTTAAGGTGCTGCAATAAAACCCTGCTGTTGTTCCTGTTCCTCTAGGAACAGTTTGTGGGTTCTTTCACCCCTGAGCTGGCTTTGACCCTCAGTTTTAAATCTGCTGGTTGGCAGAGCCATGGATTTGTCACTGTGCCCACCTCTGCTTGCTGTGGTGACCAGTGCTGCTTTTGGGGTCTTTGGGGTGACACTCCACGAACTGAATCCCTGTTCATGGATTTATCCAACTGTACCAATGCCACAGACCTTTGTTCCCTTTACTCTTTACCATCCACCTCTGGGAAGGAAACATCCTGGAAAAGCCACCACACCTGTCCCCAGTGAGTGCAGCTGTGGAGGTTGTTTCAAAGGGCTGCCCAGTGCCAGTCTGTGGGTTCTTCCTGCCCTGGAGCTGCTGGGCTTTCCTGAGAAGGCCAAGCTGGCTTTGTGTTCTGCTGCACCCTGAGGAACACAGGTGTTCCTGGAGGCCAGAGGGGACACATGCCCACACCACCCTGGGCATGGGCTCGTGGGCTGGGCCTGTGTTTTTGGGGAGGCAGTGGGGTTGCATTCATACAGCTTTTTAGGGGATGGTAGTTCCTGGGGTGTCTTTTCCACTGCACCACACAAACCCCACATGGATCTGCTGTTCTGTCCGTGACTCTGATTTAGATCTTCCCTTTTTCCTCTGAGACTGAGCAGTGTTTGCTGCTCACCTCCTCACACAGGGGCATTTATTTTCTGTCCCACAGTTTAAGAAGAACTTCTCACGTTCTCCTTGACTTGGGTTCTTCTCTGGCCGTGATGTTGGACCTGCTTTAATGTCCAACGTGAGCAGCATCTCCTGCTTTTAAACATCTGCTCTTTTCCCAGTGGAGTGTGTTAGTCTGGCACATGCTTGGGATAACTTGTAGCTAATACAACTCAGGAATGCTCTGCCTTCTTTCAAAAGGGGGAAAAGAGGGTTTTTCAGCTGCAATTGGGTATGCAGACATGCCCCTTCTGTGGCATCTGCTTGGTTTTGCCTTCCTTTTTTCTTAACCTTTAATTAAAACTGGTAAAATATGTGTCACATAAACCACTGAATTGATGTGGACGTGTAAAATGTTGTGCCAGTTGTCCTTGCAGGGGGTCAGCTGTGTTTTTATAACACAACAACAGCAAGCAGGGCTGCAGGAATTGGGAATTCTCCAAAGCCTGGTCCTGGGAGGGAAAGGTTTCATGTAGGTGCTCATTTATGACTGTGTCCAGCACTGGGAAAACAGCATTTAATGCAGAGTTGTGTGAAGGAGGAATGTTTATTGCTGGGGTGGGTTTTGCTGTGCAAATTGTTTTCTGCCTAAAACTCTGTACCATGAGAGACTGCCAGTGAAGAATTTGGTATTAAATGTTGACACTTGTTTTAATGACTTTAATTAACCATGTCTGGAGGTTTTTTTTTTTTTTCCAAAATAATTTTATTGATTGTATCTTCCCTTTCGTGTGCAGGTATGGGATTTCATTTTTAGGGACTTGATTGGCTTCAGGGACGTGAAGATAAGACTCAATTTAAATAACAAAACAAACCCACTTCTCCAAGCCGTTGCCATTCTTTTTGCTTTCAAATAAGTGACTTATTGGCTAATATTAAATTCTGCTTAGTGCATCAATGACAGGAGGACCCGGACACGACCTCATTAAAAATAATCAATCTCCAGAAATGCTATTAGAGATTTTAAATAAATACAAATAAAAAAAGACATCAACCTCCCTGAAGTTCCATACTTAAGGCTTTCTTTTCTCTCCCCTCCACCCCCTGCCCCCTGTCCTTTCTCTCCCCCAGCGAGCACTTGTCCTGCTCCTTCACCTTCTTCCTGCACGGGGACAGCAATGTGTGCACGAGTGTGGAGATCAGCCAGCACCAGCCCGTGTACCTGCTCAGTGAGGAGCACCTCACGCTGGCCCAGCAGTCCAACAGCCCCTTCCAAGGTGAGTCCTGCACTCAGGGGCACAACTCAGTGGGGAGGGGGCAGAGCTTTCCCTGCTGTCCCCTGTGCTGGCACAGTGAGGGTGATGTGTTCTGGCTCTCCTCACCTGGGTCATTTGCTGTGTATTCCTCTCTTGGCTTATAATCAGAATTTGTCTTCACGACACAACAAACTCAGTTTCCAAGGGCTGCCCTATTGGTGACTTAAATATTTTGCTTTCTCAACACGCTTTAGAGCCCCCACATATCTTGATCAGCCCCTCTTTCAGAAGTGCATTTCTAACTCTACATACTTGCCCTGTTCACTCCCCTTGCCCTCTCTCTCTGGCCCTCCCCTGCCTGTGGTTCCACCAGCAGATGCAGGTTGTGCCCTGGAAGACAGAGGAGTGCTGGGGCCCGAGTCTGGTCAGTGGGCTCTTTGATCCTGCCCTGCCTCAGCCCCTCGTGCTGCTGTGGGAATCAGCATGAGCATGAGCACACACCACCCTTGCTATTAATGCTCACTGGCCAAATTTGCCTTTTTTTTTTTTTTTTTTCCTGAATGCAACTTACCAGCAGCTCTGCTTCCCTAATATGGACAAGACTAAACATGAACCAGATGATTCCCTGTGTATGCTCTGTTGTTGTAACAAGCTGAATGAAAGGATGAGGAAACACCTTAACTCTGTCAGAATTTGGAAGTGTTTCTTTATCCCACCCGTATCTGAGACTGCTTGCAAGCCAAGATGGAAACTTGCCTGTTGCTTGTTTGAGTAGATTAATGTGTAATTCCTGTTGTGGTACCTCAGTTCTTACAGAACATATAAATTTAACAGTGTGTATCTATTGCTCAAGTCAAACATGATTGGGCTGCATTTTGACTTACCCCTGGTAAGTTGTTTATGTGGTGTGGCTGAAATAACAGTGCTGCTGTTTCAGTGGGGCATTGGGTGGATATAAACTCCAGTGTATTTTTATAAATAATCTCCAGTGTGTTTTGGTTTACCTTTTAGTAATCCTGAGCCCCTTTGGGTTGAATGGCACCCTCACAGGGCAGTCCTTCAAGCTTTCTGATTCATCCACTAAAAAGCTTATTGGGGAATGGAAACAATTCTATCCTGTCACGTCCAACTTGAAGGAAGGATCTGAGGAAAAGCAAGAAGAAATGGACTGGGAGGATGATTCTTTAGCTGCTGTTGAAGTCCTTGTTGGTGAGTACTCTGATTACCTTTTAATTACTGAAGTAAACTGGCTGATTAGGTCGGCAAAATTCTGAATGCAAAAGTGACCCCATTTTATTCTTTTTGCAGCTTTTTGCAATGGCTTTTGGGGTTTGTTTTTCTGATTGATGCTCAGGACTGCCTGAGTTGCTGTTCCAAGTGAATTTTGCAGACCTGTTAGCTAGCAGCAGGTCTTTTTCTTACGTGCTCAGAGAGGCAAGACTGTTTTAAAAATAAATAGTTAAGAGAATAAAACCCCCCCTGGACTATCACTGTTGACATCTGAGCTGCTGCAAAAGCAGGTTGTCCTGGCTCAGAGTCAGTGCAAACTCGAACAGAACAGCTGTGCCTCTGAGGGATGTCTTCAAACCCACAGTCCTGGAGAACCTGCTGTTGTACTCAGGCTCTGCCTTTGTGTGCTGCTGTTCCTAAAATCCCAGCCCCTGGATGCAGCAATTTGTTCCCTGCCCTGGGCTGCTGACCTTTGATTTGCCAACTGATGCAATCCCTTCTCTGGAAGGCGCTGCAGTGATGGCTGGAGCCCCTCCTGCTGCTGGGGGTGTTGTCAGCGTTGCACGGGGCTAAAAAGTGCATTTTCAGCCTTTAAAACGTAAAATGGTAGAAGCAGGAGCAGCGCGGACATGCCAGGGCTGTCCCTGCCTGTGTGCACGAAGCCCTTCCTATCCATTCACCCAAACCCTGTGTATTACACCAATCACCAGGTAAGGACGGAGGGTGACAACAGGAGAGTGACAACAGGTCTGTCCAGGCATCACTTGAGCAGGGAGGGAGGGCTCATCCAGCGTTAGAGTGGCTGCTAAAACGCTGCATTTGCGAAGCGCTGAAGCTCTTTGCTCTCCGCAGCCGGGGTGAGGATGGTGTACCCGGCGTGCTTCGTGCTGGTCCCGCAGACAGACATCCCTGCCCCCAGCGCCGCGGGCGCCCCACACTGCTCCACCTCCTGCCTGGGTGCCCACCAAGTGCCTGCTGCCACCAGAGACCCTGCCATGTCCTCCGTGACGCTGACACCGCCCACGTCCCCAGAGGAGGTTCAGACAGGTATGCCAGAGCCACTCCTGCCCCCGGGGAATCCTTTTCAGGGCTCCTCCTTCAGACCCCCGAGGGGTTTTTAGGGGCCTCGTGTGCTCTCGGTGCAACTGGCTGGTCGTGGGAAATGATGTTTCTTTAGTGCTCAGTTTGTTGTAGGAAACCTCATTTGTGTTGTCCACCCGTGGGTAAAGGGAGTTTGAAGGCTTGTGTGAGGTGCTGAAATCAGAGCTGCTGTTGTGGCTGGTGTTGTCAGCCAGTGCTGTGGATTTCTGTGGGCAAGTTTGGGGATTTTCCCCCTCTCTGTGTTTTCTGTCTGTGTGTTCTGCCACTGTGCAGACAGTCATCAGTGGGCAAGGTGATGTCTCCTCCCAGCCCAGGGAGGGTTCCCTGTGGCCCAGTTTCCAGGCAGGCTGTGTGCCCTCTGCCCTGGGTGTGGGTAGGGGTTTTGGGAAACTGCTCGTGGATAGTTTCAAGTGACTTACATGAGTTTTATTGTGCAGAAGATATTTTGTTTCTTTTCTCCTCTAAGATCTTCTGTTACCTAAGTTTGACCCTTTTTAGCTTTGCTCATATTATTTTCTTTTTCAGGTCTATAGTTTATTCAAAAGAAAAGAATAGCCAGCACACTTATAAACATATATGGTGCCTTTTTCTTTTTTTAATCTCATGAGAGGGAACTGTGTTATAATAATCTGCTGCTACTCCTCAATTTTCTGTGTGTTTTTGTTTCCTAACACTGAGCCAAGAAGCTCTTTTTCTCCCTGCCACTGCTCCTGTGGTGACTGAACAGCAGCACCAGTGGCTGGGAGTGCTCTGCCTCGTTGCCTAAAGCTGCTCCCTCTGGTGCTGCTTTTCAGTTGATGCTCAGTCTGCCCAGAAGTGGGTGAAGTTTTCTTCGGTTTCAGACGGATTTATCTCTGACAGTACCAGCCACCACGGTGGCAAAATCCCCAGGAAGTTGGCCAACCAGGTGGTGGACAGAGTGTGGCAAGAGTGCAACATGAACAGAGCTCAGAACAAGTATGTACTCAACCCCCTGAAACCAAAAATACCCAGAGTGTCTTGTGAGTTCCTGGTGGAAAGTAATTCTGTTAAAGAGGCTGCAAAAGGAGCTTTACTCTTATAATAAACCATTTTAAAGGAGTTATTTTTCCCCTACCTGTTTAGGAATGATTTATTTAGTTCTCAGTGTAATATGTCAGTAAAAGGCTATTCTTCATTTCTTTGCTGAATCCTGTGTCACAAAACTGCTCTTGAGCTTTGCCAGAAGATAAGAAAGGAACATATGTTGATCCCAAATAACTCTCCTGGTATTGAATCCTAGGAGGAAGTATTCTGCTACATCAAATGGCTTGTGTGAAGAGGAGACAGCTGACAAGGTGGCATCCTGGGATTTTGTTGAAGCCACACAGAGGACAAATTGCAATTGTTCAAGGTACAGGACTTGGCAGAGCTGCATCCCAGAGATGTTCCAGGAGATTGAAGTGCTCAGAAGAGGGCTCCTGATCACTCCTTCAGGAGTAATTAAGCAGTAGCTGCTTGTAGGAAAACTGTAACAGAATTTGTATCTCCTCTCCTAAATGTCATTGTAGGTCTTGAAGCTCTGCCCAGTGAGTTAATGCAGAGGTTTGATTTGAGTGAATCATCTGAGCTGCCAGGGCAGGGACAGTTCCTGGGTCCTGGGCTGGAATTCCATGTGTGTGTGGGTAGTGACTATCTAATGGGCAATGCCTGTTTGTTTAGGATTTAGGTACCTTTTCTAGAGGGCTGTGGCATTAGCCTTGAAGGCAGAAGGCTGTTAATCCAGGGACAAGATGATTGTGTCTTGAATATGACAAGGAAGCCAAACCTGCCTGGCTGTTCCTTGGATGGCTGTGCAGAAATCTGCTTGTCTCTAAGTAGATACCACTATGTGTTTTTTATATTAGATGGGGGGAAAAAGGGGATCAAACCCCAGAGGGAAACCCTGAATTGGACTTTCAGTTTTTATTATGGCTTTCTTTTTGAGCCTGCTAATGCAGTGCCACAGACTGTTAATGCAGGTGCTTAAATAAATGGAAACACTCATTCCAGTGAATTCTCCATTTCTGTACTTAGGGCACAATACTAATCTTTAGATGACTGAAGTGTTGCAAAAGGTTTAAAACTTAGATGTTACACTGATTGCCTTGCAATGAGTATTGGTATCTTGAAAAAGATTCGTGTCTGGAGGATGTAGCATTTTGCAAGACATGCATTTTTTCCTCTTCCATTGAAATGGTTTAAGTTCTGTGGAAATACTTGTGTGTCCTGAGAAGGGCTGGGTTGTGGGAGAGGATTAAATACTCTGTTAAAGGAGAATTTAGCTATGATAGCACTAGTTAAGGGAAAACAATTAACTAGTGGAGGTGTATATAAGAAATATGCAATTGGCCAAAAGAAACTTCAGAGACTTAAACCTCCTTATTGTTCCCTGTATTTTGAATTCTAAGTGGTGAAAAACATGTGGATGCGTATGAGAGTTTAAAGTAAAAATAGATTTTGATACCTCTTACCTTTTATCCCTGCCTAATCCTGTTTTTTCAATACAAGTGCTTCTTAACTTTGCTAATGGAAGAGTGGCAAAGAATATCCAGGCACTGAGATGGATGTGCAGTTCAACAGCTCAGTCAGACACATTTCATTCCAGACTTCAGTGCTGCATGTGCCTCATTCTGTCAGATGATATAGGAAGTTGGCATCTTGAACTTCCAGATGAAATGTTTAAGCTCAAGTGCATTCACGCTGTACAAACCCAAGTGTATTAATGCAGTTGAGACAGTGAGTTTTTCTTTTTCCCACACTTGCTAAATTTGCAGGTAAACAGCTTCGAAATAGCTTTTGTGGGACTGATCTTGGTTCTTGATGTTAATTCTCCACTCCTTAACCCACTGAGGCTTCGGCAGCACTGTTGGTTAGCACTGGTGCTTGAATTCAAGAAGCCATTCACTAATTCTTGTGTTGTTCTACTGATTCATCAGTGTTGGCAGGAGTTAAAAGCGACGGCGTGTCCATGTGACAATCTATTTCTGCTAAAGCAGTTATAAAATGCTGTCTTCATTTTGAGGATTGTGAGTGTGTTTGGCTCACAGAACAGATTTTATGAGGTTTTAAAGTGGCCTTCTGAAACCTTGCAGTGCTGCTCAAGTCACTCAAATGATGGCCAGGACGAGACAGCTTCACTTAGGGGCAGGAGCAGTTTCAGTCCTCTGTAATGGGCTGTTTAATGGCTTAGGAGCAGGTTCGTATCTGGTGAAAAGGCGCACCAGAGCCACATTTGAAAGATTAACATGAACTCTTCCCCCACCCCCTCCATGTTGATTCCGCAGGCACAAAAATCTCAAGCCAAGAAATTCCGGTCAGCAGGGGCAGGCCCCACCTGTGGGCCCCCAACCGCCGGCGGCCCCGAAGCACAAGACAAACGAGAAGCCAGACAAAGGGGATAAGCCACAGAAACGCCCTTTGACTCCCTTCCATCACCGCGTCTCCATCGGCGACGACGTTGCCATGGAGGCGGATTCCTCCGGGCAGCGGATGGTGATGGCAGCGCCGGACAGCCAAGTGCGGTTCCCATCCCTGCGTGGCACCGACGTGCCCAAACCCCCTCCGCTGCACGGCCCCGAGCTGGCCCCGTCGCCGCAGCCGCCGCCGCTCAGCCCTCACCCCTGCGACGGCGCTGACGACGGTGTGCCCAAGGCGCCCTCCACCCCCCAGAGCCAACACTTCTACCAGATGCCGACCCCGGAGCCCCTGGTTGCCGGCAAGGCCATGGAGGACAGGCTGGATGGTTTGGCGCAGCCCTTCGCCGCTCCCTTCGCTGAGGTGGTCGAGCCCACCGTGTACGTGGGCGCGGCTGTGAATTTGGAGGAGGAGGAGGCCGATGCCACTTGGAAGTATTACAGAGTCCCAAAGAAAAAGGACGTGGAGTTCTTGCCGCCCCAGCTGCCCAGTGACAAGCTGAGAGATGATCCAGTGCTACCTGCTGGACAGGAGAACGTGACATCGGTTACGGAGTAAGTGGCACTCAACGCGGGAGTGACAGCGCGGGGAGGGCCAAAGGCGGGAGCTGGTCAGTGTGAGGAGCTGTGGTGCTTAATGGGAAGACAAGGTAGTACTGGGGAAATGTGAGCACAAAACCCAGTCAAAGCTGTAGCAGGACTTTCCAGCTTCTCCTCGTTTCAAGTCTGATTTAGCAGATAGCAATGGCACTTTTATGTTGTAAAATTAATCTGTAGCCAAATTACGCCTATTTGGGACTTAAAGTCTCTTGTTCTCACTGCCCCCCCCAAAAAAAGAAATAGCTTTCTCATTTTAGTATATGAAGAAAACATGGATGGGCTCAGCTGCAGCCATCCTGGGAAAGGTAAAGCTGCTTTTCCCTCAGCTCTACTCTTGACTTCACTCAGAAGAGCTGGTGTTTAAATGAACCCTTGAAAAGCTCCTCTGCTTTCCTGAAAGATGTTAACTTTAAAACAGATAGCAATCAGTTTCTGATATTGGAAATTCCTGTTTGGAATAAGAGTCATAAACTGACATTCTTGCATGTGGTGCATTCTGTGTTGTGCAAAAAGCTTGGGGATTTGAGGTTATTCAAAGGAAACAAGTGTCTGGTGTGTCTGTTGTGAACTGCTCTGGGAGCTCAGATTGTGTGGGAAACCCTTGCTCATTAGGACATCAGAACATTCATTTATTTTATCTTTACAAAAAATAACATTGTATTGAAATAAAGTATGTGTAGTCTTTATTTAAAAATAGGTTTTTGTATAGAATTTATTTCTGAAAATTAAGTGCTATCAAGCACCAGCTTGTCAAAGGTTCTGCTCTGCTGCTGTTTGAATCAGGGTAAAGGAATTGGTCACCTTTCTTTTTGATACTAAAATTTAATAAAATCATGTTTTTCTCCCTGTTCAGATGAAAGGAGACTCTTCCTGTGCCAATTACCGTGTGCTTTTGTTTTTATTGTAGGAGTTGGTGTGTTTAGTTTGTGGTAGGAGAGTTGAAGCAGCTCCTCGGGAGGCAGGAACCTGGAGCTGGTGTTCCATGGCTGGCAGTGGAATTCAGTGGTGGCAGCACAGGGAGTGCTGTGGAGGAAGGCTGAGGGAAGGAGGGGATGTGTTGGAGCTGTGTCTGTGCCCATACACAGTTTCTTAGACACGTCTTGTGCTCACTGTTGGAAGTTTAGATCAGTTAGTGCATGTCTCAGCTCTTCCAAGATGTGCATTTAGAGGATTTTTAGTGCTGTTGTTTTGCCTTGAGTTCAGATCAGTCAACCAAGTATTTCCCTTCCTTCTGTTCCAGACATGGTCTTTCCTTGTATGACTCCCAGTTTGTTTTAACAACTTAGCAAAGAACAATTTTCCCCCCCAAATATTTGACTGTTCTCTTCTGTGCTGGTCAAAAATACTGCAAAGCTACTTACCTGGAAAACAAAATGCAGTGAAGGCATTTAACTCCTTGTTCTTAGAAAATAGTCTCCATCTTGGTTTTGCCTTTTGCAGGGTTTAGAAAATAAAGGGTTTTACTGAGCATGGATGACCAGCTTGGATGGATTTGCCACTGCTGTTGGCTCTGAGGTGTTTGTTTGGAAAGCTGATTTCTCAGAAGGGTTTGTGACAAAGTAAAACTTCCCACATTCTTTCTCACACCATATAGTTGACAGGGATGTCCAGGAAATCTGCAGCTTATAATCACAACAGTTTTCTTCTTGCCATTACCTTTTTCCTGGTGCAATGTTGTATTTGTGAAATTAACACTCCTGACAGAAAAAATTAATTTTTATGTATTTGCAAACTCAAGTTTTGGCTCATAATGTTAAGAAAAGAAAAATGTTGATAAAGGCAAATGTGTGTTTTATTATTCTCATTAGTAAATTAGGTCTTGGTGTGCTGGAAGCTTCATTTGTATTGATCTGAGTGGTATAAATGTCACTAAACACAGTGACACTTGTGTGCTTTAGTTGTGGTTATTGCTGGGGCTCTCTTTGGGAACAGCAGTGAGTAATTCTTTAACCTGCTCAGTTTCTTTTAGTGGATGTGGATAGTTTAATACACTTGTACTTGATAATAAATGACAGCTCTGACCTGGGATAAATTCCTAATCTTTATGTGAATTGACAGTGCTGGAAGAGAGCTGGGCAGGATGAATCACAGTGCTGTGTCTGACGTGTGTAAGGAGGTGATTTTCAATGACTAATGACTTCATCTTTATCCCAAGAAGTTCTCCGAGGCCAGGCTGGGAAGGAAGGAAGTGGGAAGGGAAGATGAAGTTGTTCTTGTAAGGCTGTGTGATAGCAGAAATAACTCTATGTAAGAAATGTTAAATAATTATTTTGTGCTTTTTTTCCTTTTCTTTCCCTCTTCTTCTGTTCAGATTAATGGTGCAATGTAGGAAACCTCTGAAGGTTTCAGATGAACTGGTGCAACAGTATCAGAGTAAAAACCAATACCTGGCAGCTGTAACAACAGAGGCTGACCAGGAGCCTGAGATCGATCCTTATGCCTTTGTGGATGGGGATGTGGAATTCCTGTTTCCTGACAGTAAAAAGGAGAGGCAGAACATGGAGAGAGAGGTTGGGAAGAAACACAAGGTGAGTAAAAGAGCGAGGATACAGCCTGTGATGAGATGAAACCAAACTGCTTTAGGCATCAGGTGCAATTTAAATCCCTCGCTGTTTGTTCAGAAGTAATTTTCAAAATATTATCTTCTAGCAGAAATGGTCAGTGAAATTCACCAGTGTGTCTCCAACTGCACCGGCCATTTCTGTGACAACACTGGTGGTGCTGCTGCAGAGGGTTTGAGGGTTGCTCTGGGAGGACACTGCTGGATCACAGCACAAATCTCTGGCTCAGTGGCTTTCCTGTGGAAATAGGTGATGGCAGGTGCTTGGGGAGAGAGGAAGAACAAGCCCAGTGCTTTGCTCATGAGTGGAAAGGTTTGGGGGTAGGTGAGGTGAGCCCTGACTTGTTGCCTGGACAGTGAATTGCAATTTTTTAGGGTTTTTTTTTTCTTTTTTTCACTTCAGCACAGCTACATGAGACTTGTACTGAGAGCAAAAGTGCACCCTATAGGAAAGGAGCAAATGGAACTGCATTGGGAGCTGGTGTATGAAACAATTTGCTCCTCAGGCCTGTCGGTGTGTGGGTGCCCTCCTGGCAGCAGGAGCTCCATTCAGCACCTGGTATAGTTAATGTGCAGATTTGATAGCAAGTGTTTTTCAAGGAGGTGTTGTGGCAAGAATCCACAGCCTGCTTTTTAGGTTTATCCCAGCACTAGACCTGTGCTGTCTGTACCCCAAGCTTTGTTCTCCCCAAGCCAGTGCCACTGCCAGACCCCAGAGTGCCCCTGGCTGAGCTCACAGGGGAACAGGAGCCTGAGACTTTCATGGGCACAGAATTCCCCCAGGGAGATGAAATCCCTCCTCCCCTTCAATTAATTTGAGCAAACTATTCTCTCCTGTTTTAATAGGCTGAGGATGGGACATCCAGTGTTACAGTTTTACCCCATGAAGGAGAGGATGCAATGTCTCTGTTCAGTCCTTCTGTCAAGCAAGGTAAAGAGGCTTTTTTTCTCTCACTTTTAATTGTGCTGTGTTAATGACATCTTGAATAGTCAGTAGATTCTGATAGGTGCTAAGTTTTGTGGTTTGTATTTCCCTGCCCCTTCAGTCTGCTCGGAACACTTCTTCATTGTATCTTGCAAATAAATGTGGTTTTATTTTCCTCATTAGTAAATCAGATACTGGAGTGTTGCAAACTTGTAAAAAAAAAAAATCTAAAATCTGAATGTTACAGAATCAAAGGGCCCTCACCACTATGGATGAGTGGAACCACGCACATGCTGCTCCCCTTTTTTCCCCTCCAGCTGTGGGAATGGTTCTTCCCTGCAGTTTCCAATGCAGGTGTCTCAGCAGGGGTGTGATGTGTGGGGTGTCATGTGTGGGGTGTGTGTCTCTGCAGATCCCCAGCGAGTCGCTGCCCACGCCCGCACCGCCTCCACCAGCCTGTTCCACGAGACAGACCTGGTGGTGTCCTACACCGACCTGGACAATCTCTTCAACTCAGATGAAGATGAGCTCACAGTAAGGAACAAGTCTTGTCTTTTTGTGGTTTAGGGCTTGATTTCTCCCTTTTTTTCTGTCCTGGCATTTGTAGAGAGGTTGCAAAACACGGGTGTAAACAAGTGCTGTGGCTCCTCCGTGTCAGACGTTCTGTTCTAGTTGACTCACACAGTCGGATTTTTGATGCAAACAACCTTTTGATCTTATTTCCTTACAATCCACACAGCACATGCTGCTTCAATGTACCTGTAGCTAAAACTTTACAGATTCAGCAGGTCCTAGTGCTCTTTTCCTGTGGTCTGGGTTCTGTTTAACTGGTTAATCAAGGTAACACTGAAAAAACCAGCAGCTTCTGAGAGAGGAAAGGCGTTTAAACATGTGGACATTGTGCCAAATAAGCTGCATCTCTGCAGCAGCTATTATCTTGGAACAGTTTCTCTTGCTGTCTCTGATGGCTCTGAATCCATTATCTTTCCAGTTTCTATTTCAATACTGTTTGTAATCAGTTGTCTTTTCTGAACTGTGCTTTGCTCCTTGCTTAATCCTAAATCCCCTTACCCTGACAAAATGCCCATCAACTTTAATGGGAGCTGTAGCTGAGGAAGGGCTGAAGGATCTTAAAGCCATCAAAGGTCATCAGTTTGTAAAGGAAATGTGTTTGCTCTTAAACATGAGGACTCATATTCTGTAGACTTAGTATTGTCTAAACATGGTAAAATTCTTATTCTTTTAGTTTCATCAACTTTTCTTCCCTGTATCTCTTGTTCCAGGAGTTGTGTTTCTCTGTCTTCTCTGTTCCTGTTGATGTGGTAACACCAATGATGTTAGCAGGGCTCTGGGAGTGTGTGTGGTTTGTTCTGGCACACTGTGGCCAGCCCTATTTAGCTTTTTTGCTGTCTGTTCATGTGCTGAGAGTTATTTTATAGCTCGTTTTTCACTTTAATGACACCATGACCCGACGGGAGAGTCTTCTCTGGGAGGACAAGTGTAACCCAACCTCTGGCACTGGGCTTTTGATTTGTTTTAATTTTTCTAAACATTCTACAAAGTCTCAGCTGTGTGTGTGCACTGCAGGTGAAATTTCCTGTTAGCAGGAAACCTGAACACCTGTTTATGTCTGAAGTGATTTTATTGCAATGCTTCTCCCTCAGCCTGGATCTAAACGGACAGTAAACGGCGCTGACGACAAATCCAACTGCAAAGAGGCAAAAACAGGAAATCTGGACCCACTGTCATGCATAAGTAAGCTTTGTTTGTGATTATTTTTTCCTAAAGAGAATACTAGTTCTAAACTTCGGGCTCTAATGTGTTATGGGAATTTGGAAACACACCCTTCATGTGCCCTTCTGAAATTTTGAGACACGGGAAACACTTCAGAATGTTTTCATGCACTAAAGTTGACTTCTAATCTGCAATTAGGCACTGCAGATCTCCATAAGATGTACCCAACTCCACCTTCGTTGGAACAGCATATAATGGGGTTTTCTCCAATGAACATGAACAATAAGGAGTATGGCAGCATGGACACTACACTGGGAGGAACAGTACTTGAAGGGAACAGCTCTACTGTGGGGGCTCAGTTCAGGATTGAAGTAGATGAGGGTTTCTGCAGCCCCAAACCTGCTGAAATAAAGGTAGGTAGTGCTGAGAGTCCTGATCCCTGCTTGCAATGGTTGTTGTGCAGCTCATTACTTAAATCTGAATAGGAATCGTGGGAAATTAAATACGATTTGTGACTTGTCCTTCTTTCTACTGGGGGACGTGATATTCTTTCTAGTATTTTACCACTTAAACTTCAAGGAAGAGTGAAACACAAAGAGTCATCAGTGAGCTGCAGAAATGCATTCCAGCCACTGCAGTTCACTGTTCTGTGCTTTTTTGAGGCCCTCGGGTGTGGATGTTGTGTGCACACATCTCAGCTTTCTCTTGCAGCTGTGTCAAGATTTGGTATGAAAGAGCTACTGCTTGAATTTAGCCATGGTTTTTGGAGAAGCATTTGAGCTGCTGAAGTGATCTAATTTACACACTGATCTTTGCCTTGTTTGACCTGCAGGATTACTCTTATGTCTATAAACCCGAGAACTGTCAGGCTTTAGTGGGGTGTTCCATGTTTGCACCCCTGAAGACCCTTCCCAGCCAGTGTCTCCCTCCCATCAAACTGCCAGAGGAGTGCATTTATCGCCAGAGCTGGACTGTGGGAAAGCTGGATTTGCTGCCTCCAGGCCCTGCCATGCCATTCATCAAAGATGGGTATGACCTGTGCTGTAAGCTTTGGGAGGTGGGCAGTTTGTCACCCTATAGGAAGAGCGCCCTAATATTTATTTTGGAAATCAGCAGTGAGAAGTATTTGTAGGTACATCAAGTTGATACAACTGGCAGGGGTCTTTAAAGAGATCCTTATGGTTAAACCTGCTGTGAGAGACTTCTTATCAAACAGCTTCTTAACTGTACATACATTTTATTCCTTTAAAGGTTTCTTGGGGAAGCTTAATGGTGCAAGTCCAGGTTTAATAAGTAATGAAGTTGGTAACAATCAAGATAAATGTAAACCTGGGACTTTGTTTTTGCAGTGGTGTAGTAGGTTCTGTAAGGGCCTGGTAGGTGGTGCTGCTGTTCTTAAATTATTTGCTAAAGTAGCAGCAATCTCAGCTGTGCTGAGGGTAGGAAAACATTCCCTCTGGTTGGAAGCTGTGCCCTCTGTGCCTGTGTGTGGTCACAGCACTGCAGGGGCATTTCTGTGCCCACACTGGGTAGGGAGGGTCTTGTTGGCAGCTCTTCCTGAGGAAAATATTAATTCCTTTTTCTCTTCTGCAGTGGTAGCTGGTATAAATGGATTAGGCAGCAAGGATAATTGATAAAATTATATGAATATTAAATCCTGGATTAAATACTGATGTTTCTCCTGTTAAGGTCATTCATAAGCAGTGTTTCCAGGTCTTATTAGCCTTATAGGTCTTTGGAGATGTTCAGCTGCTTAGGAAAGAAAATGTTAAATGTTTCCAGGTTTGTGGATCCTTGTGGATTCAGATGAATCTGCTGTTGATAGACCTGGTGTATTTTCTTAGTGTGTGTCAACACACATGTAAATAAAATATGAATATAAAAGGTGTCCTTTAGACTCCACACAACCACAGAATTTATAATTTATTCTGACCACACTTGTTTCCTGGGAGCTTTTTAGCAAAGGAGAAGATGAGAGGAGGCAGGGAGAGATTCTTTAACAGTGCTGTCAGTGGGAGTCCTGCAAAGTCATTTAGAACAAATGCTCTTGGAGTTCCTTAGGGAACAAAAATCTTGCTGTGGATTATGAAAGACTAGCTTAAAAAAGCAAATATTAATTAGAAAGGTCCTTCCTTAGAAATGGTTAGTCTTAGCCTGTCTTAGCCTGCCAACCTGTTGTGTACTCAAAGCCTGTCCTTCTCCTTGTGCCGCCGGCAGCGACGGAAGCGCCCTGGACCAGGAGTACGGCCCCGCATACACCCCGCAGACCCACACTCCGTTNCGCGTGGCGCCGGCGGCCCCGCCAGCGCACAGGGCTCCGTCAAGTACGACAACTCCGACCTGTACTCGCCGGCCTCGACGCCCTCCACCTGCCGGCCCCTCAACTCCGTGGAACCCGCCACCGTGCCTTCCATCCCCGAGGCACACAGCCTGTACGTCAACCTCATCCTCTCCGAGTCCGTCATGAACCTCTTCAAGGACTGCAACTTCGACAGCTGCTGCATTTGCGTTTGCAACATGAACATCAAAGGTGCTGACGTTGGCGTTTACATCCCCGACCCCACGCAGGAGGCCCAGTATCGCTGTACCTGTGGGTTCAGCGCCGTCATGAACAGGAAATTCGGCAACAGCTCCGGGTTGTTCCTGGAGGACGAGCTGGATATCCTGGGGAGGAACACGGAGTGCGGCAAAGAGGCGGAAAAGCGCTTTGAGGCTCTCCGAGCCGCGGCCATCGAGCACGGCGCGGCGGGGCCGAAGGAGCCCGAGAAGCTGCCCGATGAGCTGATACTGTTGCTGCAGGATCAGTGCACCAACTTGTTCTCGCCCTTTGGAGCAGCAGATCAAGACTCCATTCCCAAAGTTGGGGCCCTTCCCAGTGTGGTACGTGTGGAAGAAAGGGATTGTTGCAATGACTGCTACTTGGCCTTGGAACACGGACGGCAGTTCATGGACAATATGTCAGGAGGGAAAGTTGATGAAGCACTTGTGAAAACTACTTGCTTGCACCACTGGTCAAAAAGAAATGGTAAATACTGAAAACAGCTTATTTTCTACTTGTCCATCTGTTTTGTGTTTTTTGGTTTTGGTTTTTTTTTTTTTTTAAGGTTCCTTTTTTGTGGTTTTCCTTTGTGAATATCAGAAGCTGACAACTGTTTCTGCCACCTGCATGTTTGTGCAAACTTGTGCTTGATGGTGTTCAGAATAACCAGCCCTTTTAGGTTCTGTGCAGATACACCAAGCATAGTAAGCCTTGGCTGCCATCAGCTGTAAAGTCCTAATATATATTTGAAGTGTAACATAAAACCACTGTCACTGTCCAAAACACTTCCCTGGGTTTATCCTTTAAAACAGCCCTTGGTGCCTGTCCAGAGGCTTTGGAGTGATGCCTGGAGGAAATGTAGGGGCTCAAGTGGTGACTGTATTGTCAAGGCCCCTGTGGCAGAATTAAACAGCTCCAATTCACTTTTCTTCCCCTTTCTTTAAAAGGGAGGGAGGGCAGTAAATTAATGGCACATGTGGCAAAAAAAAGCATTCCTGTGCCTTCACTGTGTGTTGGATGTGCTGGAGATCCTTGGGGTTTTCCTTCTGGGCTCTGACTGATGAGGCACTGTCTCATGGAGCGCCCTTCATTGTGTGTACTCACATACTTCCAACAGTATTGTCAAGTAGCAGCTCAAGAGGGTGAGGGGTGAAAGGTAAAGCTGTGAATCTCAGGTAGCTGCAATTCACAGTGGAGATGAGGATGAGGAGCACTGGCAGGAGGGCACATGTTCACATGCATCGCTGGGGGATTAACTCTGAAAGCCCAGCTGCAGATAAATAGATGTTTTCAGCACCCAGGAGAAGACTGAGTGTTACTGTGACCTTGGTATGTGGCATAAAATGTATAAGGATAGTTAAACAGAAGGCTTGGAAATTGTAGCCGTGCTAAATGCCATGTGGGATTTTTGTTCTAAAGCCCTGTACCCGAAATGGCCCAGTGGTGGCACACGATGGAACGGGCTGGGGCTGTTTGGGCTCCTCTGGACTCTTCTGGAGTGAGCACTGGGTGGCAGTCTGCAAACCCGCCTTGGCTGGGAGGAGAAGCCGGCATTTAAGGGGTCTGCAACCTGTTTGGGGGGTTTTGGGTTGTTACTGTTTGTTGGTTGGGTTTTTGTTTTTATTTTAGCGTGTTTTCCCTTAGTTTAACTCATAAGACGGGAGGCTTTCAATGGGGAAAAACTGTAGAGAGAAAAAAAATTACAGCGAAGATCCCGCAGGTTTTTTGGAGTGGCTGAGAGGGGAAGAGGGAGAGCTGTCAATCTGTATGTGCTTAAGTTCCTTGTATGGCAGCCTTCGGGGGCGTTTCCAAAGGCGCTGATGTTGTTTAAAATGCAGCTTTATGCCCCAACTCTCGAGGCTGTTTGTGCTGTGTCCTTGCAGTGGTGGATGTGAGCATGCAGTGTTCCCAGGACATCCTGCGGATGCTCCTCTCGCTGCAGCCCGTGCTCCAGGACGCCATCCAGAAGAAGCGCACGGTGCGGTCTTGGGGCGTGCAGGGACCCCTCACGTGGCAGCAGTTCCACAAAATGGCTGGGAGAGGCTCCTACGGTAACCAATCCATGGAATTCCCTCTGCTCCCTCCACGCCGGACCCCGGGGGGCTGGGCGATGCTCAGCCTCTTGGGATTCTAAACAGCACTTGGCTTTTCTTTACGCTAACGAGAGCTATTAGACAGGGGAGAATAATTCTCTTTAGAAAAACACCAAATATTTATATTCCTTAAAACAGTCAATGAATTAAAGATGTGCATTTAAAATTTTCAGCTTAGCTTGCACTGTTTATACACAGCTGACACTTCACCCGGTGAGGGACTGAAATTGCAAAGAGGGGTTTAATGTTAACGGAGTTGCTGCTCAGGGTTCTTCTTACTTAAAATTCTATTATTCCAAAGAATGACCCCATTTTAATTACTCTAAGAAGAGTGTAGTTAAGAATACTGGGTTTGAAATGCTTGAAACAGTGTGGTGGCTTCAGAACTGTTCAAGATCTGAAGTTTTCCAGTGTGTTGTCTCTGATATTTGGAGTGGCCAACACGTGATGCACATTTCCAGATAAAGGTGAATTTTGTGCACTCACGATTTAATGACTTCATTAGCATATGAGATTGATTTACCACAATGTACAAGAGTGACCTTTCACCAGCAGATCTTCTGGAGCTATATTTAGAACATGGCAATTACACATTTACAGTAGATGTAAATGCACGTTCTTAAGTTTGTTTCCTTCTCTGGCCCTTTACATATCTGCTTAAAATATTTACATTTGCTCCCTGGCTTTGGTCCCTGATTGCCTTGGCTCCCTGGGGAAAGGCTTTCTGGACAGTCCAGGTCTGTTCCTGATTGTCTGTGAACTAATAATTAAACACTGTGCAGCTTCTTGAGGCCCTGAGAGCTGTCAATTAAGAGTAGTTAGCAGATGATTTTTCACAGAGGGTTGGCTCCTACAATCAGGTTTTCCATTTGAATCCCTTAAAACACGAACTCCCGCACTGATTATCAGCGCAGCTTCCCGGGAGACCTGGGAACTGGTGGCCGCACTCTTCCCGTTTCCTGGAAGCAGGGCGTTCATTTTAAGCCTTCTGCCTTATTGGAAAATGTGTCTGGCTTTTCCAGGAACTGATGAGTCCCCGGAACCACTGCCAATCCCAACGTTTTTGCTGGGATACGATTACGATTTTCTGGTGCTGTCTCCGTTTGCTTTGCCGTACTGGGAGCGGCTCATGCTGGAGCCGTACGGGTCGCAGAGGGATGTCGCCTACGTCGTGGTGTGCCCGGAGAACGAGGCTCTGCTCAACGGAGCCCGCAGCTTCTTCAGGGACCTCACGGCCATATACGAGGTACGGGCTTTGTGCCGCTTCGCAGGGAAATGGATTTGCGAAGGGCCGTTTCTAAGGCGTGTTCACGACGACTTATCAGGCTTGTCTGAGCCGATCCAAGCGCTGCGCGGAGTGTTATCTCGGGAAGCTGCTCGGGAGGATTTTGGGAATGGGCGCTTGGGAAGATAAGGGCTGTTTGTGCTGTTCCCCGTTCCCGTCAGTGCTCGCTGTTTGCAGAGCCGTATCCGCCACGCGCCGCTCAGTGGCAAAGCCCTGTATCGCCACGTTAATTGCTTTACCTCCATTTAATTCATTAATTACCTGCCTGGATTATGGTAAAGGGTAGAGTAGATGGTGTATCGACCTGCTTGTTTGCATTTAGGGACATACTGAAAATAAGCAATAAAATCACTGTGCAGTATTTCATCCCACTTGAATTTTAGAATTAAAACGTTCCTTTTGGAATGCCATGACTGAGCTGAGAGTTCTCTGATACACCCTCTGTGTGGTACTGAAGACTTTGTATGACTTATCAACCCCTTCCCTTGCACCTTCTGTTCTCCCCTCTCTGCAGTCCTGCAGGCTGGGGCAGCACAGGCCCATCTGTAAGCTGCTGCCTGATGGGATCATGAGGGTTGGCCCCACAGCCTCCAAGAAGCTCTCAGAGAAGCTGGTCACAGAGTGGTTCTCCCAGACAGCCAATGCCAACAACGAAGCCTTTTCCAAACTCAAACTCTATGCTCAAGTTTGCAGATATGAGCTGGGTATGACTTCTTTTTTTATTGGTTCTTATCTCATACTGTTGCCACTTACTCTTTGCCAATAGAAGAGGAGAAGCCATGGCTTGTTGTCATGTCTATGTGGCAGTTTTATGGTTTTAAGCTTGGAGGGGAAAAAAATCCATTCCCCCCTATATTTCAATATGTGCTTAAATGGCCTCTTCTCATCCAGCAGTGCCTTTTGGGAATGTTGCTGCCTGACAGGGACTTTGCTTGTCTTCTTGTGCTGGTGACTTGGATCCTGAAGTGATGATTTCCAGCAATTCAACATAGCTGGAAAAAAATTATTTAAAAAATAGATTTCTGGGTATTTCTTAAAATATTCTTAGGAAAATATTACAGTTTGTAAATTTAATACTGGTATTTTAATCTGAGAGGTGAGGGTTTGCTCTCTGTCTTGTCACAAGTGCAGACTTACATAGGTGACATTAGGCTTCGAAACAGCTCCAATATAAAACATATGCTTTTTTCCTGCTTTAGGTCCTTACCTTGCTTCTCAGCCCTTGGACAATTCTTTGCTGTCCCAAACCAACCTGGTCCCTCCCTCCAGCCAGCCGGGCTCTGCTCTGCCCCCAGTGCCGGCCAGCGCTGGGAACCCCACCACGGCGGCGGCGGTGGCTCCTGCGGCTCCCACCAGCAGCACCATCACAGCCACATCCAACAGTGCCATGCCCTCCGCAGCCACCACAGCCAATTCCACGCTGACCACCACTGCCCCCTCCTCCTCCTCCTCCTCCTCCTCTTCCTCCTCTGCAACCCTGGGCAGTGGCATTCCCACGAGCAAGCCTTCCTCCTTCCCACCCTTCAGCAGCATGAGCAGCGCTCCTGGCGCGGCGCTGCCCACCCCGGCGGCGCCGGGGCAGAGCGGGCAGGCAGGGCAGCAGCAGCCGCCCCCACTGCCGGCAGCACCGGCGGCTGCAGACACGGCTGCAGCCCCTGCACAGCCCCATCCAGAGGTTTCGGAGAGGTATGGAACTGCACACTCACCCCTTCAGCTGGGAAACCCCTCAGCTCAACCCCTGGGAACCTCTTGAAGTGCCCTTGTCCTCTCAGAGAGAGTCCTGTGTTTATTTTCGTGGCACCCTTTTAGGGAGAATGTTATATGGAGCTGAACTTTCTGGCTCCAGTTGTAGCTGCAGTTCTAATTGCATCTCAGTGTCTGGTACAGAAATAAACTTTCTTTTTATTTCTCCTTATCTCTCTAAAGAGAGAAAATTCACCAGAATACTCACTTCTGTATTTTAAAGGGCTGGGGAGTGGGGGAGAAATAGATAATTGGCACCATCTTAGAGTTCTATTTTCTGTAATCAAAGTTATAGTAGTGAATACAGCTCTTACTGAGAGATTGGCCCTGTAGATATTCTTGTTCCCCAGTTAAGCAGTAGTTGAACTGCTGTAATAAAAAAGACTGAAGGAAAGACAAGAGATTGAGAGTTACTCATGAACTCACAAAAATGAAAGAAAAAAAAAAAGACACTTTCTTGCACCATAGTTGACTCAAAAGTATTTCAGATTAATATTTGACAATTTAATCTTAGTTTTAAAGTAAAAATAAATCTTTATAAAACTCAGGTTTTTGTAACTGGTTTCCAAATTCCCTTTCCAGCACTATGGATCGTGATAAAGTTGGAGTCCCTACAGATGGAGATTCACATGCTATCACGTACCCACCTGCAATTGTAGTTTACATCATTGATCCTTTCACATACGAAAAAAAGGATGAGAACAGCAGCTCATCCAGTTTGTGGACACTTGGACTTCTGCGCTGCTTCCTAGAGATGGTTCAGGTTCTTCCTCCCAACATCAAGAACATAATTTCTGTGCAGGTGAGCCAACACTCCCAGGAAGGTGCTGGACAGAGTGTCCCTGGCTCTGGATGTGTTTTGGGGGGATAACACCCTCAGGGTGAAAGCTTCATGTACTCTGCAAACATTACTTCCAGTTCTGCAGCTGTTAAATCACGAGGGTTGCAGTTTTTAGAGCAGTTTGGGTGCAACCAAAGCCAAATCCCACTGTGCATTCCAAACTCATCAGTCTTATCTCATAGTGCCCACTGCAATGATGAAGGAAGTTTAGGAAAACTGCTGGCCCCATTTTTGGGCTCCAGGCAGTGCTCCTTCCTGACTGGCAGCACCTGCACAGCTGCGTAACAGAGGGCAGCTCTTGGGAGGGATCACTAAGATTGTTTTTAACTCTGAAGTTTCAATGAGAATAATTGCTTGAAGACCCACATAGCTTTGGAAGAAGTGACAGGAGGCAAGAACCAGAGAACCTTGATTGCAAAGTGAAACTCAAAAAGCAACGTGCCCAAATTCTGTCTCAAAATCCATTTAAGCTAATGATGAAACAGTGCTTTCCTTTTTCTCTCCTCCACTCTGTTGTAGATTGTCCCATGCCAGTACCTGCTGCAGCCTGTGAAACACGAGGACCGCCAGATTTACACTCAGCATTTGAAATCTTTGGCGTTTTCAGCTTTCACTCAGTGCCGGAGGCCTCTCCCAACTTCCACCAACGTGAAGACCTTAACTGGCTTTGGCCCAGGTCTAGCCATGGAAACTGCTCTCAAGAGCCCTGATGTGAGTATTGTGAAGGGACTGTGTAAATATGCAGATCAGAGAGAGGTCCCTGTTTATTAAACAACCGGCCTCTTTCATGTTCACTGAGTGGAGTTGTTAGCAAGAGCTGCTGCCCACAACTTCATTGTCTGGTCTGTCATCTTTACAGAGGCCTGAGTGTATTCGGCTCTACACCCCTCCTTTTATACTGGCTCCAGTAAAGGACAAGCAAACAGAACTGGGAGAAACCTTTGGCGAAGCTGGCCAGAAGTACAACGTGCTTTTTGTAGGCTACTGTTTGTCCCATGATCAGAGATGGCTTCTTGCATCCTGTACAGACCTCTATGGAGAGCAGTTGGAAACCTGCATCATTAACATTGATGTACCAAACAGGTAAGAAGCAGGCTGGTTACTTTGTTTGTAGCACGTGGATCCTGTTTAATCCCCCTGAAGAATTAGTTTGAGTTTGATGCTGTAGGAATAACTGACTTCTGTGGCCTCACTGTGCAGCAGCCCTCTAAAGCAATTGGATATTTTCCATATTATGTGCATATTGTTCTGAGTTAAATTTTTACAGAAACATTATTTAGTTTCCTGTGCTTCTTGACTGTTATTATATGTGTCCTCATACCTCCCCTCCACACTTACTGGCTTTTGATGTCAGTGTTAGAACATGATTAATTAAAAAAACCCAAACAAACCGAAATTGCAACTGATGTACTACAATGCCAACACTCTTGGGTCCTGTGAATGTTCAGGTTAATACAAATGAGTTCCAAATGTGGCAATAAAGACTTGTTGTAGGTGGGTTTTAGCTTTGTTTTCCCTTCTTTCTTATTCCAGAGCTCGCAGGAAAAAGGGTTCTGCCCGCAGACTTGGTCTTCAGAAACTCTGGGAATGGTGCCTGGGACTTGTGCAGATGAGCTCTTTGCCATGGAGAGTTGTAATAGGCCGTTTAGGAAGAATAGGACACGGGGAATTAAAAGGTAACATTACCATTTTTTTAGACTCTAAAACTTGATTTGAGGCTTTAATTTTTCAATAACGTTGTGTCTGTCCCTGTTCCTGGAAGAAAGCTTAAATAATTCTAGAGTTCCTCTGTGCATCTTGCATGAACAGAGCTGGTGTTTGCACCACAGGCTATGACATGTGAAACATGTGCTCTGCAGCAGGAACTGTTCCAGACAAACGTGTGTCCTTTGTGTCCTCAGACTGGAGCTGTTTGCTGAGCCGCCGGAACCTGCAGTCCCTGAGCAAGAGACTCAAAGACATGTGCAGGATGTGTGGGATCTCTGCCGCAGACTCCCCCAGCATCCTCAGTGCTTGCTTGGTGGCCATGGAACCACAGGGCTCCTTCATTATTATGCCAGGTACTGGGGCAGCTTTGTCTCCATTTGGCACGGGGGCTGCCAGTTGAGGTTCTGCAAAGCTGAGGCCACCCTTGGTGTCTCCTCCCACAGATTCCGTGTCGACGGGCTCTGTGTTCGGGCGCAGCACCACCCTCAACATGCAAACGTCCCAGCTGAACACACCCCAGGACACATCCTGCACTCACATCCTGGTGTTCCCCACGTCTGCCTCTGTGCAAGTGGCATCATCCACTTACACCACTGAGAACCTGGATCTGGCCTTCAACACAAACAATGGTTCGTGGGTTGTGTTTATTCTTGCCTAAAAACCAAACTGAACTGAACCCCCTCTCTAACAAGAAGGGACTGTTCATCCTAATGAACCGTGTCCATTTCTGTGGAAAATCCCTGTGTTTCAGAATGCATTGTTATATCCTGTATGTAGTGAAACTGTAGGAATTCACTGGTCTTGTTCTTTTTCAAGATGGAGCAGATGGAATGGTAATCTTTGACTTGTTAGACACTGGAGATGATCTTGATCCTGATATAATAAATATCCTTCCTGCATCCCCTGGTGGATCTCCTGTGCATTCTCCAGGGTCCCACTACCCCCACGGAGGTGATATGGGCAAGGTAGGTATTGGAGTAAATGCAGTTGTGTGTGTGGGTTTTGTCTGGTTTGGCTCCAACTGCTAATTTCCTTTTGTGGAGTGAAAGCTTATGAATGACTTGGGCACTGCACTGTCATGCAATGCTTGGATATTTCAAGTTGCTTTGTGTTTCAGAAGCTGCAGATAATTTCCACTGAGTTTGTGCTCTCCTAACAGGACCCCCTTCCCTGTTGTGTTCCAGGGTCAAGGCACAGATCGATTGCTGTCCACAGAATCTCATGATGAAGTCACCAACATTCTGCAGCAGCCACTGGCCCTTGGCTATTTTGTGTCAACTGCCAAAGCAGGTCCATTGCCTGACTGGTTTTGGTCAGCGTGTCCTCAAGCACAAAATCAGTGTCCCTTGTTCCTTAAGGTACTGTGCAGCCTGCAGGGGTTGGAACTGGGGAACTGTTGTATATAAGAAATAGAAAGAGACCAGTGCTATGGAAAGCTACTGAACTTCCAAGTCTTGGGCCACTTGAGTTGCTTTTTCAGTGATCACTTAATGTAGCCAAGGGATGGAAAACTCCCCCTAAAATAGCACATTATTAGCACTGTCCTTTTGGAGAGATCTGTGTTATAAAGAAAACCTTTGTATTCTGCTAATTCCTTGGGTTTGGCCTAAGAATAAGATTTGTTTGGCTTGTGTGTCATGGATGGAAGGCAACTGCAAGGTGCTGGTCAACAGTATGGGGGAAGAAAATACAGTGTAGTTGAACGAGGCAGTAACTTCTGGTTTCCTTCTTCCTCCCTCAGGCCTCTTTGCACCTCCACGTGCCTTCAGTGCAATCAGACGAGCTACTCCACAGTAAACACTCCCATCCACTTGATTCTAATCAAACTTCTGATGTGCTCAGGTATTTATGATTGATCACTTGCAAAAATATTGGGCGTTTCATTTCAGTGCTGCTGCAGTGAAGCTCTGTGTATGTTTTCCTTGCTGTTAGGTTTCCCTTTGTGCTGCAGATATCTTTAGTGCATCCCAGAGACAGATAAATTGCTGTGCTTTAAGTGATTAAGTATCACAGAACAGCGGAATTAAAACCAAACATCTCTAAGCCCTTCTTTAACTAATCAGTGTTGAGTACAACTGTAAATGTCTGAAAGGCAATTAATTTCTCAAACTAGAAGAGAGTTTGATGTCTAACACAGAAGACAGTAACAGTTAAGCCAGAATTTTGCACATCAATCTTGTGGAAAATCTGGAATGCTGAAAGAAGGGGCCCAGACTCCTGTAATCATGGGACACTTACTGAGAAAACATCAGATAATTTTTCTTTGTATTTTTTTAATATATGAACCTCTTGACATGAATTAAGCAGACAATTACAATGACAGTTTTCCACTGAAAGCAAGTTTAGCTCTGAGCTGCTTGTAATAATCAAGAAGACATGTTATTTCAGAAGGTTGGCAAACCTATTTTATGTTTTTAATGCCAAAGAAACTGGATTACAGTAAATTAGGGCTGTAAAATCCCAGTGAGAGAATGTGTTGGCTTGACAGAAGGTTGTTTGTTTTTCAGGTTTGTTCTGGAACAGTACAATGCACTCTCCTGGCTAACCTGTGATCCTGCAACCCAGGACAGACGCTCATGTCTCCCAATTCATTTTGTGGTGCTGAATCAGTTGTATAACTTTATCATGAATATGCTGTGATCTTCATCTGAATTTTGCAAGACAAAAATGAGGAAAAGGGATATTTCACTGCAGGACTAAGTTATAATTCTTCTCAGTGCAAATTGTTTGTGATGGGGTATGAATCTTGTTACTTCCAGCAAATATTGTTCTGACTTGTGAGAGGGGCACCCACTGCCCTGCTGTCTTTGAGTCACTGACTATGGGGGACACTTCAGAATGATGATCAGCAAGTGTATTATAACGTTTTTAGTAGCAAAATTAACCATTTTTCCCCAGCCACAGTATTTGTGAAGAGTAATGAGCCATAGTACCCAGTCATGGTTAGTGCATTTTAAAAGCATGGAGATGAGAAGAAACATGAGGAACAATTAAGTTTCAACCTATGGCTTCAGAACATCAAGATGTTCTTGTATTGGATTATAGTACTTAGTATTCAAAAATGCCTGCATCTCTTATTTATTGTAAGTTTTTAAATGTATAAATTGTCTTATATTTCTTAACCTCTTTTATAAAAATTTTCCTAGAAGGTTTATACTGCCTTCTTGCTTTAAAGCAATTGGTCTAAAATATATGTAATCGTCTTAATTAAAAGTTGCAGTAGGTTGCTTTTAGAGTATTATTTTTTTGTAAGGGGTGGGTGGGGACAGTAAATTTGTATTGTCTTGATGTACAGTTTAATGGGGATAGAGGGGTTAATGTCCATACCATTGTGTGTGGGGGATTTACAGCTAAGCTGTAGTTGCAGAGTACATGTACAGTAATGAAGTTCACTGTGTTTATATAAATTGAAAAGGTACCGGGTCTTACAGCATTTTATATCACACCTTTCCAGAGTAACAATGGCAATATATAAGTGATATTGTAGGTGGTTTAACTTGTAGTGAGAATAAACCGAATAAACTCTTCACCTGAAGTTTGTGTTATGGTTCAGGGCTGTGGCTAGATTCTCAGATCCATTTCCAGGACACCAGTTTGACTCTTACCAGAGTATGTGCTGTGCATTGCTGTTCCCTGGATGTTCTTGGCGCTGTGCTCCCTGCATTGTTTGCTTCCACATTGGCAATGAAAGGCGAGTCTGAGACGGAACACAAGGAAAACTCTGACCTTATCCAAAGTCTCCTGTAAGGCTGAAATGTAGCCCAGCTCTAGCCATTTCACAAATGCAAAAATAGTCAATCTTGACTTTAAGATTGGTGTGTGTTTAACTAAAATGTGGTGTATATAGATTCTCAGTGAATTCTGGTATTCAGATTTTATTCCACTAGTGAAAAGAACAGCACGAAACCCTGAAGCTTTTCCTTTTCCATGTCCTTGTGGCACTGTGGTGAAGGTCCCAAGTGGCAGTGTATGGCCTGCCCTGGACTCCGTTTTCAGGCTCTGGCTGGGGCATGTGCCAAGGAGGCTTTGCCCTCCCCAAGGAAGGGACTGACCAACCACAAGGCTTTCCTAAATGTCTCCCTCTAGCTACAGGCACCATTTTTTCTCAGTAGTTTCCTTCCTTTTCCCTAGCACATGCCAAATGTCTGATGCTGCTCTGAAATAGCCCCTACGGGTGCTGAAGGGCAGCTGCAGATGCTTTTTCTGGGTTCCTTATCTGACTGCCAGATGGAAAACTGAACTCCTACAGCGCTCACGGGAGCCTGTCACCATAACCCATGTCCTGGGTCTTAATGCTGTCTGTCTCACTGGTTCAGACTTGTAAAGAAGCAAGGTTTAAGATCCATTTGTGCACCCACTGTTAATCCTCTACAAGGGAGGATTTGCTTGCATTTACCAAACTTGCTGTGTTCTTGAAAAATCTCGTTTCGTAAATGCAAAATACCTGCCTGAGATGTTTTTTCATATGAACAGTCTCACTGAATCGTGTACATACAATATTAGCAACTTTTCTGGTTTTGTATAAAGACGTTGTACAATTGGTGATGAAATTTTCAGTCGTTTCTTCAAAACAACATGAGTGCAATCAGAGGTTAGCATATTTTGATAAACAGAGTTCAAAACTGGGTCTGTCCATGACTTTATCTCGGTAATGCACCGCAGATTAAACGGCACATTATTGTCTTACAAAAGGTTCTTTCTCATTTGCCTGAGATTTTTGAAGTGGAAAAGTGCTCCTAAAACTGGAATTTTCAAAGTGTATGTCCTTTTATTTTTGAGCTTTGTTGCTAAGTCATTTTTAACCCTGGCTCAAGTTAACCAAGTTCCAAGGGCTGGGTGTTGGTGTGGCTTTGTTTGTGTTAAATCTGACTTGTATTCCTAAAGGTAAGTGAATCAGCTTCCTGAATGTTGGTGTAACTGTATTCTGTTACCTGGACCAGCCTTCCCTGTGAAACTGTCCTACTGTGAAAGCTGCCAGTTTCCCACTCCCCACCTCAAATGCAATTAAAGTAAATGATAATATTATGACCACTATAAAAGATTAGAAGGGCCGTTTCTGGAGTTATAGTCACAGTTGGCAATGTACATACCAAACCTGCCAGCACCATGGAGCCAGCTACTATATTGGACTTACTTTTTGTTGTTAGCTACTTTCATTTAACTATTTTAAGTGCACATAATAGCTGGTTTATAAATAAAATTGCCACAATCCAGTAACTCAGGTTGTTCAGCAAGTACAAGCTTAAATAGCTGAAAACTACAGTTTTTCAAAATGGTCTTGCAAGAAAATGTTGTTCCTGGCAGTGCTTTAGGTAGCCATGGAGGTTTATCTCCTCCAGTGAAAGAAGAATTTGAGGACCTTCCATTCCAATTAAAAAGATGTATTTTAACCCAGATATTACTCTATTTAAGCCTTTTAATCACCTTTGACTCATTACTGTTTGAATTAAGTTGCTGAAAACCCTGTTGCTAGACCAGCAAGGCCACCAGCTGTACTTGTAACAACCCTTTTAAACTAGCTGTAACATTGAGATCTTTCTGACATTCTCTGAAATAATGAAACATAAATGGATTTATATTTAAATCCTCAGCTCTGTTCTTACCTAGCTGTCAGTTATGGCGCAGGTTATTGTATTTCTATATTTACCTCTGATGGTAATTTTAACTTGGTGTGTTGCTATGAAGACTCGCCGATGTCTTTAATCAAGCACTATTTGTTAATACTGTAATATCAAAATAATACTTTGCATTATTTTAAAGCTTTCAAAAATAAGAGTAAAACATTAAAAAAAAAAAGCTATTGCACCCTATACTTTGCTGCACAACAGTATGGCACCGCATATCAGTCTGTCTGGGTAGTGATGCTGCATAAACCTTGTTCTGAGCGGGCTTTCTTTGGAGAATTCGTTCATTAGGTGACATTGTACAACGTTACTGTCTCTCATCCTCCAGCTGGGAAGGTGGTTTTGTTTTATTATGGTTTTTGTTGTGGTTTTGTTTTGGTTTTTAAAGTAAAGGACCCAGGACTATGCTTCATACTTAAAGGGGTTTTTTATTATTATTTGTGGGTGTACTTTTTATTTTCAGTGGAGTAAAGCTTAATTTACAGTAAAACTGGATTTGGGACCTACCACAATCCTCAGGGTCACTTTTTCAGGACGTCACTCACCGAGCTTTAGGTTTTTCTGAGTCAACTGGACGTGAGGACCTTGTGGAGCACCGGGCTGGGGGGACACAGCCTGTGGCCTCATGACTGGACATGTCACCCTGCCATGGCACACCTGGGCACTCCAGGAGGAGCTCCAACACCCCATGGCATGGCTGGGCACACTGGGGAGCTGCCCTGACACTGCTCTGGCATGGCTGGACAAGACCAGAAGCTGCTCCAACACCTCTGGCACAGCTGGACAGGTCTAAGAGCTTCTCCAATGCCTCTGGCATGCCTCGACAGCTCCAGGAGCTGCTCCAACACCTCTGGCACAGCTGGACGGGTTCAGGAGCTGCTCCAACACCCCTGGACAGGTCCAGGAGCTGCTCCAACACCTCTGGCACAGCTGGACAGGTCCAGGAGCTGCTCCAACACCTCTGGCACAGCTGGACAGGCCCAGGAGCCGCCTGGCACGGCTGGACACACCACAGAGCCGGGCACAGCTGCCACCACGTGCCCCGGGCTGAGCCGCCGTGGTACTCGTGGTGACAAACAGACATCAAACGCGACTTAAGGAACAAACACTATTGCTGCCGAATGCCATAAACACTGAGTTGTACAAATTGTGATCGAGGAAATGAAACAGACAAACAAACAAAAAAGGGTTTATACTTTTTAAAAAAAAATTCAAATGGAATAAATTATTCATGAAGCCTTGATTGTGGTGTGGGTTTATTGAGGGGCCGGGTGCCCCTCAGCCTTCCTCAGTCTCTCAGCTTTCCTCCCCTCAGCCTTTACCTCTCTCAGCTCTACCGCCCCTCAGCCCTCACTCATCCTTTCTATTCCCTCTATTCCCTCAGCCTTCACCCCCTCATCCTTCCTCAACTTTTACCTCCCTCTGCACTCACCCCTCTCATCCTCCCTCATCCCGCCCCTCAGTCCTTCCCGCCTCCCACCGTGACGTCACTTCCCGCTTCCCCCGGTGATGGCGGCGGGAGCCGTGAGGGAGCTCAGAGGGGGCCGAGAGTGATTTCTGAGGGGTCCCTGAGGGGGCCGTGAGGAAGGAGCGCTGAAGTATTCCCGAGGGAGCCGTGAGGGAGTTCTGAGGGATCGCCGAGGGGGCCGAGGAGGGAGCGACGAGGGATCCCTGAGGGGGCCGTGAGGGAGTTTTGAGGGATCCCCAAGGGGTTCCTGAAGGGGCCGGGACGGAACGCTGAGGGATCCCCGAGGGGGCCGTGAGGGAGTTCTGAGGGATCCCTGAGGGGGACGTGAGGAGGGAGCGCTGAGGGATCCCCGAGGGGTTTCTGAGGGGACCGTGAGAGAGTACCGAGGAATCCCCGAGGGGGCCGTGAGGGAGTGCCGAGGGATCGCCGAGGGGGCCGTGAGGAGGGAGCGCTGAGGGATCCCCGAGGGGATTCCTGAGGGGGCCGAGAAGGAGCGCTGAGGGATCCCCGAGGGGGCCGAGAGGGAGCACTGAGGGTTCCCCGAGGGGCCCCTGAGGGCACCGCCGCCATGTCCGACTGCTCCGCGCTGCAGTTTGTCAGCCCCTACGCCTTCGAGGCGATGCAGAAGGTGGACGTGGTGCGCTTGGCCGCGCTGAGCGACCCCGAGCTGCGGCTGCTGCTGCCCTGCCTGGTGCGCATGGCGCTGTGCGCGCCCGCCGACCAGAGCCACAGCTGGGCGCAGGACAAGAAGCTGATCCTGCGGCTGCTCTCGGGCGTCGAGGCCGTCAACTCCATCGTGGCGCTGCTGTCCGTCGACTTCCACGCGCTGGAACAGGACGCCAGCAAGGAGCAGCAGCTGCGGTAAGGCGGGGAGCGGCCCTGCCAGCTGTGGGTGCTGCTGTGGGGGGAACCGCCCCGGCCCTTCGCGGCCCGTGGGAATCCCTCGGCGAAGGCCTGGGGTCGGGCAGGCAGCGGAGGGTGTTTGGTTGTCTGAGGGGGGTGTGGGATGCACCGGGAGCTGCTCCGACCGGGAAGGGCCTGGGAAGGGTCTGGGATTGAACTAGCGGGTCATGTGGATGCGGCTTCCTGACTGCTGCTGGGGAGTAGTAGTGATGGAAATGTTGATAATCCACTCAGGTACGTTTCTGGTAGTGAGATAGAACAGGTGGGTCATGTGGATGTTCCTTCCTAACTATGCTGCTGGGGAGTAGCAGCACTTGGAAGTGTTGATAATCCACCCAGGGACCTTTCTGGTGGTTAGATAGAACAGACAGGTCATATGGATGTGCCTTCCTGACTGTTTGTGCCTCTGGGGAGTAGCAGCGCTGGGAATTTTGATAATCCACCCAGGTAGATTTCAGGTGCCGTGATTGCAACGCTCTGTCCTGATCTTTGGCACGGTAGAAGAGGTCCTTTCAGAATTACAACCTTCCTTTGAGTGGAGACTCTTGTGTGTCTGCAGAGGTGTGTAACAGTGGTTCATTCACTGTGTGCTAGGCACAAGCTGGGAGGCGGCAGCGGGGAAAGCGTCCTGGTGTCGCAGCTGCAGCACGGGCTGACGTTGGAGTTCGAGCACAGTGATTCCCCCCGGCGCCTGCGGCTGGTGCTCAGTGAGCTGCTGGCCATTATGAATAAGGTAAACCTCCCTGTGGCCGCACGCTTGTGGCCTTCAGGTTGGGGAGGATGCACTCTGGGTGGCTTGATACGGTGTTTGGGGTTTGCTGGTGGTGTGGGCACTCCTCAGTCCTTACCTGCTTCATCAAGGATGAAGCCTCAGTCTGATTGAAGGGTGGCTGTTGATTAAACTCCTTGTGAACTCACCTTCCTAGAGGAATTCTTTGTTCCTCAGAAGCAGCTGAGTCTTTGCTAATGTGATACAGGCTGTGTTGTACTCAAGTATAATGTGATTTGGTGATATATCAGTGCAGAAATCATATTGGAAAATGAAATTATGACTTTATCCAATTCTTTACTCCTATTGCAGTGTGGTATTAGCCACCATATTTCACTTGCCCCCACTCCTTGCCCACCCCAACATTTTATTTTCCTTTTCTAAACTTAGAATGGTTTTAGAATTGTCACTAAGCTAATTTTCTTTCTTCTGGAAAACAGCAGTGATAGCATCCGTATTGAAGTATTTCCAGTAATAAATGTTTCTTATTCTATGTACGTTTCCTACTTGTTCTGTGTTAATAGTTGTCCATTTTAGACAGTTTTTAATCTATTAAATCTGCTGGATTTAAAGCAGATTTAGACAAATCACTTCCTCAAACCCATTCAGTGATGATAAATATTGTCTTGTAGGTGTCAGAATCAAATGGTGAGTTTTTTCTCAAATCTTCTGAGCTCTTCGAGAGTCCTGTTTACCTGGAAGAGGCAGCAGATGTTCTCTGCATTCTGCAAGCAGGTGTGGTGTTCTGTGTTTGTGCTGTTTTCTGACCTCTTACAAATGTACCAGAATAACTTTTGGAGCTGTTCTGACAGATTTCAGGTTAATGAAGCTGTGCAGCTCTTTGAAAGAGTAATAGGTCAGAGATTGATTATCCATTCATTGATTTGAGTGTATTATTTAATTGTGTACTGAAAACAAAGCTTTAACTTGCCTTACAGTGAGACATTGTGACTTCTAACACCCTCTTTTTATCCAGAACTGCCCTCTCTGTTGCCGATAGTGGATGTGGCTGAAGCTCTGCTGCACGTTAAAAATGGGGCCTGGTTCTTGTGCCTCCTGGTGGCCAATGTCCCTGACAGCTTCAATGAAGGTGAGTCACAACTTCTTGTCCTGCTTTTACTAAAGCTTTGAAGAGCTTTCCAGCAGTATAGTTAATTCTCTAAACCGCATTGTCATGTTTGAACTGAAGAGTATTTGGTTTGTGAAGTATAATTTGAATGCATTTGCACTTAGAGATGCTGATGGGCTGCCCTCCCATCATGTTGATTCCTGTTTTTTGCAGCTTACTTGTCACAGCTTTTCATCTGTAGGTCAGTGTTGCCAAAGCTGACTTGGACTGGGACTAACAAAGCTTCTCTAGCCTTGCCAACAGTTCTTGTCCCTTACACTGAGGTGAAAATTTGTATCAATGGTGCATGTTTGGCATCCCTTACCTGGCAATAAAGTTTCAGTCTCCAGGGCTGCCAGGTGCCCAGGTTACATTAGGTAGGGCATGAGTAGTAATTGAGTAACACATAAATCTGTAATGGCCCTGTAATTTATCTGGTGACAAAGACCATTTCCTTGCTCTGCTCCAAGAATGCAGCTCATGAGTTCTTGCCCAAAAAAGGTGTGCACAGCCCAGCTGATAAATCACGGTGAGCTGAGCAGAAGAGCTTGGCTTTGGGTGTTTATGTTTACCACAGAGTGAATTGGGTTGGAGGGACCTTACGCATCATCCAGTCCCACTCCCTGCCGTGGGCAGAGACACCTTCCACTATCTCAGTTCCTCCAAGCCCTGTCCAACCTGTCCTTTGGCAGTCCCAGGGATGGGGCAGGCACAGCTTCTGTGCCCAACCTGTGCCAGTGTGTGTCTCTGTGTTGGCAAGGGCAGCTTTCCTGAGAGCTGCTTTTGGCTGCTCAGTGTGCAGGGGTCTGATAAAGAACGGGGAGCGGCAGGACGAGGAGAGCGTTGGTGGGCGGCGCAGAACGGAAGCGCTTCGGCACCTCTGCAAGATGAACCCCTCGCAGGCTCTCAGGGTCCGGGGCATGGTGGTGAGTGTGGGCATCAGAACCAGGAACCCGACTGGAGCTTTCAAACCAACAAAGTTCATTGAGCCTGAGCCTTTTATCCAGGTGGAAGAGTGTCACCTACCAGGTCTCGGTGTGGCTTTGACCTTGGATCACACCAAAAATGAGTCTTCAGACGACGGAGTGAGTGACCTGGTGTGTTTTGTCAGTGGGTTGCTGCTTGGAACGAATGCAAAGGTTCGAACTTGGTTTGGAACTTTTATCCGAAATGGCCAACAGGTAGGAAAATCTTCGAATATTCTGCTTGAAAAGAAGTACTGCTGTAGCTTGCTGCAACCCTTCTGGATGTGGGCACCCATATTTGTCTGAATGCACATAATTCCTCTTGGAGGAGCCTTTAGGGGGCAGCCTCCTCTTATGGGACCGTCAGGTCCATTAATGGTGTCCCTGAAGGCAGCAGCTATTTGGTTGTTCCTCCCAGAGAATTTTAGGCAATGGAAACCAAGGAATTGTATGTTTGAAATGTTTACCTGATAAATATGTTCATCCTCAGTGTTCAAAGTAGAGAGGTGGCATCCTGACTTGCTTAGTTGACTTAGAGCTTGTGTTTTGGTGTACGAATCTGTTGCAATGTGATCATGTGTTGGCTGTTGCCCTGGTACTGAAAACTGTAAAAAAACCCATAACAACCCTCTTATCTCCCTTCTTTTCCCTCGAGTCCCTGAAGGGAGGTTATAGCCAGGTGGAGGCTGGTCTCTTCTCCCAGGCAGCCAGCAGGGGGGCAGGGCTTGAGCTCTGCCAGGGGAAATTTAGGTTGGATATTAGAAATTCTTTCCAGAGACAGTGATCAGGCATTGGAATGGCCTGCCCAGAGAGGGGGTGGATTCACCATCCCTGGAAGTTTTTAAACTGAGATTGGACGTGGCACTCAGTGCCATGATCTGGGAAAGGGACTGGAGTTGGATCAAGGGTTGAACTTGATGATCTTGAAGGTCTTTTCCAACTCAATTGATTCTATGATTCTGTTATGGGAGCTCTTACATAACACATTTTTGGATAGGATGAACTTTACATCATTTGAGATGAATTTCACATGGCTTTTCCCATCTCCTAACCTCTCTCACAGAGAAAAAAGGACAACATCAGCTCTGTGCTGTGGCAGATGAGGAGGCAGCTGCTCCTAGAGCTGATGGGCATTCTGCCCACGGTGCGCAGCACCCACGTGGTGGAGGAGGTGGACCCCGACGCCGAGCCCGCCGTGTCCGTGTACTCGGGGCTCAAGGAGGAGCACGTCGTCAAGGCCAGCGCCCTGCTGCGCCTCTACTGTGCCCTCATGGGCATCGCTGGCCTCAAGTAATGGCCCTCCTCTCCCTCAGGGCTTTGTTCATGTCTCCAGCTCAGCAGAGCTGCAGAGCTTTGGGTACTTCTCTCTTGAGCTGTGTGTTAACACCGCTGTGTCCTCCAAACAGGCGGGGCAGGACTCACCCACTGGTTGCAGTACTGAGGGAACCTCTTTATTGCTGCAAAATCACTGCTGCAGACTTGTTAAAAGCAGTCTAAGCCCACATGGTTGGGGCAGTGTGGAGAAGAGAAAGAAGCTAGTTGTGCTGTCAATATGTGTTGTTCACTTTTACTTTTCTTAGAGAGTGCTAATGCAGCATCTTTATGCATTGTTAGTTTTAATTGAAGTATTTTGTAGTACTAGGCAGGATTATGTCCTGGGGAAGTTTTCTCACTCTTGTCTCTTAACAGAGATTTTTATATCTAAGTCCAGTGAGAATTGCTAGCTAATGTTGATACTCATTGATAGCAGCTTCAACAGATTAAATAACGGGTAAAGTTCAATCTTTTACCATTGTGCTGAGATTGGAAATCTCTTTGCTGTTGACTTACCAGCTTTGTTTTGTTTTCTGTCCTGTCCAGGCCAACAGATGAAGAAGCTGAGCAGCTCCTGCAGCTGATGACCAGCCGCCCTCCCGCCACGCCCGCTGGTGTCCGCTTTGTGTCCCTGTCCTTCTGCATGCTCCTGGCCTTCTCCACCCTGGTCAGGTACCTCTCAGACAAGGAGGAGCTTTGTAAAGATCTTACTGGTTTAGCAGCACTTAAAGCATTGCCCTCCCCGGAGCTGCCGGTTTACCCCCCCTAATTCTTTATATAGATCTCTGTATGTTGGTAGAAGGGATTTGTCTCACTCTGTGGTGAGTAAGTGGATATTTCACTCTGTTCTCTCTCTTGTTTATAGCAAATCTCTTTTGAGAGAAAACCGTTAGCTTAGTTTGGAGTGGTTTTTTGAAGACTGAAGTAGGCCTGACTAGTTCACTTTTCCATGGAGTAAGTTTATGGGTAAATTCTTGAGAAACCTTGTTCTAAAGAGTAGCAGTGCAGATATCTAAGGGGTGTAGGTTTCTGCTGGCTGCATTCCAGACAGGAAGTTCCTTACGGTTGGACTGACTTTTGTGCTAAATGTCACTGCTTATCAGCTGTTGGATGCTAAAGAGAAGGTGACAAAAAGTCTCCTGGCAGAGGATTTTTCAAATACTGTTTTTTCTGCAAGTAATTGTTAGTAAAACAAGCCCTGGCTTTTGGTAAAATGATCCTGTATGGGTTTCCTTTGTGCAGCACCCCAGAACAAGAGCAACTCATGGTCATGTGGCTTAGTTGGATGATAAAGGAAGAAGCTTACTTTGAAAGGTGAGAGCAGGCTTGTTTTGTTTTAGTAACTCCAGTAATCCCACATTTACTTCTGCCCTGATGGAAACTAACTCTTCTCCTTTGTTATCACTAGCATTTCTGGTGTGTCTGCTTCCTTTGGAGAGATGCTGCTCCTGGTAGCCATGTATTTCCACAGTAACCAGCTCAGTGCCATCATTGACCTGGTCTGCTCCACCTTGGGAATGAAGGTGAATCCTGAACTGCTTCTAGCCCATACATTTCTCTCTTAGAATTGGCTTTTTACTGTGTTTTTATAGTTTTGTGTTTTCTTTAGTTTTGATAATAAAGAACATTTGTTGATATACCTAAAGCAAATATAACCAGAAAAAAATAGGAGACTATCCCATAATTCCTTTGGAAGAACATTAAGTTACTCATGCCTCTGGATACAGAGGAATGCTATGATAAAAGCATCTTCGAAAAGTGCTGGCTTGGTGAAGTCATTATTTCAAGAAGTGAACTTTTTAGATGATGAATTGGAGTAGTTTCCAAATAGAGCTGCAAAGTGTTTATTTTAAGTGAAGAAATATATATATATGTAGTAATTAATTTCAGGAAATCACCAAGGGAGACTTGCCAACAATTTACTAATCATGAAAAGTGGCTCATCAAAAGTAAAAGCTGGGTAGGGATAGGATAAGGGGGTCATGGAGCAATGAACTTGGGACATTTGTAAATATATTTGTTTGACATTTGAGGTATAGATATGGATGTTTTTCTGGTATTCCTTTCAAGACAAGTTTGAAGAGCCTGAAAGTTAACACTTTATAAAATAAATTTGCAGTCTTTACTTAGGAGAAAGCTAGAACTTGCAATTCTTTATTTCAGATTGTTATTAAGCCCAGCTCGCTCAGCAGAATGAAGACAATCTTCACTCAGGAGATCTTCACTGAACAGGTATTTTCAGCTTAGGTTTTTTTTTTCCCTTTCCCTTCAACTTCCAAACCACCAAAACCAGAGCAATGCCAGACAAGGCTGTAGCTGTGTGACTTTATCCCCTGGTGCAGTGTCACAGGGTGCATGTTTGTGGTGTTTTTCTGCTGATTGTACCCTCCCTGCAGGTTGTCACAGCCCATGCAGTGCGAGTGCCAGTGACAGGCAGTCTCAGTGCCAACATCACTGGCTTCTTACCCATTCACTGCATTTACCAACTCTTAAAGAGCCGTTCCTTCACCAAGCACAAAGTCTCCATTAAGGTATGACCTTCCTTTTGTCTCTGTTCATGATTGTGAATGTTAACTAGGTTTTGCAGGCTGGTTTCTTGGTCGAATTATTGGAGCAGAATTCTTGATGACCTTACACCCCACTACCACGTAATTTGAGGAGGGTGTATTAAGTGAGGGTACCCAGCTGAAGCACTGTAATCCAGAGACCACAACTGAGTAAAGTTAAAAATAGTAAAAATGCTGTCTCTCTCACCCATCTGTACTTAGTAAAATTGTAGTCAGAATGATTGTCCACTGAGGACAAGCTTTATTGGTGAGTCTGCACAGAGCAGGGGCCACAGCTTATGAACAGCTCAGAACTGCTGTTACCCTTCTCAGAGTAAAAACCTTATTTAGTTGCAGATTTTGTAACTAGTTGAAGGGGAGGTACTTGCAGGCAAAACAGATTATCCTCCAGCTTGGCAACTGCTCATGCCATGGGACGTTCTCTTCTAGGACTGGATCTATCGGCAGCTCTGTGAAACCACCACCCCCCTCCATCCTCAGCTGCTGCCTCTGATTGATGTCTACATCAACTCCATTCTGACTCCTGCATCTAAATCCAACCCAGAGGCCACAAACCAGCCTGTCACAGAACAGGAGATCCTGAATGTTTTCCAAGGACTCTCTGGGGTAAGTGGTTTGTTTGCTTCTTTCACGTAATTTAATGTGAGCACATGGTTCCAAATTCTGTGTGTAATTGTCACAGATTCTGTAAGTGACCCCACTTTTGTCTTTGCTGCCTGTGTGAGAATCACATGTTTTGTTAGGGCTTCCTTCATATTTGTAGGCAAATCCACATTTTTGTTCTCAAGAATTGTGGCCTTTGTGTGTGGTTTTATGTACAGGGAGAAAACCCTCGTCCCTCTCAGCGCTACAGCATCACAACACAACTGCTCGTCCTCTACTATGTCCTATCCTATGAAGAAGCACTCCTGGCAAACACAAAGATTCTGGGTATGTGTGAGTGCCTGGGGGGAAACACATTGACTGGAAACTAGAGGCAAAGGGAGGAAAATTTCACAGTGCTGTCAAATTCAAGCACAGCACAAAGAGTTTAGATTCTTGTAGCAAATACCACACTGCTGTAGAAATCCAGGGGAAGAAGTTTCTGCTAAAACTGTGATTGAATAATTTGTTTTTCAGATGAAAAAAGGTCCAACCTGGCCAAAACGTTAGTGGAAATGATCATCCAATGAATACAACAATTAAAAAAGACTTCATAATTAATAGAGGTCTTCATTTATTCATGTGGCATCAAACTTGCGTGCACATTCTTTGGGTTGACAGCTTTATGATTGGTAATACTGAATGATCATTTTTTTACCATTGAAACTGAAATTCCACAAGAATGTTGTGTACTTTACTGACAGTTAAATTCCAGTGAAAACAGAGTGTTTATATCTGCAAGCCCTTTTTAGGGTGTAGAATTTGCAGTAGTCATCAGTTCGTGTTACTTAAGAAAACCTGAAATATTGTGAAGTCAATTACAGTTCTTCCTGCATTTATAACTTCCACCTCACTGCAGGGTGTGGTGTGTGCCAACAGTTTGAATTCCAGGTACCAACTGGTAACCAGTGTTTTTAAGAATAAAACCCCTGCAATTAAGAAAGTGCACATTAGAGCTATGATGCTCACAATCACCTGGGCTTGGTCAAAGACAGTATGGAGATCTTGAGAACAAGTCTAAATGCAGGGAAATCTTTAGATGGAAATGTTCTCAGAAATGGTTTCCTGAAAGTCTTAATTTAATACCTTCATAGGAATGAGGTGTGCTGTTTGGAATTTTCTCCTGTTTTACCTGGGTTACATAGAGACAAGTGCTTTACATTTCCTTTGTCGATTCAGCTGGGGAAATATTTGTTTCCAGCCATAACTAGTTTCTCCTCCTGTTCCCTTGTAGCTGCCATGCAGAAAAAACCCAAGTCTTACTCTTCAGCATTAATGGATCAGATTCCAATCAAGTACCTCATCCGGCAGGCCCAGGGGCTGCAGCAGGAGCTGGGAGGTAAAGCTGGGGCTGAAGGGCTGGTGCATCAGGAGGCTCAGGGTCTCCAGCTCGTTGGCTGTTGCTCTCCCTTCATATTTTGCCTTCCTTTCTCTTTCCTTTAAAATCTGTCAGCAACCAGTGAGATTGCAGAGATGTTTGAAGGGTAACAGTGGAAGTGTGAGGAAGGCAGTTCCTTTCAGAGTGGGTTTTACCTACCTGGGGCAGGTTTTAGAGTAGCAATTGGCCAGGAATGGTCCTCCCACCTTTTCAAAAGGTAATTCTTCCTTTCCTGTAGAGTTAGAATGTCAGGTTATGAACACGCAGGCTCCTTGAGCTTCATGGCAGTGATTCAGTTGAGGTCTGTGGTTGAAATGAAGGGAACAGGTGTGTTCAGGTAGAAGGTGCAGCTGCTCAGGTCTAAGCTGTGAACTCTCTTCGTGCCCCCCAAGGCCTGCATTCTGCCCTGCTGCGCCTCCTTGCCACCAACTACCCCCACCTCTGCATCGTGGACGACTGGATCTGTGAGGAGCAGATCACAGGCACTGATGCCCTGCTGAGGAGGATGCTCCTCACCAACATTGCCAAGAATCACTCTCCCAAACAGCTCCAAGAAGGTAAGTAACTTCATCTGAAGTAAATTCTTTCCAGTTTTGCTGGAATGTGGTGCATTTGGAAGCATGTTGCTCATACTGCATTCAAATAACCAAACTGTTCTGCTGCCAAGGCAGAAGAGATGTCAGAAGGCCACTTTTACCCAGATCTCACTGTGTTTTCTTCACAGCCTTTTCCATGCTGCCTGGAAACCACACCCAGCTGATGCAGATCTTGGAACATCTGACCCTTCTGTCGGCTGGTGAGCTGATCCCCTACGCGGAAGTGCTGACATCGAACATGAACCGCCTGCTGGAGGCCGGGGTGCCCCGGGGCATCCTGCAGGCTGTCAACAAGCTCTGGGTGGTTCTCAACACCGTGATGCCCAGGAGGTGGGACCAAAATACTGCTTGGTTTCTTGTTGCTGATGGAATCATAGAATGGTTTGGGTTGGAAGGGACCTGGAAGATCATCTGTTTTAAACACAGTGCCTTTAGCTGAGGAATTGTGACTGAATAGAATGGGTTGGAGCTGCCTTCCTTTTTGCTCTGCTGAAATTTTGAACCTTTACATTTAAAAGGAAGGTGGTTCTTGTTCTCAGGGGAAAGGCAGTCAGCAGCTGACTTAAAATACAGGAGTGGGTATTTGTGATGAATTACTGATGAAACATTAACATACTTTGGTAAAAACATACCTTTTTTATGAAGTGTTGGCTGTACTGCAGGGAAAATTGGTTTCTGTAATTCCAGTGAGTATAAGTCAACTGCATGGGCTGCAAATGAACTGGGGGGGATTTGCTCCTTGATAGGCCTAAAAAGATAGAGCTGAGATAGGTGAATATCCAAATGCTTCAGGAACCCCTTTTCTCATATGGATTATCTTTTAAAAAAATCATCCAAATCTTCTCCTCTTAGGTTATGGGTGATGACTGTTAATGCCCTGCAGCCCTCAGGGAAAATAGTCCGGCAACAGAAATACACCCAGAACGATCTGATGATTGACCCCCTTATTGTACTGAGGTGTGACCAGAGAGTCCACAGGTAAGTGTCTCCTCCTGGAGCTTCTCGTGTTCTGTGGTACGTACAGAGTGAATGTTGAACATGAAAGTGTCTCATAGGAAACTTCTAAAAGCTCTCAGAACTCAAAAACATCTTTTCAAACTAATCATCTGAGCTTGTAAGCTCCATGTTTTGCTTTAAGCTTCTTGATCTGAGCTCTGAGTGAGCTGGGTGTGCTCTTTCAGCACATCCTGCTGTCCAGGTGAGTGTCTGGTTGGACAGCCTCACAGCCAGCAGTTGAGATTTGGCCATAGGTGATCCCTTTTGGATGTGTGTATGTGAATTTGGGGTAGACAGACATTGCAGCACGTTTGAAATGGCTGCTGCCACGTGCTGGTGGTTGAGGCTGTAGCTGTAACATCCTCACACTGTCCTTGCCACCCCTCTGGGGCCTGTAGGTGTTCCATCTTTTAGGGTAACAGTTCCTGCCAGTGGTTGCCTGATGGATGTGACCAACGTAGATTTGCTGAATTTCCCAAGGAAGTCTTAGGAGTGCTTAGCAATCAGTTCCTCCAGGAGTCAGGGGTGCCAGGGGAGGAGCTGTGGCGCTGCTTTGTGGCTCTGAGGCAGAAGAATAAGCTGAGAACTGAAGTAGTGAAAATGGTCATAATCAATAGTGATGCACCAGCTTTTAACATGAAATAATGCAAACAATGAGTCAGAATTCATGAATTATGACGTTGCTTTTTCACAGTCATGAAGAAAATGGCATCTGTTGTTCTAGAACGAATCCTTTCAAATGTCCTCTACCCCCTGGCTTTATTTCTTGTGTACTCCAGCTCACGTTTTCTGTCAGTTGTGGTTTATTTTGCCCCTTTTTTATTATCCTTTTGTTCATAATAAATGAGTAATAGTCCACTTGATTTGTTCTTCATGTTCTTGTTTGCATGTATCTGTCCCCCCTTGCCCTTTAGCTGCTGAGCTGTGAGTCCACTCATCATTTGAGTTGCTACAACTCCTTTAGACTTTGAGTTCCTGTTAAGGACATCTTCAACACCCAGCCCACAGGTGAAATATTTAAACTGTGTCCCTTCAGCCCAGGATGCAAATTGAAAATCCTGCATTTCTGAAACTGTTAGGGACATTGATAATGCAATGTGATCTGAAAACTCCCATCTTAGTATTATGGAAGCAGTTCAGAGCTGGTTGGTCTTGTTTTCCTCCATCATTCAGATAATTATTTTTCCTTATTTTATGTACATCTGACCCTTTCAAGTTTACTTTATTCATCAGAAATGAGGCACTTCAGCAGTTCCTTGTGTTTTTAGAGTGTGTATTTACGTGTCTGTGCATGAGAGAAGTAGCGCCGAATGGCAGAAAGGACTGGGAACTTCTGTGTGAGGAGAAAAGCTTTGCTATGAGCCAGACTCCCAGATGAGCCTTGGGGAGTGCTTGTAGTTTGTTCCTGTTATCACTGTTTATGGTTCTGCCTACTGGAATGTCTTTATTTTATCATGTGTTCCCTTATCAGGAGTCCTCCTCTGATGGATATAATTTTGCACATGTTGAATGGCTATCTCCTTGCTTCAAAGGCTTACCTCAATTCTCACCTCAAGGAAACAGCAGAGCAGGACATTAGGCCATCCCAAAACAATGCAATGGGTCCAGAGGCCCCAGAAGTTACAAGGGAAGAATTAAAAAATGCTTTGCTTGCTGCTCAGGTAAGGGGGAAGAAATGGATATTAAGCAGTATGAGGAAAGACAATGATAAAAAGAGGCATTCTATTTCTTTTTTTACTAATTTCTCTTACCATGATTCAGATTGTTAAATATTTTCTTCTTTTGCTGTATATTTATTTTGCAATAGTACAGGATTCCATTGAATTTACTCCTTTGATTGGTGATTATGATTATCTGTTGGATTTAACCTTTTTTTTTTCCTGGAGTCTTGATTGAGATAAAATATTGAGGTTTTTTTTTTAACATTCTACAGAATTTGTGATTCTTGAGCCGAGTCCTTTTCATTCTGTATCAAAAAAACTCTCTAGCTAGAAATCCTGGTCACCTGCCAACCTGCTGTTTCTAAAATTGCCATAACTCTGTGTTTGATTGTTTTTTATTTCACCGGGAGTGTCATGTGGTGTATTTGCTCCCCAGGACAGCGCTGCAGTGCAGATCCTCCTGGAGATCTGCTTGCCCACTGCGGAGGAGAGAGGCCAGAGCAGCGGTTGTGCCGGTTTGCCGCTGGGTGCCCCCAGTGGGCCGGGGGCGGAGGAGGGTGCCAGCCTGCTGTGTGAGCTGCGGGAGGTGCAGTGCCTCATCTGCTGCCTCCTGCACCAGATGTACATCGCTGACCCCAACATCGTCAAGCTCGTGCACTTCCAGGTCTGCTCGGCACTCTTTTGCCTCCTCCCTCCCTCCTTCTCGGGTTAGGAGGGAGCCAGATGAAGCGGGCAGAGGGTGCTGAGTGCTGTCACTTCCTCAGAAATAATACCCCACGTTTCTGCTTCCTGTCTCACCAAATTTCTAGGACTTGTGTCTCCTCCCTGTTTCAGTGCTTGGACTCTGTTGTGGTGAGAAGGGAGCACTTACTGTGCCTCTTCCTCATCATTAAACACATGCTTTGTTTGGGCCTCTGCTTTTTTTTATATTTGTCCTTCTAGGCCAAGAAAAACTGGCCTAATTACTTGTTCCACATCTTTTGGGGGTTACCCCTTCCTGGCCGTATGTTTAAGTCAGTATTCCCATTATTCAGAAGTCGTTTGGCTTCAAATGTAAACATCTTATCTTTCCATTTTGTTAGGGCACAGTTTATCTCTTTGGAGTGGAAGGAGAAAGGTTGTCCCTGCCAAAGCAGCTGTGCACCTCCAAAAAAGAAAGAAGAGGGGAAAGATCAGCAATTTTTAAAACATAAATGTGTTTTTAATGCATGTTAAATTGGTCCTTACCACATGGCAGACTCTTTACAAGGAGCTAATTTGCCTTGACCTGGAACTGATTAAGTACTAAACAAGTCATTATGGTGCAGTTGTGAAGTGAGCAAATTGAGGCTGATGATGAAGTTTGGAACTTGGGAAGGACAAGGAGGGAAAGGGCCACTGCAGTGTGGGTTTGTTTGGGGAGTGGAGGGAGAGTTTCTGTGCAAATAATACCCTGAGAATTGAGGGCGAAGACCCTGGGTTTGTACCCAGCCTGCCTCTTGTTACCTTGGCATTACAGCCCTGCTGCAAAGGGAGCAAAAAAGAGTTACAAATGTATTTGTTTGGAAAAAAGTATTGCCACAGATACACTTTAAAATCTTAGCTGGTGTAGAATCTTTAAAGCACCTGTGACACATCCACACATCTCTGTCCCTAATCCCACAGGGCTATCCATGTGAACTTCTGGCACTGACGGTGGCGGGGATTCCATCCATGCACATCTGTCTGGATTTCATTCCAGAGCTCATTGCCCAGCCTGAACTTGAAAAACAGGTACTGTGCAGGCACCAGGGTTGAGAATCACTGTGGGGACTTAACCTTGGTGAAATACTGTCTAAGGAGAGAAAATAGGCACTAAAAATATCCTGTTCTGACTTGCCTGGCCTTTTAAGGTAATACTTGTAGCACTTTTACCTTAAATTAAAGGCCTGGCCTTGTAGGTAACTGGAATTTGTTGGGTAAAGAGTCCTCTGTTTCCATATAGAATCATGGAATAGTTTGTGTTGGAAAGGAGCTTAAATACCAGTTAATTCCAACCCCTCCTGCCATGGGCAGGGTCACCTCCCTCTAGACCAATTTGCCATATCAAACCAACCTTATAGTTGCTCTTATTTAATCCGTTATAAGTATTAATTACTGCTAATGAGAAGACACTCAGCTAAAGCACATCAGACCCAAACAGCTTCTACAAGTATTGGGTTGCAAGTTGTTGCTTTGTTGCTCATCTCATTAATTTTGGAGCAAATTGTGTCTGGGGGCGGATTCTGAAACACTAATGCTGTTGCTTTCATTAATGATAAATATGTGTGGGTTATTTTTCTTAACATCCTAGAAGGGAGAAAACCAGAGTAACTATTAGTAAGGCTTTGGCTTTAATGTGCTCATTGATATAATGGAGACTATTGGCTAACTCAGATGGTATGTGAAAAGGCTTAGGTAGAAAGTGCAAGCCGTTTGTAACTTTGTTGCTCATTCCTCTTTTGCCTTTCCCCTGCTTGCCAGATATTTGCCATCCAGTTACTTTCCTACCTGTGTATCCAGTATGCACTGCCCAAGTCCCTCAGCGTGGCTCGTTTGGCCATCAATGTGATGGGGACGTTGCTCACAGGTAGGTGCTCCAGCAGCCCCAGCTCCCTTGTGCTGTGAGCCAGGCTGGTTTGTGCAGGCTGAAGGCAGCTTTGTCTGAGTGCCCCTGCTGTGGCAGGAGCTGTTGGAACAGTAACACCAATTCCTGGCAGGTAGTTTCTGAGTTTGGTTTCACTAACCCCCCGCCTCTCGTTGGCAGTGCTGACCCAGTCGAAGCGCTATGTGTTCTTCATGCCCACCCTGCCTTGTTTGGTGTCCTTCTGCCAAGCCTTTCCTCCCTTGTATGAGGATATCATGTCCCTGCTGATCCAAATAGGACAAGTTTGTGCCTCTGATGTTGCCACACAGACACGAGACTTCGACCCCATAATCACTCGTAAGTCAAGTACCTTGATTTCAGAAATGAGGTCGTGGGAGAGGGAGAAACTGGTGTTAATGTTTCCAGTGCAGTATGGAATTTACTGCTGTTCTCTTTTAAATACAGAAAGAACAGGGACAGGTGGGTTTACTGGATTGGAGAAGAGAGTTTAGAGGCTACAGGGGCTGCAAATACCCTGTTTATTAATCCTTGTACTGCTTCCTTCCAATTCCCTCCCTTTATCATTTCAAGTATCAAGCACGCAAGTGTTGTGCAGAGAACTTGCCCTTGTACTCTAAGAATTAAAGACATGAGCAGAGGCCACTGATTTTTGGAATACAGGGACATCACAGCCCCTCAGCTGAGGCATAATGGCCCTGGAAATCATGCTTATCTGATGGAAATGCACAAGCAAAGGAGCTGCCTGAAGTCTTAGCCATGACACAGTGTGGCTGGATAAATCCACAGTGATTGTGTGAGCAGGGATTGGCTGTTCTACTCCATCAGTTGATTCTGGGCAGGTTTCTGTCTAAAGACAAATGCTCTGCTCACATGATGCAAAGTCCCCTGCTGCTGTGTCTGCTGGGTATTTATCTTTGAAAGCATTAAAAGGGAGTATAGAAAAGCCCCCAAAGGAGTCAGACATAGGTAAATGAAAAAGAAATGTTGTGTTGTCCCTAGAAATGACCTATGGCACCCGGGGAATGAAATAGTGAAGGCTCAGATTTGCAATCTCATGCTTGTGTTTAGGGTGTAAAGTAACAATTCTCTGTGCTTGCTTAGATGCACTTTGCTGTTTCTACCTTATTTTTTAGGTCTCCAGCAACTGAAGGAGAAGCCACATGATCTCTCAGGGCTCTGTAAAGACTCATCTCACAAGAGTTGTCCCCGGGACGTGGCAAGCCTGGACCCCGACGTCCGGCTGTGCCAGTGTGTGGAGAGCACCATCATCGAGATCATCAACATGAGTGTCAGTGGGGTTTAGGAGGAACCCCAGTTCCTGTGGGGCTTGTCCCACTCTCTGTGGGGCCTGAATTTGGGGAAGTGCCCCGAGGAGCTGGAGCAGAAGTCCATGGGTTTCATTCATTTGGTTCAGTTACAGCTGAAGAGAGAATTCTTTCAAGAGGCTCACGTTGCTGCAGGGCAAACCTCTGGGGCTGAGGGGATCAGGAAATAATTCCCAGGGCAACTGAGAGGGATTCTCAGGCCTGCACAGTTCCTGAGGTAATACAACACACCTGCAAGGGGCTTAGAGCACTGAAAAGTGAGCACTGAATTGGTTGAGCAAACAGCAAAATGATGAGTAAAAAAATTGGAGATTCAAGGGCTTTGGTTGAGTTAAATGAGCTGCTGGTCCAGAGCCCTGCAGAGCAAGGTGGAATAAAGTGCTCAATGGAATACTTGAAGTGGTGTCCGTAACTTACACCATCACACTGAGTGCTAAGAAAATGTTTTAACTGTTTTTTTTTAATTTGTATGTCAAACATATATTTGTATGTCGAAGTTTCAGTTTGTGAGATCAGGAACTTCATTTACAGATCAACCAGCCTTTGCTGAGGATGTGAAACTTGCTTCAAAAAGAAGTATTAATAGTAAAAATGAGTTGTATAAATGTGATTTTTAAGGAATGGGTGTTTTCTGTGGTTGAAGTTTTTTTAACTCAAAAGAGATGAGAAAGACTTGAAGAAAGGGGTGCTGAAGTTGTCATGAGGATAAGATTTAAAAAAGAAAAGGGTGTTTGAGGGTGAGAGCAGAGGGATGGTGGGATGTGGGAGCAATGGCCAGAGCAGGTGCAGCAGCTCAGGGGTCTTTGTGCTGCAGCAGGCAGTTGGTTGTTCTATTCCATGCCAGGATGGAGCCCCCTGAGTGTATTTTTGTCATGTTCATGTAAATGATGTAAATAATCTGAATGTTTGTATTTCCCCCTCAGTTCCAAGTTTAATTTTATATGCTGCAGTGGTATTTAATAAACCTCCAGTGTGACTGAAGTGCAGAGGGGCTTGCCTGGGTTGCTTTGCAGTTGCCCAGTTCTGAAGCTCCCCAGCCTCCCAAGGGCAGACAGGAGGCCCTGGGGCTGCTCCTTTGCTATTTCCTGGTGGGTTTATTTTCTGTTTCCTGGTGTTGTTATTTTCTGTTTCCTGATGTTTCACTCTCCCTGTTTCCAAACCTATTTCCACAGTGTTTCCTGGGCACTGTCCTTGAAACAAGGGTAATAATAACAACAGTGAGAACAATAGTAATTGTAACAATAGTCAATAAAATACGAGATAATAATAGCAACCAATAATGATGAAAATGATATAATAATAGTGATATAAATAACAATAACCACCAATAAGGGTAACAACAATAATACATTATAAAACTATGCTGATAATAATGCTAATAATGTTAATGCTAATATAGTAATAATAACAACAACAATAAGATCGCGATACGGTTCCCACTTACTAAACTCGCGGTCGCCTAGCAACGCGCACTACCCGGAAGCCAACAAGGCGCGCTGCCATTGGCTCCCGGCGCGCGGTGGAGGCCGTGCAGTGTGCGACCCGCCGATTGGCGGCGCGCGGCGCTTTCCTGTCAGCTGATTGGCTGGCGCGGCGGCGGGAAGGACGGAGGGCGCTGAGGGGGCAGCGAGCCGCCGGTGCGGGAGTGTGAGGGGAGCGGGGCCAGAGCGGGACCGGGCCGGGCACACACCGTCGAACAGCGCCCCGGGGCCTCTCCGGGGCTTGCCTGAGGTGCTACCGCTTCCTCAGCGCCGCCTGTTCGCGAGGAGGCAGAACCTCGCTGCCCGGGGCTGAGGCGGCGTGGAGGCCGCGCTGCGCGGTGGGCCCGGCCGAGCTGACTCCCCTCAGTGGCCCCGGACGAGCTGTGAGTCCCCGCGGTGTCCCCGGCTGAGCTGACGGCCCGTGGAGGGCTCTACGCTGTCCTGGGCCCTCACGCTGCCTCCGGCGCAAACCTCACTGGGAGCCGTGCTCGCTTAAGGAGGCCCCCCTGGAATGTGTGGGGAAAGGCCTTCTCCTGGAGTGGCCCTTGTTTTGGCAGGAGGGGCACGATGTGAACTCATGGCAGCAATCTCTTTTTGCTAGGGTTGCTTGTGCTCTTGGGAAATCCGATGATGAAGCTGAATCATGTCGTATATTGTTGTTTTTTTGATGTGCATGTTTAACTGTTAAGAAACCGTTGAGGACACGTGTTGGTGAGTTGATTTATCACTTGGAATCTGCCACTTAAAGTTGCACTCTTACTAGTCAAGGCTGAAAACCTGTAAGAACAGAACCTGTGTTGTTTGAAAAGCATAGTTATTTTAAAGCCGTCTTTGCCTCTTCAGTACTTTTAAGTTCAGTAGTTTCATCTTTTTAGCATGAGAGGGCAATTGTTTGTCTTTTATTATCCAGAGGGACAGATATTGAAGGTAATAATCACAGAACAGTCAAGTGACTAACACCCCATTTCCCCTTGAGTAATTACTGTGTTATTTGTGGAAGAAAAGCTGTTCATTTTTAAACATCTCATTTTTAAAGTCGGTGCTCTGTTCTGTTTTTCATTGTTATAAAAGGCACAGTACGAGCTGCTGTTGACAACTGTCTGTTTGGAGTTTGCTATGTCTTGTAGTTCAAGCTGATGGACCTGCAGAATTGGAAAACTGTCTTTTTAGTTCCAAAATATCCTAAAGTATTTTTTCCCTACAGATTTGGGTTTTCATCCCAACAGTCTCCAGTCTGGCTAATGGTGTGTGCAGTTCGTTGTTTTTATTGACATTGCTGATGTCACTTATGAGCTGGTGGTGACTTGGTTTCCTTCCTGAGGAGGACCAAGTCAGAGCTGATGATGAGTGGTATGAATTCCCACACTCCAGCTCTGTTACTGCCCTGAGCTGTTACCAGCTTAACAGCTTCTTCTTTTAATTTGGTGGTGTGTGTTGTTCCAGGCTTGGTCTGGTTGTTACTCTTGACTTGCTAAGAGTATTTTCTTATTGCAGTTCTAAACCTGAAGTAGAGGGGAGGAAGAAGTGGCAATGCCTTCTGAGGGGGCAGAGTACACCATTGGGGGGGTGAAGATCCTCTTCCCCTGCAAGGCTTACCCCTCCCAGCTGGCTATGATGAATGCTGTGAGTAGACTTTATCCTGACATTTGCTGAAATAAGAGCTCATGTTTTCCACTATTTGGAATTCCAGTATCTCTTCTCAGCATTTAAAAAACTGACATTAAATTCAGACTCGGTGTCTTGAGGATTTCAGTTGTAACAACTTATGTTCTCTGTGCTGTACAATATCTGGACCACGACTAGGGAATGCTGAGGTGTATTTTGAATTTCTGAGCATTTATGCTATGAAACAAGTTATATGTTGTGTAATATACTTGGCTGTTTATCTAGATACACTTTTATAAAAGTTGTGCGTGACTTTGAGAGGGCAATGATGTAATAAAACATTTGTCTCTTAAAATATATAATAAAATACAGTAATATTTCAGTACATTTTTGCTTCTTTAAGAGTTTAAAAAATGAATTATTGCACTTGCATTTAAACATTTTTAAAGAGTTTTAACCATTTTGAAACCTTTTTTTCCTCTGTGAGACAAATGGTTTGGTTGTCTGACAGATGGTTTGGTTCTGTTTTGGTACTGGGCATTGCTAATGAGGTGTGTTCCTCTTGGCAGAGATACAACTAAGGCTTGTTCCCCTGTTACTATTATTAAAGGTGACTGGGGGGTTGGTTTTCTACTCTTTGCAAGACAGCAGGTGTCCTGACCTATTTTTAGAAGTTATTTCTAAGATTAGCTGAAGACATCTGCTTTGCTTTCTATTAATTCTGCTTTTGTTCTTGTTATTCTCCTCAAAGATTGTTAAAGGCTTAAATAACAGGCAGCACTGTTTGCTGGAGAGCCCTACAGGAAGTGGGAAAAGCTTGGCATTGCTTTGTTCTGCACTGTCATGGCAGCAGTCTCTGTATGGTGAGTTGTCTTAGTGTCTGTTTGCACAATTTTTAGTACCAAAACATGTTATAATGAATTGTTGTTTATCAGCCTTTAAATACTGGATTTCAGGTCCTTGTCCACCATTATGTGTCTTGTCTCACTGGCAGTATCAAGCAATAATGGCCAGTAGTGCTGAGCTGGGTTTAGATATTGTAAGGGAATTATTTGGCCATTGGAACTTTGGAAGAAAGTACTTGTGGGTTGTGGATATGTGGATTGAACAGAGAGTGGTGGTTTTAGTTTCTGCAGGTGGTTACAACTCTTTGCACTGCAGCTCTTCAGAGGGTTGTGGAAACTCGGTCAGCTTCACAAACAGACCCCAGGTTTGCAACTGGTTGGACTCCACTCTCATGTAGAGTCTTGGGTGGTCTTAATGAAAAACAAATGCCTTTGTCCCCCAGAGAAGTCAGTGGTGCCCTCCTCGTGTGAGAAGGAGGACAGGAAAGCAGAGACGTCCCCACTGTGTCGCTGCCCGTGCCATTCCCAGTCCAGGAGCGACAGGGCTGCAACAAGTGTGAGTCCCAGTGCTGCCTGTGCTTCTGATGCTGGTGAAACAGGAACTTCCATAAAGCCTGGGAGCCCACTGACAAACACAGGTAACCTCGTACACAGGCAGCTAAAATCTGTTCTGCAAGTGAAATTTGTAGCCAAAGATGCCAATTTTTTTGCTTTCAAGTCAGGGATGTTTCTTTTTTTTTAATATCATAATAGCAGAGGACTGCATAATTCTGCCCTGCATGAAATCTCTGTGGTGGTTAATGGGTCTAATAATGTGTCATACAGTTACCTACACCTTATTTTTTATTTTATTAATTACAGAATTGAAGGAAAATGAAACACTGGCTTCAAAATTGGCTGCCAGAAAAAAGTTATCTCTCCGCGACAGTGAGAGTGATGATTTTCAAGTAGACAGGAAAAGGATTCGTCCTTTAGAGACAGAGCAGCAGGTGAGCAAAGTTCAGTGGCTGTGAAATAGCCCAGGTGTAGCTACATCAAACTTCAAATACCAGTCAGTGTTCCAGGGAAGGGTGTAGTTGAGTCTTGTCACAGGCACAGTTTAGATTGACAGGTTTCTGTTCACTTTTGTTGTTAATTGTTACAAAGGAGTCCAATGTTGCACCAAATTGTTCATTATACCCTGTCCTAATATCCTGCACATTTAAACAGGTAATATGCGCAAACTATATTTATCCCCAATTGATCTGTAATGTTAAGCCAAAGTTTGAGATTCTAGAGTTAAAAGTGCTCTTGCAAATAAGTGTTATAAATTCAAATAATACAGAGTTCTGGTTGATACCTTGTTAGATGCACCTCTGGCCTGATGTGTGGAGTGCAGTATTTCTGTTATGTTTTCCTCTGTGCCAGTGTTGGTGTCACATGGCGCAGGACTTGTGTTCAGCTGTGCATTGCAAAACCTTTACATTGCTGCAGAGCACTGCTTTGCTGGCTACTTTTGGTTAAGTTTGTACAGCAATAAGGCTTGAATTCATTTCTTGTTTTTGTTAAGAAGGTTTTCTGTTTATATCTATATAGTATTATAATTCCTCTGTTTTGTAACAGGGAGAAGGTAAAGCAGAAAAGCTCAACAATAATCACAGATTTTTTTTTTTTGGTAATTAAAACTTGATAGCCTTCCCTAATGCCTTTTGTGTGGCTTAGATTTGCTCAAACTGCTAACAAAGCTTTGATGATGCCCAGTTGTTACTGAATCACCTGGAGCAAACCCATGGCTGCCAGAGTGAGCACATCCTCCTGCCCAGGGCCTTTGTACCCAGAGCTCTTTCCCCAGCAGGTCAGAAAGCGCCACTGCTTGGCAAGGGGAGTGCAGTTTGTTGATGCTTTAGAAGTTTATCATCAGAGGAAGAATGGAGAGCTGACTGTTCACTCTGAAACAAGTGTGAAAACCTCTACTGGTTCTCCCCAAACAGTAAGTAGTACAGTAATATCTTTTACAGTAGGAGTGCTAGTTCAAGAGAATTTTAAAAAGTATTTTATGTAAAGGCATTGAGTGAAGTGATACAGTTTGAGGCAACATTGCACCTCTGGCTGCATCACACCTAATGCAAAGGCTCCCCAGTGTGTAAGTTGCTTTAAAGCCATATATTGTCACTGTGAATAGTGAGAACTGCTGTGGTTTTAATCCTGATGTGTGGTTTGCCAGGTGTAAATTATTCTGTGGTAGCTGTTCTTCCAAACTGTTCAACACCCCAGTGTGTTGAACTGTTTTACACTGTGACTCCCCAGAGGCTGTGACAGAGCAGTTCTTACCAGTATTAAAATATAGGAGCACACCATTAGATCACGAAATTGTGTATTTGAGACTAATGTATTCATCAGTACAGAAATCTACTTTCTTCTTTCAAAAGACAAAGAACATTCACCCTCTCCAAAGTATTTTATGTTGTTTTGTGGTAATATCCCTCTGTGGGTAACTCAGCTTCTAAGTAGAGGGGGTTTTATGCATGGTTGCAATTGTGCTTGGTTTCAACATGCATTTCAGTTCTCCTTCCACCTCTTCAGCAGCTCTTGGTGTGTCCTAAATTAGCTTCTGTTTTAATCAGTCTAACCCAGAACTGGTTCCCAGTATTCCATGCCTTTGTAAACACAAGGGAAGCCAAAAGCTTTAGTATTACTTTTCAGACACTGGGAGCTAAATATTTTCAGAACAAAAATGAATCTGTGTTGTAGGTCTTTTGATGGGAAGTAATTTTTATTAATTTTGTAAAAGTCCATGGATTTTTGAGTAGGATTTGAAATGCTTTGTGCCACTGAGCTTCAACTGACAGTTTGAAAACCTAAGGCCAGCAGAGTGTGCTGTTGATGTTCAAATAAAAAGACCTTTCTTCCTTCCTTGATTGTAAAATTTCCTTTGGTATTTTGATGTGGGTATCTGAGAAAACTAGGTACAAAACTTCTAGAAGTGTCTTGTAGTGGAGAAAATTGAGAACTAATTGTTAAGTAATAAAATACTTAGAAAATGACGTTTTCGTAGTATTTTCTTAAGGAAACTGTGTCAGAGTTGACAATAGTTCAACAGTACCTGTGTGTGTTGTTGTGCTGATTTTGCAGATAGACAGTACAGTATATACTATTCAGACACTATAGTGTTTGCTGAATCTTTTGAGGGAATTAACTCAAGAAAAAAGAAAGGGTTTTATTTCTGTTAAAGTTTCTTTCTAAGAATGAAAGAATAAGGTCTTGTTTTGCTGTGATGAACTTTTCCTTTGGCAGACTAAGAATTTGTCTGGTATCAAGAAAGAGTTGCAGGAAATAAGGCCTTAGTTATGCCTCAGAACTAGTAATGACAAATAGGTTTAAAACATGAAGTGCATCACAGCATAGGCTGTTAGGTATGTAAATGCTTTTCTAGTGTAGCTCATGAAATAAAGTCAGCAGAGGTTATGTTCAGCACTTCTCATAACAAACTTTGTATTTAGGATGATACAATAATGTAATAACACTATTTTCTTCATCACTGAGGTAACCCTGCCTTGGTATAACCTGTGTTTCACTGTAGACAATCCTCTGCTTAATGCAGATTTTGTTTCTTGTCAAGTGCTGTTTGTAACCCAAGGGACAGAAGGGGTTGGCTGTTGGAAGAGCATGAGAGGTGCAGCCCAGAGCTGCTGCATCAGAACACCTGTAGATCCTGTGGGTGAGGGTCCAAGCCTGTTCTGAGCTGCTTTCAGTCCATTGCCTGGGACTCCATCTCTGTCCTTCTGCTATTAATTCCTGCAGCACAGACCAGTTTTGGTGTGAGTTTAAGTGGGAAATTATACCCCTATGGTGCTCTCTTGATTTCTTGTGTCAGAGCATGCAGCCTGAGAAACTGGGGCAGCTGACTTAAGGAAACCCCATTTATGGCAGGGAAAGAAAGTAAACAGTAAATGGAGAGTAGTGTAACAAACACTTGGGGTATCAAGAAACAACTGTGAAAAGAATCTGTCTTAATGTGCTAGCCCATTGCAGTTTAACATATTGCTTACAACCTTCACAATGGGGTTTGAGTGACTTCTGTTACACATTCCAGGGGACTGGCAGCCTGTTACAATCAGGGTCTGGACTCCAGAATGGGCTAATTTACCACGATGGGCTGAAGAAAGTTGTGGATTTGTATTACAGGCTCTCACCTGACACCGTATCTGATCCCTCTCCCGCTGATTGACGTTTTGAATGAGCTCTTTGAAGCGAGTTCCAGCTTAATTAAAACGTTTGCTTGGTTAGCAGTGATCTGTGAAAGCCTGTGATAAATATTGAACCGGGTTCACCTGCTGGTGACTGGGGGAGGATAAACAGCTGCTTTGTGTTCTTGAATCAAGAGGCTGCTGCAGCAGCAGAATACTGGGCTTTGAGAGCTTCGAAAGGAGGGCTGAAAAGCTCTGGTAATGTCACTGCTGATATCTCCCTAGATTGTGCTTGTGTGATATTTCACACAAGGGGCATTCACTGCTCTATCATTCAGGTGGCTTTGTGACCAGGCAGTGTAGATGGAGATATGAGGAACTCCTCTTACCTCTTTGTGTTTCAAAGATCACAGCCCCAGTGTTTGTTTAGCTCTATTTTACACGAAGGACAGGTTGGTGGACTTGATTATTCCCTTTTTAATCGGACTTCCACGTTTTTGCCATATAAATATTGATGTGATAGGCTGTTTTATCTGCCCCTGACAGCAGTAAAAACAAGCTGCATTAGCCTAAGGTCCATATAGTCTGGTATCAGATCTCTAACAGCATCTGTTACTGGCTGTTTCTGATTAAATACTGCAGAAAGTGGAGGAGTATCTTCTTTTTCCCTCTCTTCCATGTGAAAAATCTCTATTTCAGATTCCAACAGCTGAAAACAGGTTTAGCTCTGAAGCCAGAGGGTATTATGAAACATGGTTCTAGTGTGTTAATATTAATCATTTCTAATCAGCCTCCCTCCTAATTTTCTCAGAGGTAAATTGAAGCATTTTCTGATTTTATAACTGTTCCATCAGTGTCTCTGTGGGGTGAGTGTAAAAATCTGCACTTTGAGACAAAGTGCCAAGGGAACTGCCACACTGGGGTGACTTTGGTCAACTGGAGAGTCTTCTCCTTCCTTTGGCTGCAGTAAGGGGAGAGGATCACCACGTTGGGGTTTGCTGTAGGATGTCCACAGTAAATTCTTTTTATAGAAATACAGAATTCAAATAGGTTTTGAAGATAAATTCAAGTGTGAATTGACACACAAGTACTGTGCGAAGGACATGGAAGAATTCCACTTTTAAACTGTGTTTTAGCCGTTTTCCTCAAGTTTCTCTGTAGTGAAGGGCTGTCTAAAAAGGTTTTATTTATTAATGTGCCTGTGGCTTCCAGAACTGCTCTGACTACTGCAGGCAGTTTAAACTCTTTCTAGTTGCTATAAATTCAGCCTGAGTTTACAACTTTTCCAATATTGTGGGGGGGTTTTTTACATAAATTTTTTTTCAAAGCTGAAGGTAACTTTTTAATACTGGAATAATGGCTAAAGTACTTCTTAATGCCACTGTTATACCAATTGCAAACCTTTTAAGTCAGACTTTTAAGGCCACCTGTAAAATACTCTAATTTATAATTTTTAACTATAAGAACACTTCTAATTCTTTTCATAAAAAAGAAATATATCTGGTGTTTTAAGGCCATCATAGAAGAGCATTCTGTTCATATTTATATCAATTTGAACTGCCTTTTCCTGTTCTAAGAACTTTTGCAAAATAGCTGCCTGGTTAGTCCTAATATTTTTCTTTTGTTTGGTAAACTGAATGTGAGGCTTAGCAATAACAGTCAAGTATTATCAAGGTAAAGCATCATCCTGGCATTCTGTGTTTTCTTTTTACCTCAGAAAGCACCATCTGACATGCATTAAAATGAAAAGATAAGCATGTTGTCAAAGGCCCTACACAATAACAGATTTGATTATATTAATTGATAGCACTGTAATGTGGTTTTTATTATTCAGAATATAGGATGGAAATGCCCAGGTCCCATTTGCACTGGAGTCTTCTGTGTGAGCACACTGAGCCCTGCACATATGTAACATATACCATATGTCAGCTGTTTCCTGCTTTGCTGGTGACAAGAGCCCCATTCATAACTCTTCTTTTTATCCCTTCAGTGAATAAGTAATTATTCAATAGAGAAGGCAGGATATTTGGAACTGGCTATTTAATGTGGCAGCACAGGGTAATGAAATCTGCTGTTACTGGCAACCTGAGAGGGGAATGTAACAATTCCAGCATGGGTGTAACTTTAGCTGCTTTGAGGGCCTGTTTACTTGGCACATCAGTGCACCTTTTATCCCAGTGAGTGGCAGCTCAGAGGGTTGCACTTACATGCTCTCTCTCATGTATTGTAATATTTAATGGTGGACAAGGCTGAGTGGGACTGAGGGTAACACGAACTTGCTTTTCCTCGGGGTGGAGGCTCAAAGACAGCTTGATCCCAGAGTTGTGGTGTAACACAGGGCAGGACTTGGCGTTTGTTTGCAATGGAGAATCCTGCTGATACAATGCAAAGGGGAGGGAGGGGGATTGGAGGAGGCAGCTACATGTTGGTACCTGCACTAAATCAAATACCAACTCTTTGACGCTAGAAGAACGCCTTATTTTTCATGGAAAGTGTGTGTGGACATAGTTACTTATGAGTTCTTTGTTCTCTGTGTGTCTTTTCACATTAGTTGTTGCAACTTCACATCAGTTTTTCCTGTATTTAATGTTATGAAAGATGGTGCTATTCGGAAAGAAAAACAAATGGCTTGTAACAAATATTTTACAAGATCACGTTCGGTTTAGAATTATTCCCTGTGTTTCTTTATTCTCATAGTTACTGATTGGCCTTTGACATAATGGCACAGCAAACATGCTTTTAATGGAGACACAGTCTGTTTCATCTGCAAAAAGATTTCCTTGAGCTGTCTAGATTTCTTCTGCTTGCTTTGAGGAAAAATGTTCTCAGTATTTTAATTTGGGTGTCTGATTGCAAGCTTTTTTCAATGATGGTGCTGGACCCTTGTTCTGTAAGAGAAGTGTCTTTGGCTGAAGTTTAAGTGTGAGGAGTTTATTCACACTGGATTAATAATTCTTTATATAATTGGGTTGGGATAAAGTTGTGACTGCTATAAGCTTTTTTTAAAAAGATTTTCAGGTGCAGGGACATGGCGTGATCCTTTAACATTTGAATTTTTTTGGAGATTGATAGGCCAGCCTGGTGACCAAACAGCCTCTCTTGAGCTATCCCAGAGAGCACATCCTAGACAGCCCATAAGCACGTCCATCTCACAACGGGCTTTTACTCATTCTTTGTGTCTCGCTTTGCAGTCTGGCCCTTGCTCGGAGTGTCCCTGTTCTGGGAAAGAACCCCCCAAGGATCCCAGTCACACGAAGAAGAAAGACAAGGGAGAGGGGCTGTCTGTTCCCAAGATATTCTTCGGGACGAGGACGCACAAGCAGATCGCGCAGGTGAGCCGGGAGCTGCGGCGGACAGCGTACGGCACCGTGCCCATGACCATCCTCTCCAGCCGCGACTACACCTGTGTTCACCCCGGCGTCTGCGGCAGCACCGGCAACCGCAGCGAGATGTGCCTGGAGCTGCTCGAAGGGAAACACGTGAGTCGCTCTGCCTAGGCAGATGAGCCTTTGTTAAACGGTCAGACTTAAGGGAGCTGAATGACTGCAATGAGGCACAATTTGTACATCTTTATGCTGTGTGGTTAAATGCCTCCTGGTGATTTGGTGTCAGTTAAATGGTAATCGTTAGAAAGTGTTGTTACACTGTAGTGATACTGAAAAAACTCATGATGGTAGGACTAGTATTTATGACTGCTAGCTTAGCATTTTAGTAAAACTTGATTTGTCTTGGGGTATATAGATGAAGAAGAGAAGTGCCCTTTATTGATGAGCATTTTAGGAAAAGACGCAATATGTCTTTTGAGTCTTCTACAAGACAAGGTAGTCAGAATCACAAGTTTTTGGTCATGATTTTTAAAACATTACTTACAGCATTTTGATGAGCAACACTAAAGCTGAAGCACTGCTCAGTAATCTGGCAACAAACATAAACGACCTCCATGTTTCGATACAGATAGACAAGAAGCATCCCCTGTATGAGACCTTCAATGACACCTTGCAATATTTGAGCACAACTTGCAACATGAAAATTTGCCTGGCATGATGTGGTTTTCATTACTGTGCAACACAAAAAGGAGCTGTTAGAAATGTTTCCAAGAAATAATCAGATGCATGTAACAACTTGGGGCATTCAAGTTTTCTTGGTTTTCGTTACTTCTTGTACCCACTGTCTGCACTTATTTGCTTTTAGGGCAAATCCTGCGCTTACTATCACGGTGTTCACAAGCTCAGTGAGCACCATGCCATGCAGTCTGCCCACGGGGTGTACCAGGCATGGGACATTGAGGATCTGGTGAGCCTGAGCAAGAAGCTTCGTGCCTGTGCTTACTTCGCAGCCAGAGAGCTGATGGTGGGTGCAGACATCGTGTTCTGTCCTTACAACTATCTCCTCGACCCACAGATCCGGGACAGCGTAAGTATATTTGGAAGCAAGCTTGCAATAACTGAGGTTGAAAAGAAGCCTGCTGTTCAGTGCCAGTGGTCAACTGAGATCCCATTTGTGTCCAAAATATTGTCAACAAAATAACTCCTGGGTTTTCTTTACCCTTGGATATTTTCTAGGTTATGGAAATTCGATCAAAACCTGAAAACCTTGTTGTACCATGATACAGGATACGCATTTTTTAACAGGATCCTGTCAGTTGCTGTTTCTTGTTTGTGTCTTTCACTCTGTTTTACCAGATAATAATTTCCTCTTTCAGATGGACATTAACCTAAAGGGCCAGGTGGTGATTTTGGATGAAGCCCATAACATCGAGGACTGTGCCCGGGAGTCAGTGAGCTACGGTGTCACTGAGAACCAGCTCCGAGCTGCGCGGGAGGAGCTCGACTTCATGGTCAACAATAACGTCAGGCAGAAGGATCACGAGCCCCTGCGAGCCGTGTGCTGCTCCTTGATAAAGTAAGGCAGCCCTTTAAGTCCTGAGCATCATTTAGGACCTTTTAAACTTGCATTTAGATTCCTTTAGCTGGTGGAATTCACAGGTTACTATGTCTCATCAGATAAAATGCAGCCGAGGTGTTCTTCAAACTGCAATCATCTGATTTATAGTCACTTGAGGGTTTTGAGCAATGAAAACAGCTGCTGGTCTTGCTCAAATGGGAGCATTGAAATTCTGATTTGAAAAGGATGTTATGCTCTTGATTGATGTGCTGATCTTCCTGGGCTTTTATGGGCTCCTTGTTCTGTATGAAAATTTTATGTAGGATACATTTTTATATTTCACATGCTGCTGTTTGCTTATTTGACAAATAGCTACATTATTTTGTCAAAGCATTAATTAGTTCACATTTGTAAAATGCTTTCAAAACCTTGGACAGGATGTGTTTTGAACGGATTGGAATCTGTGCTTGGTATCAGATTGGAATCTCTTGAATCCTTCACAGTTGAAAGTGGATTTATCAGTCATAGCCTTTACTTTCCTTTGAAACAGCTTCTTGGAAGGGGAAGACATGAGCATAAGTTGAAAATCATGAGAGGGGATGGAACAAAAACAAATAAACAGAAGCTCAGGAAGAAACAAGGGGTCAAGAGCAAAGTCTTTTGGGTGAAGTGGAAGACTCAACTTGAACAATAAAGTCAGCAGAAAAATGTGAATAATGATACAAGTGGCTTTGTAGTTAATGAACTCTGATTCAGTGCTTGTCATATCATCAGTTTGTTGCAGTAGACTTTGCAGTACAGTACAGCAAGCAGTTCACCATCTTCCCATCCTCTCTCTGCTCTGAGACTTGATGTTTATGTGTCATAGGGACAAGTGACTTTTTCTGTTTTGCAGAAGCTGGTTCTCCTACCTTGGCTATTTCAAATGTTAAATTTTAGTAAAAGATAAGAACAACATGGCTGGAGATTTGATTGCCTGAAGCTTTTTAACCTTATCAGGAAAACTAAGGTTGATTGTCTTGGCAAATCTGCCAACAGCATGAAAAGCAGTTGTTGGAAAGCAGCAGACTGGGTGTAAATAGCCAGTAATGGGTAAAATGCTGTTGCATTTTGACATGGCTTTGCCAAATGCATGGGTAATGAGCAAAAATCTTATTTCACTTATAAAGATCCTGGGCCCACATTCCAGAAAGCACTTAAGCATGGGCTTAGTGCCACAGGGGTGCTGCAGTGACCTTTGGGAGGAATTTGAAGATATACCAGTGGAGCTGGCAAACTTTGTTGATGAGATGCACATGTACCAGGACAAATGACTTTGTTCAATGGAATATGCTGTGTCAACAGTGGGATTTTCTGGTAGTGAGGGAAGCAGCAAATACACTTTCTGGAATTGAAGGTGTTTGTAGCATCCATTAAATCTTTTCCTGGAAATATTGTGTACACCAATTTTCTCTTCAAAACCATAGATGCCTTTGCTGGGAATCAAGCTAATTTTATATATGCTTCCTGCTTTGCTCTAAAAATAATTTAACGTGTATTTGAAGTAAATGCCTTAATGTTAGATGGAATTTTTTTGAGAATTTGAGGGTTTTTTTGGTGATACTTTGCCATTAGGAAGGCCATTGTGTTAGGTTGTATTTGCATTTATAGCGTAACCATTTCAAAAGTATGTGATGGTGTTTGAAGGTCATAGAAATAGGTCAGGGAAATAGAAGTTTTACATTTCCCAAAGTGTTTGATCCGTTGTAAATCTTTCATTTCTGGTGTAGTGGCCTTTTCGTAATTTTGGTTCCAGGTCTTTTTGGATTTGAGGAAATGGGGCCCTACACTGCTGATGTTCTGCCTGTGTTTGTGATCACCATTCCATAATAAGATAAAGCAAATTACAGCCAAAGAAGTGATTGTTATGACAGCATTTATGGGGTTTTGTTTGCATTTAATCTGGCAAAAGGGAAGTTTTATTTTAATTGTTCCCTGGATCAGGTTATTTACAGTGACAGGGCAGGCAATCTGGAGCTGAAGCAGTCAGCAAGCCTGGCTGCTTTAGCTGACAGTGCTGAAGTGCTCCTGCAGGTGGGTAATTTGAACTGTTGCAGCAGTGACAGCTGTCTTTGTGATGCCTCCTCCTGGCTGATGGAACAGACAGGCACGGCATTTCCTGCGAGGGAGCAAACTGCTGCCTCCCTGCACAGAGGCAAGGGCTTGGCACACTGCAGGGCTGATGAAGGGCCCAGGGAATCTGAGCTGTGCCACAAATGAGATGATCTCCGTGTTTAAAGCATGGTTTTAGCAAGTCCTCTCACGTTTTGCATTGAGTGTACAGTTACTCTTCTTCATCTTCAGTTTGCAACAGTGACCAGCACCTGCAAATGGTCACATTGCAGCAGTGACCAGCACCTGTGGGAGGTTGAAATGTGCACTCTTTGTTGCCCCACTTTCCTCTCCATGTGTAAATACTGCAAGTCCTCATTGTATGTTTCAAGGATTGTTCTTAATAGGAAAGCCTGCAATTAATAGGGATGCTAAATCAACTTGCAGCAGAGCAATGGTGAGTGGCTATAAAAGCACAGAAGTATTTCTTAAATGAGCCTGACATATCACAAGGAAATGGGATTTTACTCCTTTATGATAAAGATATTATATGATGATAAAGTATAAACATAGGGAAAATTTTCTTCTCGCTACAATGAGCTGCATCAAGAGCAGTTCTGTAGAAGTTTGTTCAACAGCGCAAAACAGGCATAAAGGAAAAGCAGAATCTCTCTCCTTAGATGTAGTAAAATATTTGTCATCATTACAGAAGTCTGGTGCAATTTCTGAGGTTTGCTTTGTATGTGCCAAGTGTCTTGAAGTCTCTCAAGTCAATGCTGAAGTCATTTCTGGTTTTGCTCTTTTCCAGCTGGCTGCAGGAGAGCTCTGGTCAGCTGGAAGAGAGAGGGTATGAAAGTTCCTGTAAGGTGTGGAGTGGAAAAGAAATGCTCACCTTTTTGCACAAAATGGGAATAACTGGTATTACTTTTCCCATTTTACAGGTAATGTGTGCTGTATAAATGAGTACCACAGTACGTGACGTAGGTGCAGTTAAACATCTTAAAATGGACATAAGTTAAATGCAAGCAGATCTTCTAATTCAGTGCAATACTGAAAAGTTATCTGACAATGATTCTCCACAAATTCTGGTAGCTCGAGAGGATTGCTCCTGGTTTTCATCAGGAGTCAATGTTTTAAAGGATATAATTGATCATGTACAGTTATTTCAATTGAACCATTGAGTGAGTGATAGTTTTGCATCCAGCTGCATTTTTATTGACTGGTGAAACCTTTTTACCCTATTTTCAAGTTAATCCCTCCTTTCTGTGTGAGCCAGATGCACTAAAAGCATTGTTAAAAACAAAAGGCATTGTTCCTTTTCTCTCTGCCTTTTCCCCTCTGGCTTGGTAGGTATCTTAGGTGAATTTTTAAAGCACTGAGCTGACAGCCTTGTATCTACACTAACTTTGTTTTTGAGAAGACATTTAGATTGTTTTTAATGGGGACTCTGCTTCTTATAGAAACATCTTGTTACTGTCCTGGAAAAAGAAGAGAAAAGGTCTGTGCATGGCAGAGAAGAAGTTGTTGAGATGCCAGTTGTGAGCCCTGCCACGCAGATAGTGCTGAAAGGGCTCTTCATGGTTCTTCTGTGTCTCTTCAAAGATAAGAGCAGGTCAGTGCAAGTGCAGAGTCTGAGCTCTGGGCTGGCCTTCAGTTCAGCTGCTTTGCCAAACTGCCTCTTTCATTTGGGAACACCTCAGCTGCAGTGTTTGGCTTCTGAGCAAAGCTAACGTTTGGACAAGCCTTGGAAAGAATTTAAACACTACCAGATTGGGTTTTAATTCATAAATTAAGTATTGAGATTTATTTGAAGGTTAGGTGTAAATTTTCTTGATGTGTTACCATGTGAAGTATGTATGGGGTTTGTTTTTCTCTGTAGCACTTAACCTTTGACTGCCTTCATATTTTGACTACTAATGCCAGCAATTACTAAAAATTACTGATTTAAACCTGATTTAAATATTACTAATTATTGTAAGGCTTCACTGTTTTTCCCAAAATTATTTATACTTAGATTATAAATGCATTGCAACAAAACTGTGTCAACTCTATCAGCGTATTGCTCACACTGTGTGATTGCTTAATTGTGTTTTTTACTGGTATTCCCATCTCCCTCTACAGGTTTGCAGATGATTACAGAGTTGCTCTCCAGCAGACTTACATTTGGATGAGTGAAAACCAACATGAAGAATCAGATTCAAGTTCCTACTTCACCCGGCCTAGGCGCAAGAAGAACTCCAGGCAGAAAACCCTCGTGCACATGCTCAACTTCTGGTGCCTGAACCCTGCTGTGGTAAGCTGGGGGTGGAGGAGGAGACCTGAGGTAGTTGGGGATTGACTTTTCTACATTCCTGCTGTTCTTTCTCCCACCTAGGCCTTTTCTGACCTCAGTGAAGTCAGGACCATTGTCCTGACATCTGGAACCCTCTCTCCCATGGATTCGTTTTCTTCAGAGCTCGGCGTGAGGTTTTCCATTCAGCTGGAGGCGAACCATGTGATTCAGAGCTCCCAGGTGAGCTCTGTTCCCCTCCCTGAGCTCTAACACTGCCCATGCTGCAGCAAACACGAGGACAAACCCCTTCTGCAAGTTCAAAGAATTGTCCAGAACAGGTTGTTCTGGGTTTAAAACAGCAACAGTTTTTAGGCACATGCTTCCCTGGTGTGTAAGTTTGGCTTGGCTCCCCCTGCAAACGCAGCTGTGAGCTGGTCAGCTCTTCCAACCCCCCATTCTCCAAAAGGGAAAAAAAAATAGCAAGAAGGAAAATGTAGTAAAGGAATATATATATATATATTTACAGATATTTAGCTGTATATACAAGAAATACTATGTACATATGATACAAGGATTCCAAGCAAGCCCAAACAACCCCAAAAGGAAAAAAGGGGAAAAGGACCAAAAGGGTAAAACCAAAACCAACCCACATAATTGAATCCCAGAAATTAGCTCAGTAAAACAACTAATACAATAAGATCTCACCAACTTCCCTTAGGAGAAGTGAGTTTCTTTCCTTCTCTGCTATTACAGACAACAGCCTTCAGCCAGGTCTTAGCTCATATAGATAAGCCAGGCCTAAACACTGAGAGCTGCTCTCTGTGTTTACCCGACAAGGGAGAGAAAAGAGAGAGAAAGAGAAACCTCCCTCTCTGCCTTTATACACCAGATTACATAAGGGAATGGGATGGAATACTTCCTTAGTTTTGCCCCCAGTTTCTAGGGAAGGCCTACAGACAAACCACCACACCTGGAAAAGTTCAAGTTGTGCTGTATTGGTAATCACCATCTTACCAGTTACGAAGCACAGCAGTTTTTAAGCAGCAGAGTGAATTTCTTTAGAAATCCCTCAGTGTTTCCTTCTCAGCCAAAATGTCCCCCTTGAAGGCAGTGTGACAGTGCAGCTGGCACGGCCATGAGTGCCCTCCCTGTGTGCTCCCCAGGTGTGGGTCGGCACGGTGGGCGCGGGCCCCAGCGGGCGCACCTTGTGTGCCACCTTCCAGCACACCGAGACCTTCGAGTTCCAGGACGAGCTGGGGGCGCTGCTGCTGGCTGTGTGTCAGACCGTGGGCCAAGGCATCCTCTGCTTCCTGCCATCCTATAAGGTAAGCACAGCCCGATCCTCACTCCTCCTCTGAGGCCACACCCCCGTGCGGGTTGAGAGTTAAACCGGCAGGAGAAACGAATCCAACTCAGAATGGGATTGCAAGTCAGAGTGACAGTTTAATAAATCATCACAAAATACACTGAGACAGAAGGAAGATTCGTTTGTGCCACAAAAACAGATGTACAGACCCGCACAGCGGGGCATGAGCAGAATGGAGCTCACCAACCCCTGTGTTGAGCACCATGTGGCCCCCCTGAGTTCAAAGTAAGAAGAAAGGAAGAAACCTGCTGGTGAGGATGATGGTTGCAGTCCTGTGGCAGTCCCAGTCCTGGTGAGTGAGGCTCTGCTCCTCCTCTGGTTCTGATGAGAGATCCCAAAACCCTCAGCTTATCTCTGCTTGGGCTCAGATGGGAACGCCCAGTCCCTCCCCCAGGGTGGGGAGTTTCCCAAGGGGTGATTTACTCTGAGAGGTCAATCCTGGCATGTTTTTGGCATCCCTGCTGGCCCCTGAGCAGACCTGACCCCTCAGGTGGGTGTGAAGGCGCTGGTGGCTCCTGGAGGGGAGTTCTCACACTGGAGTCATTGGTGTGCAGACGGGAAAACCTCCTTATCCCACAGGAGTTCCCAAACAACCCCCTGTGCCCTGAGGGGTGGGGTGTGCCCTGGGCAGCTGCTGCCAATGGGCCGTGGTGGGCAGTTCATGAGACAATGACATAGAGGGTTTAGAACACACACCCACCCAGTGACAAACTGGTCCTGGCTACTAAAACCAGGAAAACACCTTACTTCAAAGTGCACTTTTGCTTCGTGCATCAGCATATATGAATATTTGTAAGATAAATGTATTGCAGTAACACAGAGGGATTATAGTGTTATTTTTTTGGGTGTCATATTTCCTGGCACTCAGACAAACATGTCTGTATATTTTCATCAGTTGTCTGTGTCTTAGGAATGAGTACAATTGTTTTTATTAGCTTTACCAAAAAAAAAAAAAAAAAAGCCAGACTGCATTTTTTAATTATATTGTTTCTTGAAAGGTTTTGAATTTACTTATTAAAAAAAAAATTAATGTTCTCCTCCATGTAAGCACATATCATGGAAGGAAAGTGCATGTGTGTTGCTCAGGAACAAGGATACCTTTGCATATCCTTCCTGTGCTGTTGGAATGCAGAATTCATCCAGTTCATTTCTTCTTCCCTTGTTTCTTGTTCCATTTCACTGCATTGGAGATTGGAGTACATTTTTCTTGAGTCGGGGGAATTGCTCACTGGCAGTGGCTGAAAGGAATCAAATTTCTGCATTTCAAACTATGCAATATCTAATTTCACTGACAACAGAGATCTAATTATGGTTAATCTGTACCTCCCAGTAGTTCTGCTTTCTTCTCTGTTAGCTCCTGCTGTTATTTATGGGCAGGAGCAGGAATATAAACCTGCAGCATAATTCTGTAATTCATACTCATTTTTCTTGTAATGCTTGCAAGGGTCTGACTTTTCAAATTTTCAAATAATCATTTTTGTTTTTCAAGAATCATCTTAAACAAAAGCGTCTCAAAAAACCCCCCCAAACCTCAAAAAATCCTACTAAATTATCAAGTGCCCTCAGTATAACGGAAATAGAGATTTCAGACCTTTTCCCTCATTCTGAAGTTCCTTAACAGAGACTTTCACAAAACGAAGGAAAAACTATTTATTCTTTTGTCCGAATCCTCCCTGTTTTACTGTGTAACCGATGGGGCTGCAAAGGCAGTGAGTGATTCCTTGGCTGTGTCTCGAGTTGGAGCCCTCAGTGCAGTTCCTGACAGCAACCATTAGGTGACCACATCAGACCAGGGAATGGAAGCGCCTGGAAAAGGCAGATTCCTGACTATACATTTCTTTAACACAGCTCACAGACCCCTGCTCTGACATGCAAAGGGAGTGATCTGACAGGAGATTTCCCATGGAATTTATGTAAGAGTTGAACTGGAGCACATTTCAGTTTTCAGTGTTACCTTTAGGAGGGTGTCACGTTGGACAGAACTTGTAGCTGATCTTACACACACAGACCTGACAAATATTCCTGAAAGTTTTTGTGAGAAGAGTAATGGGAATTGCAAGTACAGAGGGACTTTGTAATGACATTTAATAAAGGAGTAAAGGGATTGCTGGCCAGCCCTGGAACCCTTCCCCCATCCCTGTCCTCCTGTCTCACTGAAAGGTCACCCAGCTCCACGCTGAGTGTTTTGTTCTTTGTGGGAATACTTCCCTCATCCCAGTCCAAGTATTGATAAATATAAATTGCAGACAATTGAGGGATGATATTTTAAAATCACATTGCCAATATTTTTCTATGGATGCCCTTTTTCTTTCTACTACTTTTATTCCGGGTTGGGTTGCCTTTAAGTCTGAGATTAATATGTTGAAAACCCAGACTAATGTAAGCATATTAGTACAGGGGAAAACGAGATCTTTTTATTTCATCATCATATGGAATATTTGCATTTCAAACTGATTTTGTTTTTGAGATTTTCTCAAGAAATTGCTGCCTCTTTCAAAAACTGCAGCTTTTAAAGGAATTTTTTCAAGGCTGTCAAGATCTGATTAGTACACATGGTCGTGGACCTCATTATTAGAAGTTAAGGAGACTCTTTGAGGGCTCAACCTACTTGAGGAATTGAAGGTTCAACTTTGAAATAAGTGAAAAATAAAAGGTTTTTATATGTCTGAAAAGTGAGTACAACACTCTGAATTTTCAGTAGTATTTATCCAGGTTCTGTACAGCTGTGATGCCATGGGCCATGAATGGGATCATTTACCAACAACATCCAAATTTTTATTGTCATTTTTGGAGTTCTGGCACACTGACTTTTTTAAAAATAAGCTTGATGTTAACAGTTACCAAATTGCAAACCTGGATCAGTTTTAGGGCTATGAAAACTGGTGATCCTATGCAACAAAAATGCATTTATGTGAAAATCAGTAGCAAAGATGGCAAAAACACTCTATAAAAGAGCATATCAGAAGGTGAAAAGATTCCCCAGAAATCTAAGATGCTTTTAAACAAGATTAAGATAAGGCCCATTAGGGCTCATGTTGCCAACCTGTCTGCATTAAGATATATCTTGCCTGGTGCTACATCTTAGATGATTCATTCAATATGTGTCATATCAAAGTCAAGGTATCCAGCAAGGAGAAAAATGCTAATGCTTATAAATTTTAGTGATAATCCATCATGATGAATTAACTGACCTTTCTTAGTAGCTTTTTTTTTTTTTTTTAATACCAAGTGAGCTTTGGGCAATGATGTTAATGCCAATGGGGTCGCTTTGTTGTGTTTTCCGGGGAGGGATTGTTGGTTAATTTGTAGCTGCTAATTGAAGAGTCATAACTTGGAAACAAAATGTTTCAAATTGTGGGTTTGAATGACTGTTTTCAAGAGGGAAACTTATGAACTGATAAGAAGTCTTTGCTTGAGAATCCAAGCTTATTGCAGAGGGGTTGGACTGGATCACATTTGAAGTTCCTTCCTGCCCAAGATATTATATGAATTGGCATTGCCAGGGACTATGTGAGTTAGGAAGGTGGCACAATTAGCATGTAACGAGTTAATGCTGCACTGCATTGGCTGTTCTTGAGAATTTTGGGATAAGGTTTATAGTGATAGAAAGTAGCTTTTGTCCCTTGCAAAGCTAAACACTAAATTTCACATTTGAGTTTGTGTACCTTGTGGTTTCAAGAGGTGCCAGTTGAGAGTTTAAGCTCTGTCAACCTCCTCCTGTTTTGCCTTATTCAGTGGGGACAGCCAGGACTGGGTGACAATGGACTGAAATCCCTGTATGCCTTGGTTGGCTCCCTTTCCACATGTAAGGGATCACCCCAAGCTGTGGGCAGGTCCAGAGAAATGCTGTTCACCCTCCTGTTGGCAAAGCCCTCTTGGCTGTGCCATCCAGTGCAGCCAAGTGAAGGGCATCAATCAGCTGCGTGACAGTAGAGCTGAGCTGGGTTCACACAGGCTGAGGAGCTTCAGGAACAGTCTGGACTCACGAGGCGGGACCTCAGTTTAACCTCTGTGCTGCCCAGCAGTGTCTGCAGGGATATGACCCCTGGAATGTGCCAGCCTGGGTAGAAATGTGCCACCCTTCTGTGTGACAGGCTGAGGAGGGGAGACCATTTCATCCTTAGTTCTGAATGTCTGGCTCTTCTTTGTGTAAGACAGACCCTTTTCTTGCTAAGATACATGAGATTGTTAGAAATTGGGGGTTTTTTGCCATGTCTAAGTGGCTGGAAATTAATTGAACACTGAAAAATCAACGGAATATTTGAATTTCTAAAACTTTCCCAAAGCACAGATTTGTAAATAAATGATAAGAGACCCAATTTTTTCTGCCATCAATAAAACAAACCAATGCTGCATTCAGACAACTTTTACTTATTTAATAAATTACTTCAATAAATTTCCAAAAGATGGTAGTCTATTTAGTCAGGCCTATTAAAAGCATTAAGATTCAAGCACTGGCTGTTAAAATGAGTAAATGGCAATATCACAAAGTTAAACAAATGCCAAAAAACATTTTCCAGAGGGCTGGGATTGTAACAATACCATTAATGAGGGCAAAGAGGTTTTAATGCAATTTGCACATTCTAAAGTTTCAAAAAGAGGTTTTGAGTTAGTGCATTATTAATGTTCTGAACATCTGGAACTATGTAAAGCCACAGACATTGAGCAAGTGCAGGGTTTCCCCACTAGGTCTGATGCTGACTGATTTCCTCCCTAGCCAAAAGCTTGTTTTAAGAAGTTTGAGACAGTAAAATGACAATATCCAGATAAGAGAGAAACATTCCTCTGTGTCTTTTGGCTTGTAATGTGTTTGGAGGGAAAATTGGAAACCATTAGGTTTGTGCAGTTAAAAGGTGAATGGGAAATTAAATAGGAAAATAGTTATTTGCACCACAGATGGTCCAGTCACACTGATTGCAGGGCTTATGTGAGGAATTATCTAGTAAGTTCCATAAGATTGGTTTTGTTTTCCTATTAGGTGTATCCATGTATTAGATACAGGATAAATGATTTAGCAAAGAAATGTTCTCCTTGATATGCCTGTTGACAGCTGTAGAGAGCTTTGAGGAAGGGATTTACTCTTGTCTGTAAATATTTACAGGTTGTAGGGATCTCTGTGCACCAAGTATGGTTTGCAAGAGAAATTAGATTTTCAACTTACATAAACATTAACTTTGAGCATAACTTTAATGTTAGAGAATGTGACTGACACTGTTACAGCCTTGAAATGCTACAGGGACCAAGGAAATTGTGTGCCACCAAGTTGTAGTTGCTTTGTCTACTGCTCATACCCCACATCACATTCCCTGGCATGAGAAGAGAGGAGGCCTTTAAGCAGGTTTGGCATATCAGGGGGAAGTTATGAAATAACTGTAAATTAATAATGCTCCTCACTTTCTGCCCAACATTTGCTGTCTGCTCCCAGGGGAAGGGCTTCCTCTTCCTGCAGAAGCCTTGTTTGTTTGAGCCAAGCAGCTGCAGCAGTGCTGTGCCAGCATGGGAGAAACCCTAAAACCAGGAGAGGGCTTTAGGGACTAGAATGCTGTCAGCCCTGTTTCCCAAGCTCTGGGCAGGAGCCTCCCAGAGAGAGGAGAGCAGAGTGATGGAACAGGAGCTGGGAGCAGCACTTGGAGGGCTCTGTCCTGGCACCAAGGACTGGTAGTGCCCTGCAAGTCACAGGAGGGGTGGTGGTGGCTGCTGAGGCTCACAAGGACTCCTCACACTGGAGATGTCTTTGGAAGGAAAAGGCTCTTTGCCAGGTTCTAAAGCTGGGCCTTTTGCCTCACTCTGAGGAAAATCGTGGTAAAGTGATTGCTGTCTGATGAGACATGATTTTGGGGAAATGTGCTCTAAAAAAGCTGAATTCAAATGGCTCAAAAATTCTCGATTTCAACATTTGTGCCTAATGAACGTGGGTGGAATTTTGTTTTATTTGTCCGCTAGTGTTTCTTCACTGCCTGTTTTTCACCCTTACTCTGCACTGGTAATTTTTTCTCTGAACTTTATCTCAACTTCTTTGTTTAATGTTTTTTTTGCTCCCATTAATCATATACAGTATCTATTTTCAGTTCAATTCTCTATTTTTCCATCACTTAAATATCTGTAATATGAACTGTCCAGCTATTGAGGCTCAGTTCATCCAAAAGCACACTTTTTAGGCTCAATGGACATTATCTGAGGTGTCTTCTGAGAGCTCCAATAGCTGCTGTAAGTCTGATGTGCTTTCTGAAGTCTCCAGTTTTTCCCATTGACTTGGGCATGGACATGTCTGTAAAAATCACTGTGTGAGGGAAGATTTTTAACCATTCCATCATGACTTTTTCTGCTTTGGACCCTGAAGACTATTGTGGTGAAATTGGTTCTAGCAGAAGGAATAATGAAGTTTGCACAAAAATAATTGGAATAAGGGTTTTTCTATAACCGATATTTAATATTTGTCTTTCATGCCCTCAGTCAAATTATGGTACCAAACTAAACTTGTAGATGGAGCTGGCAGTTCACACCCTGACAGGATGGGGATAAAAACTTTTCCTTTGTTCAGGAGATGTGACTGAACTGACACAGAATTCAGAATTGCAAGGTCAAAAAATCTTTTGACCTTGAGTTGTCTGGGTTTGGGGTTTATGGTGGTTGGTTTTCCCCACTGCTTGGTTACTGAGAGCAGGCTGAGACACTGTGGGGCTTCATCAAAGATAGAATCTCATCCTTGAGGGTGATAACTGACAATCTGAATAGTTGCACAATGTTTTCTATCTTAAGTAGTGTGACAGAATCCTAAGTGAATGTAACGTTTAGGGAGTGGTTTTCCTGATTTCTGGGAAATTAGAGGCAATCCAAACATCAGATATGCTTAGAGAAGGTAGAGGATGTGATCCAGGAGAATGGCCATGTCCTTCCTCCTTTCCCTGCCATCCTCCCTGTGCAATTCTGAATTCTGTGTCAGCTCAGTCACATCTCCTGAACAAAGGAAAAGTTTTTACCCTTTTAAAATCATTTTTTCCTGGTTAGTTTTCAGGTGGCATTGTGAACTGAGGTTGCTCATCAGAGGTCAGAGCAGTGTCAGACAGCTCAAGGGAGGGGATGATATTGTACACTCAAGGCAGGGAGTGTAAGCATCCTTTTCTTCAGTCTCAGGGATGAAACATTACTGGGTGTTTTTAGACATGTTTTCCAGTGGCTGACCTTAATAGGAGAGCAAGGATAGTTGTTTGGAAGTTCTGATCTCTTCCTGAAAAGTGATTGATGTTTTGAAGCTGTTGGTGTGAGTTTGCAGCATCCCTGAGTGTGTCTTACTGCACGTTAACCAGGGAAAGCGGAGACTCACTCAGGTGAATATTCTGGGTGAGTGGAAATGGGGGTGAGGTGACATGAAAGGAATGAAGTGCTGTGACTTCTCGTGCTGTGGAGCCCCCCAGCAGTGGGAATGGAGCTGTTTGCTGTCCACATTGCACCTCTTACAGCACTGAGACACTTTACTCACTGTGTAATCCTCGAGTAGGCACAGCCGGGGGAGTTTGAGGTTCCACCTCAGCCCTGTCGGCTCAGGGAACATTTCCAGGTGTGGGTTGGATCCCACGTTATCCTTTTGAATTCCTGACTGCAGAGAATGAACCAAGACACTCTCCAGAACTTACTGAACTGCTGTGGTGACCAGCAAGGGCTGTGCAATTATTCAAGTGCCCTGTGGCACTTGTTTTTGCCCCAGAGCAGACACTTCATGCTGGTGCTGCACTGCACAGAAAGCACAATCCTCAGTGACAGATTATTGGATATTCTGTCTAAAAAAATTAGATGCCATACTGGTAGATGAGTGATTTGCCTGGGAATTTCACACCCTGAGAGCTGTGCAGTTTAATATTTTATTACACTGTTAATTTAAATGCCCTGAGCTTACAGCATCAGGAAAATAAACTGAAAATCTATTATTGTTTCTCACTTCTGAGCTCAGACTCGTCAAAGTGCTGCAAGCTGAATTGTTGTATCTAGTTAACACATGCTCCAGTTTCCCTTGTCATTAACACTTTCTGCTTGCATATTTTCCCTCCTATTTAAGTAGAAACCGCTTTGAAAATGAGTTTTCACAGTCAAGAAGTTGGCACTCTTGAGTGATGGAGTCCAAACAGTAAATAACAATTACAGTCAACATGTCCTTTTCCTCAGAGCTTTTGATGACAGGGCAAGAAAGGAGAGGAAACAACATTTATGAGTAGGAACAGTATCCATAAGCAGCAGTGTTTTTAAGAGGAAAGTGTGTCTTGCCCAGGTTTTTTTTGCATTCATGTTCTGAACCCTTGCAGCCTGCAGAGTGCCTGGTCCCTTTGGTTTCTGTGAGAAGTTCACTTCCATGACTTCATGTGTGAAAACACTATATATGAGACAAAGTACACTTGAAAGGATGTATTTAGGGAGCATGTTCTGCATCAGCAATGTAGCAGCATATACAAAAATCTGAATATTGAATTCATTGCAAGGAGTCCTTGGGCTGTTTTAAAATCAGGGCAATTCTACTTCCTCGGGAGGCCAGGAAGCCAGCAACTTGTGTCTTAGAAAATCCTCTCTGATTGCTAATTGGGTACCCCAGTCTTGGTGAGAACACTTAATTAGTGAGACAGTGTGCTCTAAAGAGTATTTGTTGCATTTGGATTCAGTTCCCAGCTCATTAAGGGATTATTTTTAGCAAAAATGTTTTGAAACAAATAACTTGCAGTGTCTTATATTGGAAACTTTGTTTTCAGCTTTTTCTTCCTCTTTTTTTTTTTGATCTTGAGGTGAGAAGTTATTGTCCTAAGGTTGAGATATTCTGAAAAGTCTGATCTCCCTGCATTTTTCTTAGAGGGTCAGAAGGGATGGAGGGAGAAGGGACCAAGTTGTCTACCTTGGAGAAATGCTTCCACTAGCATATTTATTTACTTTTGATTGTCTAAGGCACATGGGGAAAATATATTAAGCACTTACTGTGGAGAAAAGAGCTGGTCCATGTTCCTAAGTTCAGTGTTGTGGTGGGAAGAGCAGAGTGAAAGCTCTGAGCTGCTCCTCTCCCACTCTGGAGTGGTTTCCCCAGGACAGGCACCTGCCTGGCCCCCTTCCCCATGGCAGCATCCTGGCATGGTTGGCCTCATGCCCAGGATTCCACTGCTGCTCCCTTTGGATCACTCTTGCCGGGTGTCCTGTTCTTCACTGCTGATGTGCCACCAAGACAACCTTAGATTTTTTTTCTCTTTGTTCTAGGAAAAAAAAAGGTCAGAGAGGACTGAGCTTGGCTTTTGACTGGTGAAGGGCAGCAGCAAGATGCTGATTCCATTCCAGAACAGTTTCTCACTTGGGGTTTTATTTCAGGCCAGGAGCTAAACAATCCTTTGAAAAGTCTTTTTTTTTTTTTCTGGAGAGCTTCTCCTGGCAAGAAGGACTGCTCTCTCCCTGGAATGAGGAGGTGTAATGATAGCCTAGGGTGGATGTACAAGCAGTTCCTGGAACACACAAAGCTCTTGTCTTGGTTAATTTTAAAACCACAAAAGAAACCCTGTTTTGAACCGGGTTGTTTCTAAACACCTGCAATGGAGCTCAAACACCGAGCACTTCAAAAACTCTTCAGGCTGGTTGGGGGGAAAACATGTTGGGGTTTTTGGGCAAAGATTTCTGTCAAGAAGCTTCTTTAGCTGTAGGAGCAACATATTAACTGTGTTATTCTTGAGTCTTTGGCGTGCCAAACATTTCATTTTTCATTACTGTTGTCGCCGTTCACATATTCCATTATTTAAGGAGGTTATTGAAAAATTGATGGTATGTTGGTACCAGAGAGACATCCTGTGGGCTGCAGTGTTGATTTATGGCACATGGAGCACAGTTCAGTGCTTCAGTTTCCTACCGGTGAGCGGCACTTTGTCATTGTCCCTGAAGAAAAATCATACCAGTGAAATCCCCTGTGCTTGCCCCAAGTTGAGTGATGCATACTTTGCCTTTGAAAATGATGATGAATTATTCACTTTTTATTGTGCTGGAGTTGTGCACATGGTGATCAGAATCTTGTTCATAATACAGAGTTTTTCACCATGTTCAGGGTTTAGTTTAATTATGTAGTTGAATTGCACAGAAGCTTTATCTAGGTTTGGTTTTTTTCCTTCCTTTTTTTTTCTTTCCCCCTCAGTGTCTGCCTTTGTGAGCTAGCACAGATTTTACCTGCATTTCCCAGCATATGTGGATACCTCCACACCATCTCAGCCCTAAATACTTGGTTTTATTTCCTGTTTGCTTAACATTTTCCAGGAGGAAATCAGCCCAGTACTTCTCAGCTTTAAAAGACACTTTTTCAATGAAAGGTCTTTCCAGTCACACTTAACGTGGTTTTAAAGTTTTATTCTTCCAACTCCTTTTCTGGTGTGAAGAAACGGTGGGAGAGACCTGAGTGAACAACCTCTTGGGACAGCACATGTAGTGGTGATGGAGATTTCCAGAGGAGGGCACCTTTTTCCCAAGAGGTGAGTTGAGGACAGACTACACAGGACAGACCACCTGTTAGGAAAATGAAAAGCTTCTGTGGTCTGTCTTCATAACTCTGGAAGAAATATAAAGTATCCAGAATAAAGGTGGAACACGAGGTCCCCTTGCAGCTCCTTGGATTCCATCTCTGCACAGCTGAAGGCTTTCCAATAAAATGTAAATTTTCTCACAGAAGAGCAGGACCTGCTGAGCTTTCTCCAACCTCAGCAATTTTATGTTTGTTTTCTTTTTTTGTTCTGGAATCAGTGACTGTCTGTGCAAGTTCAGGTTTTTTAAATCACTCTCCTTTAAGCTAACTTTGCTTTTACTTTCTGCACTTGCTTAGATTTTTGCTGTAGGGGATGGTAAGAGTTAACACTTAAAAACTCATTAGAAAATCTTCCTGATCCATCAGTTGATGAGGAGAAGGTCTGAAAACCATGAGGAATGTGTGTTTCCCTCTGGAAGTTGCACTGCCATGAGCATGACATGCTCTCACTCCTTCACAAGCTCTGCTTTTATTTCAGGCCTTTTCTGTCTTCTTCCCACATGAAAATTCCTCTCTGCATTGCCAACCCTTCTATTCCCTGTATTCCTTAATTGTTGCATTTACATTTTACAGAAAAAAATGTGGAATAATTTTTTTGTTTTACTATTTTCTGGTTTGCTGTTATGGAGCAGTTTATCCCAGAGGCTCTGGGCCACTTTGGGAAAGGAAGTCAGGCAGAAATTCCCCTGGAATTGGTGCTCTGGAAACCAGGTAGGGCAGAGCACTGGTGATAGATGATAATAAATAGCTGGGAAATTTGCAGTACAAAGCAGGTGTAGGCTGTCCTTGATAAGAATAACATCTTTATGTGGCCTTTTTGCCATGAAAATGCTGCATTAAATCAATTTACTTTTGGCACATAAAAAATTACCTGTGAATGGCTGTTTTTATGGGCATTTGGTATTTTTCTGCAGTTTCCTGATAACAGTGGGAATTCAATGCTTTATTTTGATTGTAAATTCAACTTCAAAAATGAAGTATTTTGGCACAGATATTTTCATGTTCTCTTTAAATCTGTTAGAGCTAGAAATAGAGAAAACAGAATTTGAAGCTTAAAATACTCCTTTTTTTTTTTTT
>VXAU01002741.1:501039-539386 GCA_013399695.1 Formicarius rufipectus
TTTTTGGTGCAAAGACACATTAGTATTTTGTATGGATTTAGTCATTCCAATGAGTGGATTTTAACTCCCTCCTTGCCTTGAGTGGGATCCCTCCCCCAGACACGAGGAGGGCTGTGAATCACTCTGTTGCTTAACCTTTCATGAAACTCTAATTGAGTGAGAACAGCGGCTTCAATAATTCAAGGGCCCGAGTTATTCTTGGCCGGTGGAGCCCCAGCCCCGAGCAGTGCAAATGTTTGGGTGTCAGGCAAAATTGAGGCTTCTTCCCTTTCTTTGTGTGTGAGGAATACGATTAAAATGAGCTTTGGAGAAAGTGTTAAGGGTTGAAGGGGAGGAAAAAAAGGGACATGTAAATGACTTCTGCCAATTTGGCCCAAAGGTGCATGTTCTGTCAGTCCTTCTGAGAGGGTGGGATGTTTTTGGGGGTTGTGATAAGTGTGATTGGGGGATGTTGTGCTTTTTGTGGTGTTATTTTTCATAGTTCTGCAGTGCTATTCCAAAGGTATTTGAAAGATTTGAATAATGGACATTAGATTTTATTGGTTCATTAGCCCAAATATTTCCCCTGTTTTTGGAAGGAAATTCAGCTTTTGCCTTTCACACAGGCAGTTTCTTCTTGTTCCTTAATTCTTTTATTCTCGCTTCATTCTTCGGTTCCTTCCTTCTGTTGTATCCTTTCTGTTCACTTTTAACCTCAAAGGACTATTTTTGTTGCTGTTGTTTTGATGTTTGAATTTGTTTGATTGCGTTTGGTTTCTTTTATCTAGTGGTAGAAATGGAATCAATTAGTGATCCAACCTCACCATGTTGTAAACTCTTGTTTCTCCCAAAGTGAGGAGTTCCAGTAGTCCTGGAGGTCAGTTACCTGTAGGATTCTGGGTCATTTCATACCAAGGCTTGGAGAAGTTTTTACTTCAGAGAACTGTCAAATTAATTCTGCTAATCCTGGACTTTTCCAGGCCATCTTAGTCCTTGAAGAAGTTCAGTTAATAGGAGCCTGTAATTCTAAAACAAGTGGTGAAGCCTGGCCAGATCCACTCCCCAGGGTTGCTTGGAAATGACACTAATTTAAGGCCACTCTGTTTAATCAACATACTGAGTGCATTTATTTAATGATTGAATATATTTTAGGATTATCACTAACAAGAGGCAGTTCCATCCTTTCATAGTAGAACATTCACCCAGGGAATTATCCCTCATCCTGAGCAGACTGGAGCTCTGAGACCAGAGGGAAAGGGATTGGAACAAAAAGTTCCAGCTGGAGGTAACCAGCTGACTCAGCAAATATCCTCCTGGAAGCTTATTAAAGGTAATGCAATACCTGTGGAATTAGATACATTATAAAAACATCTGTGCCCTGAGATCATCAGGATTACTGGAGTGGAAAATGTGATGTCCTCCAGCCTAACAGCTTCAAGTTGCAGAAGGAGCTGTCAGAGTGTATATTTCTATATTTATTTCTAGATTTAGCTTTACTGGAAGGAAAGAAGGAGGCAACTGATGCAGATGCAGGTTGAGTTGTTCTGTGATAAAAAACAACCTGTACTTGTTTTCTTGCAGACAGCCCAAATGGTGGGAAACATTTTGTAGTAAGACAAGAAAAGTGCATTTCTTCATGACAGTCTCTCTGAAGGCAAGGGGTTTTCAGGAGCTGCAGGGGGGGGAAAAAGCCTCATCTTTATTTGGTTTTGACACCCATTATTTTTCCTGTCAAGATACAAGCACTGCATGGAAGCAAAACCACTGGCTGAAACTCAGTGTAGGAGTTTGGTCTCCGCACTCCTCGGCCTCCTCTGCTGCCTTGTGGCTCTGATAAGATAAAAGCACTCACTGAGGACTGGGTTTCTTGTCTTGAAGCGAAACAGAGTGTATGAGATCAGTGGAAGAGGAGGAGAGCAAAGATACAGAAATGAATGTCTTCTGATACTGATAAAGGCATAAATTGCATTTACATGCAGTATAAAACATCAAGAAGGGTGCTTTCCAATGTTCTGGGCACTGCTGGTGAGGGCTTGTCTTCAGTGGAGGTTTGGTTTGTGCACATTGACAGACAAACTTTAGGTAAAAGATTTTACAAAGAGCTCAAGTTATTCAATGCTACAAAGTTTTGTTGGTAGATGTCTGGAGTGTCACCTCAAGGTTTTTTGGTTACTGAACTACAATATTCATCAGCTTTGCATCTCACATGGTCTGTCTTAAGGTGTATTTGTTCTCTTTTTATAACTTGTTATTGTAATGCTGGTAAGACATTGTGTTAATACTTTGGAAAGGTATAAGACTTTATAAATATTTAAAATATGCAGGGGTACCTTTTCACTGTCACAAATTCATGACTCAAGCGGGAGTAGAAGTATTCCTAGCTTGAAACTAGAGCACTGTGTGTTGGAGTAAATGTTGTTGTTTCATTTCAAGGAGTATGTTTTAGCTTTGTTCCTCATCCTGGCCAGATTTCCAGGCAGATGGAATTGCCTTTGGATACATTTTCCTTTACTTTGCAATTGGTTTTGTGTGGAAGGGAATTTATGGCCTTTCTCCCACTGGAAGGCTGTTGAAAGGCCTGGCAGAGCAGTTCAGCTGGACACCTTCTCCTGCCTCTTCATTGCACATTTGAAGTCCCTGCATGTCTGTAGTGTTCTAGTTGAGTCTGCATTCCCTAAACTCCAAGCCCAACTTCCTAGATTTCCCTAGAAATCCCTCAGCTGTGGGCATTCAGCAGGGAGTGACCCAGCCAGTCTTCCCAGGTTTCACAAACCATAGCTGGACATGATCTTAAGATGTGCCTGTCTCTATTTGATTTATAACTGCCAAACCATGCAACGTAGGCTTGGAATGAAAGGGCAAATGTTTGTGCCCTGGGATTTTAGCTGCTTTTTTAGTGCCTTTTTTTTTTTTTTTAGAGCCACCACCACCACCTCCTCCTCCCTCTCTTTCCTGGCCGTGGAGTGTTGTCTGTGGACTGAGAATTAATGGCTCTTAATTGATACTTAAGAGCTGATGTCAGAGCACACATCTAGAGCAGCTCTGGGTGGCTTCATGGCACTCCCACATGGGTGGCTTGGATGCCCACCCTGTCCTGTGCCAGTGTCTCCCCTGCAGCCCCATGTGTAGGACATGCCCCTGGAAGCCCCCAGTGCTGCCCCTCCTGTCCCTCAGCTCCGGGCTGGCCCTGGGTGCCTCTTTGCCATTCCCCAAGTTTTGTGCTGTCCAACTTCTGTCTGACCCTTCAAACACGTTTCCAGCCCACTGGAGACACACTTGGATTTGAAGCAGTGCTTATTCACAAAGAAAATCCTGGGAGCAAACACGGGAAGAGCTGCTTGGGGAAAGGCTTTTAGATCAATGGTGGTCCCCTGGGGAGCTCTGACTCTTTGCACTGATGGTGGTGCCAATATTGTGATTTTTATTAAGAAAAACCTAATGGCTGTTCCATTTCTCCTCTCAACTACCTGAATATTTGAATAACAATGAAAAGTGGAACTTCATGTCATTACATAGAAACGAGATGAAAAACCAGCCAAGTTTGGAGAAGTGGGTCTTTTAGTGTACAGTGGTAGATTTTGAAAGGCTTATGGGATATTTGTGTAAGTGTTGTTCATCTTGAAACACCTTATGTTCAGTTGTTGTATAAATGTATGGATAACAAGGCAACATAGAGTTTTGAAGGTGCACAGGTACATACAATGAAATTATAACTGATAATTATTATCAATAGTTATTAAATTAAGCAATAAGGCAGAATTGTTTTACTGTGCTGTCAGGCACTGCTTGGGTCATTATCCTTCATACCCTGTGTTTCTCAAGAACATCCTTTCATATTTTTAAGGTTTTTGTTGCCTCCCAGAGCGATTTTGATGGAGGGATTATTTCTGAGACACCTTTTACTCTGCTGGCAAGGTGCAATCCATTCACGAGGTGAATCAGTGCTAACGTATTTAGGGAATAATTTGTGCAAAGAAATTCAGTGGCAGGTGCTTGTAGCAGGACAAGAGCTGCAAGAAGCCAGAATAAATAACTCATCATGTCATTGTTTCTGTTAGACCCTCTCTCTTCTCAGCTAATTTCTGCCTCAGAACTCCCTGTCAGAACGTGATGGATGTGCAGGAAAATGCACCCCCAGCAGCCTGACTGCTGCAAGGTAACTTTGATGCAATGCTGGAAGTTACAATCAACTTGCCTTAGGGTAGAACACATTAAACAAGTCTTTGGTTTTGCTTCCTGACATGGGAACCCCCTAATGTGATTTTTGGCACTGGATAAAACGGAGTAGCAAATGGAAAGGGCAAAGCTTTTCCTTTGTGGACACAGGAGCGGGCGGGTTTTGCCCTGGAGTGCAACATACTGGCAAGAGAGAGTGGGGAAACAGCTTCCCCCACTCCCAAACTTCATGAATGCTTCAAGAACTGCTCAAACAGGAGGGTGCTGACATAGATGGGTGGTAAATCTAAATACTGAGCTCCTGGGTTTTCTGGATCATGGCTTACAGGTGTCTTTGAATTGCAGAAAGAAATAAAAGGGAAAAGCTATCCAAGTAAACATCCTTCAGTGCATGGGAAGATGACAGATTCTTTCTAACAAGATTTTCTGCTCTCCTGGAGGAAGGCCATTTGTTAATAAACCATTTGAGAATCCATTTTTAAGGGATTTAATAAAATATACACAGTCTGCCTTCCACTGCAGAAACTATTATTCCCTTGGGGAGAAGAGGTGACTGACTGGGGCATTAATGGTTGCTTCCTGTGATTCCTGGCATTATATCTTGCTCCCATTTGCACTTTTTCAACCCAAAGTGAAATAATTTTTTATGAGAAACCTTCACTTGATTCCTTGCTCTGATGGGGCATGTGTGTGTTCTATATTTTATTTATTTGTATTCAGTCAGGTCCATGATTCCTGTTGTTTTAGTGTCTGTCTGTACTGTGGGCACTCTGTGTCTGTGAATACTTTCCTGCCTACAGGAAAGTTTCCATATCTAGCAAACCCCATTAATGGAAGGAGGTAATAGCAGTTGTGTGAATTAAATGAATTGCTCCATTCTTACCAAAGATTATCATGAATAATTCACTTATTTCCATCAGAAATGGTAGTTTTCCTATTGGAATGGTTGCTGTCAATTAAACCAGCCTGAACCTGCTCTGGTTTCTTAAGGATTTGAAGAAAAGTTTTCTCCTGCCATCTTTGCAACTATGAATAGAAGTTATAATTCTTTCAAATATGAGATAAATACAGTGGAATTGAGGGATTTTTGTAAGGAATTCTTTTTCATGCATTTAGGAATGGATTTAGGATGGATTGCTGAGTGGATGCCCAGGCACCACCAGTTTCACAGAGGAAAGAGTGAAATCTGGAAAGCTGATAATGTCCCAGGCCCTGACAGCTCTAAGAGGTCCCAAATGGATGTGCTTGGAGCCATAATATGTTAGGCTTTTTCTTTACCAGAACTGTGTCCATGTCACATCCAAGAAGTGAGGCCACAGTGGCAGCCCAGCATGGCAAGATGGACACTCATTGCTCCATCATAGCATTACAGCCTCTTATATCAAGAGGGATTACAGGCAGGATGCTGCCAGGAAATGGCAGAGCTGGGACAGACAGGAGGACAGACACATTTAGCAGAGATGATTTATTCTGTAGTTGCATCTCTGTGGGCAGGACACTGTTCCTTCTGCTCCTCACTCCCTCTCTGTGCTTGCCTGCTGATGGTGTCACATCAGTAGTAAAGCAAATGCAATTCCCTGAGTTGAGGCTGGAACAAAGCCAGGGAAATGCAGGAATGGCAGAGTATTTGTCCCCTCATGTTCCTCAAAAGGAGCCAATCTAAATACTTCATGTCAGGGAATGAGTTCAGGTCTTCAGTGCTGAGGACATGAAATGTGGAAAGGGTCTTGTAACCAGTTTCCTCTAAATTTGTAAGTGTTCTCTCTGTAAACCCAAACGTGATAACAATTAGTTACCATTAGGTCTGCTTTACCGTAGCACTTCAACTGTGTATTTGGACAGGGGACAGAATAGTTTTGTAGCAGTCTAACCATTCAGGATCCCAAGGTCTTGGTTGGAGTGCACTGGAAAGGCAAGTGGGCTGGAGTTAAGGGATGCTGTGGCTTTTTGAGGAGTGAACTGGGCCAAGTGCAGGTTCCAGATGGAGCAGCTTATACAGACTGAGGCAAAATATGGAAAATGTCTCCAGTAAGAGCACAATCCTTAATACAGACTCTGAATTTCAAGTCTTAGAGATGAAGCTCAGTAACTGCACAATAGTGACATATGAATGGTCATGTACAGTAAAAGGGGTGAAAGAAAGTATTTAACCCTGTCCACTGACCCAGATCTGCTTGGTTCCTTCTGAAGTGTGTTGGTTGCCTTGCTTTTGCCTCGGGAGCAGTGCTGTGGCCCAGAGACAGAGCTGCAGGTGAGAGAGGGGCTTTGTAGCTCCCTGGCTTGATAAAATCCAGTGCAGAAATTGAAACATGCCTTGATGAGAACTGCCAAGTGACCCCACGCAGCTGACTTTGGGGTCTGTGCTTTTTGTGATGCTACACACACTTTCAGGACATGTGGAACAAGTTTATTTGCTTGCAAGGTTTGAATGTGTTCTGGTTTGGAGTGGAATGTGCACAGTTCAGAACTTGGGAGAGCTGACAGGCCCTTCAGGAAGCAGGTGAGCCTGTTGGTAAATCCTACATCAATATTTCCTTGCCCAACCTCCCCACGTAAATTATAAAATATTGAAGTGTTCTGGAAATTTAAGACCTAAAGGGTTATTTCAAAGTAATTTAGAATTTATTTCCAGCCTTACTTACAGATCTCTTACTTGGTAATCAAAAAACGTGTAATTTCCATTTTTCTTTGGATGACATTCCCTTGCTTTGAGGAATAGCAGAAGATGCTCTTTTGTGTCCACTCGTACAGATTTAGAGAGTTCTACTTTGACAACTCAAAAATCTGCATCATTTCTAATTAGCAAAATCAATGGCCACCATGTTTGCCAAGTGCTGCAGAGTTGAGTTTGGAAAGGAAAACTTCTATTTACAAATACAAAAGCTGATTAATGTCACATCACTGAAATAAGTGTCTTTGCTTTAGTTGAACAGTCACAGTGATTGGTGTGGGGTTTTCTGTTTGTTTTCAGATGCTGGACAAGTTAAAGGATCGCTGGATTCACACTGGTTTGTGGAGGAGCCTGGAGCTGGTGAAGACAGTCATTGCAGAGCCCCAGGGAGGGGCCAAGAGTGACTTTGATGAACTGCTGAGTATCTACTATGATGCAATAAAATGTAAAGGAGAAAAAGGTACGTTCTTCACACATACAAAACAGCTGGTGCAGACTCTTGGAGTTTAGAGAAAAAGGGATTCTTTAAGTGCTTAACAATTAGAATAGTTATATTGGCCTCAGTTCAGTAAGTTGTTATTAATAAGAAGAGGAACTGCTGTTTGTGTTGTTGCAGAAGGGCAGAGGGGTATGATCCCAGTGGTGATTTTGGAAAGGCAGTGAGGGCTGTAGGGGTGTGCAGGTGTCAGGGGGTGCAGACTGGCTTCTCAAAGAGTCAGTGCATTGTATAACTGAGATTTACCAGCTTATAGTACAGCCACTGCAGGATTTCTTTTGCTCAAAATACTTAAATATTAGTCTAGAAAATAAAGAGAAGATGGAGTGCAAAATTCAAGGTTTAACATCTAAAATTTTGTTGTGGGTACATATTGTTCTTGCATATCTAATTGCCACTATTGTACAGTGTGCAATGATTTTGCTAGTTGATGGTCAAAGTTATTGATCAGGGTGGAGTTAATCTCATCCCTCCATTTCTACATCCCCTCCCCTACTCCACACTGGTGCACAGGGTCTTGTGTAGCCGACGATTTTTTGCACTGACACGGTTTTGGTGTCTTAGTGTGAGGCTTGTAAGCCTTAGTTGTAATAAGACAACCTGGCTGCATCAAGAAACAAAATGAGAGTTTATTCCTCTTTGTCTAAAGTTACAGTTCTTCTCAAGAATGGCAGCAAAGGCTTTCTTCTTCCTCTTCTTGTTTACGTTCTTACATTTTTATGTTCCACTGCATGAAGATTTCAAAAGTATAAGAAGGAACTCTCTTCACACACAATTATGCATATTTCTAAAACTAATACACTTCATCAAAACTGTCTAACAACACACAGAGCTAAATATCAACGAAGATATATTTTATAAAATTGATGAATTCACACAGTTCTTATCTATTTAACTTCATTAATAGAGCTCTTCACTTGTATCATTCTGCAGAATATTAGCAGGTTCTCCTCTCTGTTTACTGTTAGCCAAGGTCATCCTGCAGATTCCATTGTTATCACTGAGGCCTCTGCCTTGGAAACTGCTCCTGACTCCTTAGTCCGAAAACCTGCAAAGTGCCTGTTCCAACAGTCTTGCATTGCGTTGTGTCCAGCTGTGGAGAAGGCCTTGGTGAAGGAAGCCTTCTCCTGGCAGGCAGCAGCTGCCTGGGCACAGGGTGAGTGTTGGTGCCTGGCTCGTTGCAGATGGAGCCCTGCTCATGGCCGTGTGCAGGGGCAAGGTCAGTGAGGGGCTGGACTTCTGCGACGACAACGCGCGTGCTGTGGTCACCGTCGGCATCCCCTTCCCCAACGTCAGGGACCTGCAGGTAGGCTGACAGCCTGGCCCTGGGCTGGGCTCCCGTGGCATGCTGAGAACTCCAGCTGTGCACAAAGGGTTGCTTTTCTCTCTGTTCACCCTTGAACTCCTCTCAGTCCCGTTTGAATTCCTGGAGTTGCTTTCCACGCCGGTAAGAGGAGGGACAGCACAGCATTGTCTGCGTGCGCTTCTGTCACTGAAGAAACACACATCGGGCCAGGTGTCAATCTCTGTCTGGCCTGGCCAGTGAAGGTTGTTGCATTGTTAAAATGCTCCTGCACTTCATACTCTGCCAAGCAGCTGCACTTGTTTCCGCTGCACTTACCTGTTGTCATGCATTGAAACTTGTGTGGTTTGTGTAGAAATGAAGGCGCTGCCTTGACTGCCCCTGGTGGGGTGTTTGGTTGGGAAGGTCTGGGATAAATGCTGGGGGAATACTGCTTTAAATAAGGCAGGCTGTTTCAGAAAATAGGTGGAAAGCTAAGGGTAGTTATATTGTTTCACTAGGTTATTATTTTACAGTAGATCCTTGCTGGTGACAGGATGGCACCTTTGTAGTCCCTGTTGCCTTCAGTGTAACTGTGTGTCCCACTTACACAGAGAGTGGAAATGCAAATCTTTTCCAAGCCTGTGCTGCTTTATTAGCCTGTAGTTGTGAGGTATGAATTTATAACATAATAGAAGCTCTTCCTGCACACCGAGGATGGTACTATTTTGAAAATTCAAGCTTTGTGTAACTTTAGGCAAAAACTTGTAAGCGCCTTCTAAAAATAGTATTTTGAAAGGCTTCTAGTGAAATAAATTTGTAACTATTTGTATTTGTCAGTGTGTGCTGAAAGCAGCATCCTGTTGCACTGCTGTGTAATTGCCCAACATCAACACTTCCTTCCTTCCTTTGGGCTTCAGCAGGTCTTGTGTGAGGGACAGATGATGTTCCATTAGAGTAGGCACTTCCCAGTCAAAGCCAGGCATTCAGGAAGGAAAAAGAAAGGCAATGAACATGGAAAAGCGTGTTTCTAGACATTGTACTTGCTGAAAAAGAACGTTTATTATTGGCTAGTTTGCAATACCACTTATTTTCAGTGGACTGTACATGCCACATGTCACCCAGTTGGTGGCACATTGTTCCAGTGCTCACAGTCACTGTCACTGCTCCATCTTGTGTGTTCCTTTTAGAGCTTTTGGGGACTATTTTGTGAAGCCAAGGAACAGAGTGAAGTATCACAGAATAAATAAATACCAGGAGCAGCTGGGTTCTGGTTATGAGTAATGCCAAATCAAACAAGAAAATCATGGGTTTGCACTTGGAAGCCTAAACAGTCTCAGCTTTGGTTTGAGAGATGTGTTCTGAGCTTAAGTGAACAGCCAAAGGGCTCTTTGTTGTCTGCAGTGGTGCCTAATTACAGCCTTGCTGGGAAAAACCCACATCCTAGAAGGCCCAGCAGGGCTGTGTTAGTGCAGTGTGCTTCCAGTGTTTGCATAATTCCTGGGAGCACTTACTCAGCCACAAGGGTTTTTGTCTTCCTAAAATACAGTACATTGTACTGTAGTATAAAAACATTTACATGCAGAGAATACTCAGCACTCTTCTTTCTAGGGTTAGAAATGCTGGGTTTTAGGAGCATATGCTGACATATTTTGGAAATCCTGGGTCTGGCACTGTGGCTGAATTTTTACAATTAATTCGAAATAATTTCCTGAAAGTCAGTACTTTTGGTTTCTAAATGATATAAAATGTCAAGGATGAATTATCTTCACAGTGGATTATGTTCCTTAAGATTAAAATATTGGATTTGATTTTGAGTTCAACCAAGTATTTCATATAACGGCATCACAGGAGTACAGCCCATTTCTGGTAACTATATTTTAAAAAAAAATCAGTCTTGTGTTGAATTGGTTTTTTTTAATTAGCCTGAAGAAAACCTCTAAATTTTTCAGTAGGGATAGAAAGAGGAGCTGCCAAATTGCAAGCAGCTGAAGGTTTGAGTGTGTGCATTTGGAGAGGGGAATGCCCAAAGCCCTGCAGTGATCAATTCTGGATGAGAGAAGGGCAGGCACCAGTCTCTCAGCATCACATTTGCAGAGCTGGTGTTCCTTGAGCAGAATGCTCAGGGAAATAGTTTTTATTGGAAATGTGTCTTTAAATTGAACAGTGGTCTGTTTTGCCCAAGGCTTTAGGTTTATCAAATACCCCTAAAAATTCTGGACTAATGCACATTCCTTTTCCCAGCTGAGTTGCAGGAAGGAGAGAGGGAAGGAATGAGATTCCCATATGCAGTGAATAAGATTAATTAGTAGCTTTGTAGAAACATAAGCACAGATACAAAAAGAATTTGGAATATTAAACATCTTTTCAGCAGCATATCATCTCAGAAAGGATTTGGAATTCCCAAATGAACCAGTTGAAGTTTATGGAACAGCTACAGCATTAGCTGTTATGGTGTAGTTGGTTGGTGTTTCTTTAGGTTTTGTAGGCTCACCAGAAAGCTGCCTGGATTCTGGAATGTTCTGGGAGGACCCTGAGTTCCCAACAGACATAAAATTCCCAACACAGTGGCACAAGTCAAGCTGGACTTGCACAGCCACAGAGCTGTGGACACAGTGCCATGTGCTGCTCTCCCACAGCAAGAGGTGCTCAGCAGAGGGACCAAACGAGGACACTGCAAAGGTGATTAATGAGGGCATCCTTTAAAAATAGGAAATGCAAGTGATTAACAATTCCTTTGGAACGTCCATCAGTGATATACTTCTGGGATTGGTTTAAATCACTAAGAAGTGTTCAGCATCTACATGAAAAAGCACTTGAATGTCTGCTTTTTGGGTTAGTAAAAGTCCTCTTAAGCCTCAATTCCATAACCCCTTACTCTACACAGAGCTCTGACTTGTGTGAGTAATCCCTTTAATACTTGTAGGACTGTGCACAACCAAAGGGGTTTGGAGAATGGGACCTTTGGAGACCAATATTTTATGTTGGCAGTTTGATGTTGGCTCATCTCCACTAATATGACTTGTCTGTGATCAACCTGCTTTCTAAATATGTTTTATGATTTGTAACTTGATTGAATACCAGTGAACTGTAATATTAGAGAACATAAATAATGTGGCAGAAAGAGATGTAATAATCCCACAGACATGTTATCTGATGCTAACATACTGTTAATTAACTTCTGTTATGTATTTTAAAGTGTGGCATTTTGGATCCAGACATCAGTTTTGGGCAAGAAACTCATTGTCAAACATGATGTATAATATCCAAATTTAGTTTCTCCATATGTTTGTGCTAAATATGTGCCACAAGTCCTGGTATTAAATGGCAAGCGTTTGGATTCTTCAAGTAATGTGGACTTCTATAAATTATAGTATTTTCTGTAGAGACTTTAAAGAGAATCATTTCGTTTTAAGCATATTGTATCTAGGTTTTCACAAAGGGAAGAGTCTGAAACACTTTGTCAGTGGTGGGGAGAAAGAACTGATTAAGGCTCAGAACTGTACTTGATAATAAACAAAACTGATTTAAGAAAGGGGCCCACCCCCTAATTCTGTGTTATTAAAAGGGTTTCTTAACTGCTCCAGAATCAAGTTGCTAAAACCAAATAATATAAACGAAATGTTCAAGTATTGCTTAAAGCTCTGCTGCTCTCAATGGTAGGGGTTGGCTCGAGCGAGGCAGGAAAATTTATTTCAGAGCCAGAAATTACTTCTTTGGCTGTGACCAGGATTTCCTCTGCCCACCTCTGGGACCTGAAACTGGAGGTAGGAAAATCTGATTTTGGAGCCAAGTGTGCCTTGTTTAGTTGAAGCCATAATTTACTGTTCTTACCTCAGGGACCTGGAAGCAAAGAGCTGGCTCGGAAACGTCGGTAAGGGGCAGCTCTGAAGGGCAGGCACAGAGGCAGCTCTTCTGCACTCCCACCCCTCCAGGTGCTTTTCGTCTGCTACAGAGAGCATGGCAACTGGGCACCAGCCAGGGGAACGTGCCCAAAGGGCAGAGGAAAATGCACCATGGGCAGACTTGGACTTCAGTGGGTGTGCAGGGAACATCAGCTCAACGAGGCTGTGCATTGACATCAACGAGGAGCATTCCCCAGGGCTGCCACAGGGGCAACGTTTGCTTTGGTGGTTCCAGCACCATCGTGGAACACACCACTTCAATTACACTTTTCAGGGTTAGATGCAACTTAATGATACAAAAGGTTTTGCAGCTCTGGCTGAAGTTTCTTCCTCCTTTCTCCAGGGCTCAGCAAACTGAGGCATTTCTATCATTTCAGAGTCGTGGCGTTTTTCCAAATACTGAAGTTGATTTCTAGTCCTTGTGGCAGTTTTTAAGCTGATATTCTTGTTCTCCATTGACAGGGGAAAGAATCGTGTGCTAAATAAGTGGTTGCTGAAATCCCTAATTTCTTACTTGCTGTATTCTAGGAACAGACGGATTTCTGAGAACATTATTGTTACTTTAGATGCTTAACCAGAGTTGAGAAATATCCCTTGCCGCTGTATCAATTTCATCCTGACTTTGCATCACTTAAAAACATCTTTTCGTTTCTTAATTAAAAAAATGGGCAAACTGGTGCTGAAAATGACATTTAATGGGAAGGTCATTGTTGTGTTTAGTAAATTTTGAAAATTTCCTATGAAATTAAGGATTTTTTTAGAGGTAGAAGACTTCTACTGTGGGGAAAAAAAAATATAAAGTGGGGCAACAGAAAAACATTTCTGAAGCTTTCATGGGAGAGCCAGACATCCTGGGATATTATTTACTGAATGTTCTCTGAGAGGGAAATAGTGAATAGGATAACAAGCAATGTGTGTATTTCTATACACACAAACACACACACACTTGTCTTTCGTGCCCCACTTCATATTCAATTTTATTTTGTTTTAATCACAGAGTAGCTTTTTGAATCACAGAGGGTTGTCAATAAGAAATAGATTTACATCAAAATGTGAAGTGTGATGCAGCAGCCCTTCAGATGTTGAATTGCAATTACTGAGGCAATGAACTTCCAAGCTCTGTTAAGAGCTTGTCCTTTCAGACAGCTCAACCAACGTTGCCTTGGAGGTCCTGGCCTGGAGGTTCTGTGGTAGGAAAGACAAGCAAGGCAGTAGGTGATGGTGTGCTGGTTTCCTCACTCCCTTTGAAGCACCAGGATCCCTCAAAAGCATTTTGCTTCCCCCATTTCCATAGATGATAAGGATTGTAAGAAGTCGAAGCTGCTCACACGCTTCTTACATCCAATAGAAATTGTGTTAATTAAGAAAAAGTTGATTTCAGAGGCTTCATTTGGGGGAGCAGCTGGAAAATCCTGTGGGGTGAATGCAGCAGGAGCATGTGAGTTCAGGTAACATGTCAGAATAAGGGCTGGCATTTGTGCTGCTGGTGCAGGGCTGATGTCTGTGTTGGCACAGATCTCAGAAACCAACCCTGAATGTATCCAGGGCTGAAGCCTTTGGATAAACAAAATAACAAATCAAAACTTTGCCTTTATGTTTAATAGTTTACTTTCCTGACCCATCAAAAAATTTCCAAGTGATTTTCTTGTGTTTCTCTTGTCCTTAGCAAGTAGTGGTGACCTTTAAGTTTTTACTTTCCTGTCAGAGTATGTTGAAAGCTCTCAAAGTGAAGCTCCCACCGTGGGGATTTGTTGGGATGACTGACACTCACACTCCACCTCCACCAAGCACACGGAGCACAGGCACCAGTGTTGGACCTCCAGGGAACCTGCTGGATTTTTTTCACTTCTGCTTCACTGGAAATGGATTGAATTTTCTCTTCAGAGCAGAGTTTTGGTTGCATTAGATTTTAATCAAGTCGCTTGTTCGCAGTCCCTCAAAGCCTACGAGGCTGAGATGAGTAGATGGGCTTGGGGTGGCTGTGCTGCAGCTTTGTCAGACCTGCAGAGCTGCAGGTCTGGGAGATGGCTCTGACAGCTCTGGGACTGTGCAGGGCTTCAGCATTGCATAAGCTGCCCACCCCTCCCCTGCTGGGCTCGGGGCTGAGAGTGCTGGGGCAGCCCTTGGCCACCCCGTGGGAGCTGCAAACGAGAGAGGCAGAGCTTTGCCCAGGGCCAGGTGCCACTGCCCAGTCCTGCTGCCCTCTTTACCTTTGCTTTCTTGATGTCAGAGCTCATTTTACCCTCTCGGGTTATGGGGAAAACAAGCCAGCAGCATTTTTCCAGAGGTAGTTTCTCAAATGCCACCTTTGTGACTTGTTTTTGTATTTCAGTAACTTTTTCTACTCGGTTATATCTTCGTTCACCTTGTTTAATCCCACAGATTAAATCCCAATATCTCTTCAAATCCCCTCTTTACATGCCACAGTGTGTAAGAGGCAGCAAGTTGGAGATCTGGATCAGCACAGGTGTGGTTTCGAAACTTAGTCAGTGTTATCCAAGGAGGGCAGGTTTTTTAAGTGCACATAGAAATTTTCAGGCAGAAAAGGTCACCTGAACCATTTCTGTGTAACAGCAACTTGCTGATAATTGAGCAGTACAAAGTATTGATCATGTTTGGAGGGGTTGTTGTTGTCTTTTAAGGAAATGCTGTATTTATGTGTGAAAATAAGTGTTATATGTGTATAGTGACCCTATTTAGGTATAGGAGGTTGTTGGAATGGCCCTAATAAATTATTGTAATATACAGAATCTAGTTTGGTAAAATATAGCTAATAAACCATTCTTATTTCACATTGTTTATGTATGAGCAGTGCACTTGGAATGCTTGGAGCATTTAAAGATAAAATCCTGCCATAATTTCTTTTTCCTGTGGGCTGGTAAATTGAGACATTGTGTTTAGACACAGCTTTGAGTGGCTCTGCTGAGGAGTGAAGCTCGTTCTGGGACTCACCCAGGCCTTTCCATGTGCATTATTTGCCTTAAACCTCACAGTTGTTCCTGCTTTTGAAGTCAGCTGGGGAAAGTTAAATCCTGCACTGTTTAATGCTGCTTCTACTTGAGAATTTTCAGATGTAAAAGAAAAGAAATGGGTTTTCATGTCTTAGCTTTCCTGCACTTACAAACTTTTATGATTCCTTGGCATTCGTCAGGAGGAAAGTAGATGGCAAGTGTGTTCCTGAAGAATTCTAATTATTGCTATTTCAGGTGGAAGGAGACTCTAAGTGGGCACATGAGATTTTTAGGACAGGAGATTTGCTCAAAAATCATTTTTATGTCTTTTTTGGGAATGGAAGGGGGAGTGACCACCTGGTGTTTTCTCTGCTTGTTTGTTTTTCGGACGTGGGGAATTAGTGGATGTTAAACATGAACGTGCCTTTGAACAGTTTTTTGGACCATGTGAGCACTAGGCTTTGTTTTCATTACTCTTTTTTCCTCTCATAAAACCAGAGAAACAAGTGAGTGGAATGGCAGGGAACATTTCTATGCATTTTCAGGGTTTTCTGTCCGTGGAGGGGAGTGTTGGGAGAGCAGGGCATGGTTTGTCCCTGTGTCGAGGGGTCATTGCACAGTGACACAGGTCCAGCCTCAGCTGCCTTTCTCAGCCCTTGTCCTTTCCTTTAAGCTGGGCTGTCAGAACACAGAGATGGACAGAGAAACGCAGGTTGAACTCTTCCCAACAGTGTCCATGAATTTGTCTCCTCTTTATTCTGGGTGCTCTGGTTTGCAATCCACAGGTTACAAAGTGGACATTGGTTTTAATCTACTAGAGAAAATAGCAGGCAGGTGAAGATGTTTTTAAGGCAATAGCCTGTCAAAGAACAGGCCTGACTTGGTAAACCAAAACATTTTAAACTGTTACTTCTGTTTGTTTTTAAAAAGCAAGGTATGACTGTGTTTGGTTAAGTAAAATAATGTGTAAAAAAATTCTCAAAACTTCGCCAGATGAAATAAAGCCAAACACAGTTTGTTTTCCTGATTTAAAATGCACAAAATAAAACCAAAGTTCTACTATGGCTTAGGCTATTCAACCCTCATACTGTGATATTGGCACTCATAAATCAGTTTACAATATTCTGATTTAATTTTTCTTTAGAAACAGTCCAAAATAGATTGATATTTGTAATCTTGGCTGTTAAATGCAGGCAGTGTGTGTGTTAATTCCGAATAAATCTGGGTCAACCTGGTGTGTTGTGAAAAAGGCAACAAGCTGAGGCTCTGGGTCTGAATTTGCAGGTTATTTTGGGGGTCAGAGACAAGCCTCAGGTTTTGAGTTAGTGCTGTGAGCTGAGTGATTGTCCATGGGCAACACAGTGTAAATCCACATTATGTATTTCCATATCCCTTGAATCCTCAATGTCTGAGTGTCTTCATGTGAAGGGATCTACCACAGGTAACTTTTTTTGGTGATTCATCAGACACTTAAAATCTGAGACAACAAACTTCGTTTCATGTTGTTGTCATTAAAGAAAAAAAATGTATTCCTAATTTTGATTGAAAAATCCACTTGAAAATTCTGTTGAATCGTTGCAGAAACTGCCTCAAAATCCCTTCCCAAGCCTTAAAAGCCCCCCTCAGTCCGTGGCCTTTATCTTTGTGCTGCCGTTTCTCAGTTGATGCTCCCCGCTGGAAGATGTCGAAGTAATTAAGCATTAAGGGAAGGAGCAGTTAGCAGGTATAATGTTGGGAGACTCGAGTTAATGTGGATGTGCCCGTGACCTCCCAGACAGATCAAAGCCTAATCTGGGTGACAGCTACAGGATGGCAGAGGTTGCCAGGGGCCTTGTGCTGCAGCTCTTTGTCTGCAAATCCTGCCCCTCAGCTGCCAGTGTGTTTTTAAGGATGAACAGGTAAAAGTAAAAGGCTGTCTTTTGACATTTTAACTAATCCCTTCTAGCCTGTGGTTTCCTGCACATCCAGGGTATTTGCTAGCAGGAGAGCCTGCCTTTTGCACATATGTAAGATGTCATTTTGGATCGGGCGTGGGGTTGATGGCTGGGAAGGCAGGAGTTATACAATGAAATGGATTCTGATTGCATTAAAATGACATGCTCTGGCCTTTTACCTTCAGCAGACTTACAATGCAAACTGAACTCCCAGCCATGTAACTTGTCATCTCCCGCTGAGACAGGATCATTTAAGTGAGAAAACAGAATGTTTATTTTCTGTTAACCCTTTCTCTCGAAATTAAAAGGAAAAGAGAAGCTTTAAAGATGCATTGCACTCTTTTGGGGTTTTGTGTAATTTGAGCAATGAAATGTCATTGTTGATGTGCAGTACAAGGAATAAACACTTGCATAATGCTGACATGTATGAGAAGAATGCAAAAGTCTTGTATTTTATGCAGATGACCTGACTGGTTTGCACTCTCCTGTTACTTCAGTGGGTTTATGCACATAATTAAAAATACCATCTTGTTTTCAGCGTGAGACATGTGACTAATAGTTCTAAATACTGGTTTGAACAGTCTGATAGCAAAGTAAGAGCTGGTACAGCTACATTTGTTCCACTTGGCCATAATATTACTGATAACAGAAAAGCTTCAAGAGAGAAAACTCTTATAAAACTTCCCAGGAGCAGAAGTCGCACAATATGTACAGGAGTATATTGTCCCTGGTTATGTTTTAAAGACTTCAGTGCATTTTTCCAGAGGTGAGAGGGTTCCCTTTTGTTTCTCCAAGTACTATTTCCATTTGCAGAAAGGCACAGATAAACCCAAATTCCTTTTTAAGGGCTGGTTTTCATGTTTATAAACTATTCAGAAGAAATCATCTTCTGTTTGGAAAATTCCAAAGGAAACCTCACATGCCAGTCAATAAATTCTGAGTGACTGGAACAAATATTAAATCTGTGAAATCAAACTGAATTTATTTTCTGGCTGTAAAGATTGAATTTGTAAATTTGACAGGCAATTTAAAGGGCATAAGTACATAAAATAAAATTTCTTATCCAAATGCAACTTGAAAGTTACCTGTCAGAAGAGGTTAGAAGGCTGCTGGTTTCTCTCCTGAAGCGTGTCCTTCCACTTGTCAGTTTAGAAAGGTTAATACTGCACAAAAGAGCAATGGAAAGACCCTTTTTGGTGTAGTTTTATGTTTGTTTAAAACAAATAAAATTCAGTCCTCCTCTCTGAACAATACTAATAACAACAAATCCTTTTGGTATGTGTTGGAACGGTCTACAATGTTCTAATGCAAATTGTTCCCATTCAGAGCAGGCATTGCATGTGTTGCTCCCTGTGGGATTGGAAAGGGGATTTCTTTTGCAGCTGATTCTAGACCTGCCTTTGAAGCATCAGGGAGAGGGTGTTTTTAACAAGGGAGCACGTTCCTCTCTGCCCTACTCTGCCCCAGAGCACAGAGGGGGATGCCAGGCTGGGAATTAGGGCTGGGGTTGCTGACTTCTGCCCCTAAAGATCTTTCATAGCTTCTGTGGGAGAAGAAAAATTGTGTTTGCTTAACCCTCACTTGAGAAAAGCATGGTCTGGTCCCAGCAACTGATCAGGGGAAGGATCCAGGTCCCCACTGGGTCCTTTTCTTTCAGATGAGCCACTAAAAGTGGGCTCTGGACTGCACCTCCTGTGTCTGGGGTGAGCAGCTTATCCTTCTCTTGCTGGAACAGGCATTTGGGTGTGTGGTGCTGCTGTCATGGCATTGAAATTATTGCAACAGATCACACCTAAGAGGAATTGTAGAAGGGCACAAGCCATAATTGGTTAGTATGCAAAATACAGAGTTGAAATGCTGAAGAACGTGTTGTATTATTCTCTTATTTAATCAGTGTTTGCTTCTTTTCCCTTTTTGAAGTATTTTCATCATCATTAATAAACCAAACATTTTATGATTTCTTTCTTAGGTTGAATTGAAGAGGAAATACAACGACCAGCACAAAAGTGCAAGAGGCCTTTTATCAGGGAGTCAGTGGTATGAAATTCAAGCTTATAGAGCTCTCAACCAAGCCCTGGGAAGGTGAGAGAAATGGAACAAAATTAAACACCTGTATTTGTAGAATTTTGTGGAATCTTTAAGGATTAAGTCCTCCCTGGTAACACAAGGATGATAAATAAGTCCAAAAGCCTCATCTTGCAGGGACTGTCTTTTCATCTGCTCTGTGCTGACAACTCTCTGGTTTTCAGCCTATTGTGCATTTGAGTGTTATAATTCAGAGTTTTTGTTTTACCTTCAGAGCCCACTTCAGGTTGGTTGCAGGTCTTATTGCTTGCATAGAAAGGGGGAAGCATGAGCAGAGACAAATCATTCTGAATGAAAATTCTGAGGGCTTTCCAAATGCACTAATTGTTCACACTCTCAGTGGGCTCAGAACAGTGGTTTGATATTTAGCCTACAAGTATTTTTGAAAGGGAGAAATAGCAGTGGGGTTTTTCAGACCTTTGCAAAAGGTCAATTCAATTATCGTGCTCACTGATCTCTCTCCAGATTTAGAAGAAGTACAGCTTACTTTCCTGGGGGGGAAAAAGTCCCCCAAATTTTATTAACAGGGGAGAATTAATTCATCCTTCTCCAACAACATTTATCATATAAATAAACATTATAACTGTCATCCATATCTATCACAGATGCCACACATCTGTCATGGGTATCCAGAGGTAGAAACACGGATTTGTAGATCCAACACCAGCTGGAAGACTCTGCTCCTTTGAGTTAGACCTATTGCCAATGTGGGGACACAAATGAAGGCTTAGAAAGAAAATTGAGAGAAATAGGAACATTAGTAAAATCTCACTTTTGATTCTTGTTGTTCCAGGTCTGATTTCATAGATTCCTCCTTGGAATATAAAAACACTAGTTAAAATTTGTTAAGAAAAATGTAAGCAAGTTGTGGAATAATAATAGTAAGAAATTAAGCTCTGAAGTAAGTTTTGACTGTAATACAGTTTTAGTGGAAATTGCTAATTGTCCAATTCAGCATTTGAATGAGATTCTGCTGGTCAAAATTTAAATGTGTAAAGTGTGTAGAAGATCATTAGTCTGAGCTCTTGTGACCTGAGCTCTGCTGAAGGACACGGTGTGTGATGGCTGGTTGGATAAAACCAGAACGTTGCACTGAGGTGATCAGAAGTTCTGTAGGAGACAGGAGGGCTTGTCCTGCAGGGATGGGAGTGAGCAGAACCAGGGGAGTCTCCAGTGGGGCACTTGGCTCTTCATTTAATGCTCTGATGTTTTCTGAAGTAACACAGCTCTGTGGAATGGAAGGGCAGCCTTTGTTGTGTGTGCCCACGTGACAGTCCTGGAGGGGTTTCTTGCAGTGCTGCTTTGTCTAAAACTCTGGGATATGTCTCCAGTGGCAATGTTCCCTTTAAACTGTGTGTTCAAAGAACATCTATTAAAGCAGTTAAAACTGAAGAAGCTGGAAGAAATCTGGGGATTTGGTAGCATTTCTTAGCACTGAGAGATTTCTTTGAGAGCCACCCTGGTCCCTCTATTTGAAGCCCTGGTTTTGGGACACTTGTACTTTTATGAACATTTGTAAACATCATCTTCAAAAAATGTACATGAAACTGCTTATACCATGGGGATAAAAATCCTGAACTGTTACTGAGAGATTCCTTGCCATGTTTCATTTATGTTCTTTAATAATGTTTTTCTGGCAGGCAGTATAGGACTCCAAATAATCTTTCAAATATCACCACATGAAAAATGATTCTTAGATTATTTCTGTAGGCCTCTGAGCTGAATTAGGAACTCAACAGTATTTGATTTGTAGCATAATTAATTTCCTTACTCCAAAAGAGTTAGGCGCAACCTGTGGTCTAGAAAGAAAAAGTACAATTATTTAAAAACACTGCTTGGGGTTTATCAGTCTATTTGTTTCTTTCACACATTCTCCTTTCAGTATTCACGAGTGGAAAACAAATTCTGGGAATTGTTTGCTGTTGAGTATTTGTGTGGGGTTTCTTGTAGTAAATTTTCATGTAGTAAATGCAACAAGTAAAGGAAAATTAAAGCTTCCCTGACATCCATAGCCACTTTTGGTGCATAGAGTAGGAAAGCACTTCCTGTATAGTTTTGCATATTGCTGCTGCCTTGCTGCAGTCCCTGTTCCCTGATCCCAGAGGGGTTTACTCTGTGCCCTCTGATTTCAGACACTCCCTTTTTTCGTTCCCTGATCCCAAAGGTGTTTGCTCTGTGCTTTCTGATTCCAGACACCCCCTTTCTTTGCTCCCTTCCAGGTGTATAAGGCACAGGAACGACTGGGGTGCTCTGATTCTGGTTGACGACCGGTTCCGGAACAACCCCAATAAATACATCACTGGTAAGATGCAAAGTTCCCAGTATATTATCAAAGAATGAAAACTCAGACTTACAGAAATATGGGGGTACAAATACAGGGGAGTAGGAGAAGCCATAAAGAAATACCCCTTGAGCACAAATTGAACCCCCAAATGCTCAGGACTCAAGTGTTGTCTGTTCATAGTTTTGTATTGGGTAGGAATAAAGACGGATGAAATGAAACCAGTTGTGAGCACAACCTTAACAAAGAACCATCTGAAAAGACATTGCTTAGGAATGTGGTTTTTCTTTGTTCCTGCCCTATTTAGAGGAGATGGGCAGAGCTGAGGTGACCAGCCCGTGCTGGGTGTTGTCAGCAGGTGGAGCTCAGCTGCTGCAGTTGAGTCCAACTGCTGCTCACGAGTCTGTCTGTCCTGACAATGCACTGGAACTCTTTCAGCAAACACACAGTAACACAAGTAATCTGCATGTCCAAGACTTGTCTCTAAAAGGTACAACTTGACAGAAGAATCACATTCTGTTATTTTTTTTCTTTTCCAATTGATATCCATGGAATCTTTAAATGGGTTTCAAAGCACTTTCTAAAATCAAGGAAGGCAGTTTTTACTTCACCCTTGTGTGTTCCTACGTCATCCAAACAGATCTCATACTCAAGACATCTGGTATTTGAACCTTTTAAACATTATTCTGATAGGACAACGTGCTTCTGTGCTGTAGCTATTGAGCAGTTGTGATTCTTTCTGAATATCTGAGTGACTGTTACTTAATCTAAAACAAAGTTGTCAAAAGCTTCATTCTAATTTTTAGTAGCCCCTGTTAATATGGTAATAAATACCTGTACTCTGTGTAAGTTGCTTTTAAATATTTCATGATAACAAGCAAAATGAACAACCAGGTGTAAAAGAAATACAATTATGTTTATGCAGTGCAGCAGTTTGAACCTAAAAAAAGGCTAGTGACAAAGGTAAAGGTCTTTTGTTAGTATTCCTCCTGAAAATACTGCCATTGGTTAAAGCAAATTTCCAGCCCTGGAAAGGAGGAATTGAGTTGTTGTACTTTCATGAGCAACTTCTCAAAAACTTTGAATCTGACACTTCTTGAAAACTTTGACTCTGACTATACACAGAGGTATTTGCCATATGAGGATACTGTTTCCTGATGTGAAGTACTTGGTCTGGATGCTGGCATTTTGTAATATCAGTTCTTTTTCCCTCAGGGTTATCCAAATGGATTCGGCAGCAGGTCCAGCACCACGACAGCTTCGGCAGCGCCCTCGAGTCCCTGCGCGCCTTTGCTGCCAGGAACCAGAGCAGTGGGGGTTGTCCCCCAGACAGCACCAGAGAGCTCCTCCACCCACCTTCCCATCCAAAGGACCTGTCACAAGGCTCTCAGCCAGAGGCAGCTCTTCATCTGTCACCAGATGTTCCTGCTCAGAGGGAGGAGCACCGTTGGGGTTCAGAAGGGACTTCTGCTGTGGGATCCAATCAGCCCGGTGACGTCCGGGCAGCAGCAGAGCCAGGTGGGGCATCTCCTCTGCCAAACCTGCCTTGGCAGCTCCACGTGGGAGCTCTTGGAGGAGAAACAAAGGGCTTTTTAAAATTACAGTAGGGCTGTGGTGGTAAAAGGGAACTATTCACAAGTGTGTGAGCCGTGCTGAACAGACAGAAGTGAATTGTCATTCCACTGGTTGTCTTAAAGCAGTTGACAACTGCAAACAAACAGTTGTTTGATGGGTTTACAATACAACCAAAAATGTTTTCCCTAAGAATTTCTTTTTCCATTGAAAATTTGAAACACGAAGATGAGGATTGTTGCAGGGTGGGTGCCCTGGTTCAACCTTCATCTGTTTATGCATTGCTGTGATCACATTCCATGTAATCTCCTTCAGTACCATCTTTACATCTGAATATTTATCCATTCCTAAATTTCAGGGAAGCTTATGACTTCAGTCAAGAAGGATGTGAATAAGATAAGAGTAGAGTAATAAAAAATTACAAATTTAAAATCCAGTCATACTCTCTCTTTACATACACCAATTAATCTATTGATTTAATTAAGGCGATTCATGTGCAAAGAGAGTTGTATTATATGGGTTTCTCTTTGTGTTGTTCTTAGTGAGTATTGTAAAATAACTCCAAACCTGATAAAACAATGATTATTTTGATGTGCTAAACATGCTGGAAATCAGTGGGGAAGAGGTATCCAATGAATTTATGTTTTGTGATTTTTTTCACAGGTGGCCAGAAAGTTGGTGTAGAGAGTCATTCTCACCATGTCAAACAAAGAAGAAAACAACATGTGGGCTCCACACCCAAAATGCTCACAACTAAAACAGAGACAGGAAAGACAAATGGTTGGACTAATGGTGATGTTGTGACAGAGAATTGCTGCTTTAAACCACTGACTTCAACACCCTTGCCTGTAGCCAAGAACTGCAGCTCCACAGCTAACAGCAAACACGAGGATGTGAATGGGCCCAGTGAACTTGTGGATAGTTTAAATCAATGCCAATCAGCATTAACTGCAGAACATAAAGCACGTGGACCACAATCATGTTTGGAAACAACTCGTTTTTCAGCTACTACTGCCGAGGCTGCAGTTGCTGAAGAACTTCTCCCTAAGCTGCAGCTCCCAGCTGAGCCCTGCAGAGAGGTCCCTGAACTTCCAACACTGAACGTGTCTGCAGAAGCTGAGGATGAGGATGAGAGTATTTACTTCACCCCAGAGCTCTATGATGATGCAGAGGCAGAGGAGCAGGAAATCCAAGCCCCACTGCCAGCCTGTCAGACAAACGGGGGTCTGGTGCAACATGGAAACCCCACAACCACTGATGGTCCTCAGGCCATCAGCACCTCAGACACACCAAGTGTGACTGAAGCACTGGAGGAGGGCAGGAGCACGAGCCCACATGGAGGGAGGCAGAGGGAGAGGAGGGAGGACAGTGCAGTCACTGGTGCAGAGGTGGCTGGGGCAGTGGGAGCAGAGCAGGGAGCAGCTCCAGGGACGGACACCTGCAAGAGGAAAATCAGCCTGTCCAGAACACGAAATAAAGGTGTGTCTTCCTTCCCTCTGAGCAACAGCTGCACCTGGGGACAACTTCTGTGGGAACCCCAATGAGCAGCAGGGAAGTCCTGCCCCACCATGGGACAGTGGTGGCTTTCTCCTGCTCTTCTCACATAAGCTACTCTCAGATTCGATGTCTCCTTCTGCTTTTTAGTTTTTCACTGAGACCCTTCTGCAATGTGCAGTTTTCTATAGATTTAATTAAGATTCCTCATCCTAATTGCATGGGAAGGGCATCATGGCTGGGAATTCTCAATGCAAGCCCAAATAGGATCTGACTTGGCTGAGGAGGTTTGTCCACTACAGATTGAGTTCGCCGTTAGATACCATAAAATAATTGTGTATTTCCTCAGAAAGCAAAACTCCCATATAATCAAATCACAGTGTTCTGCATTTGTTAGGGTTTCTTTTTTTAATTTAAATGTATAGAACAACATCTTTGCACATCAGGTCATATGACAGATTGAGCCTGGACACCAAAATAGGTGTATTTTTCAGTACTTTGTTTCCCTCACATTTCTTACGTCCAAATGTCTATCAGGAGCAGTGTGCAGTAGTGTCTGGGCATTTTGATATTCGATAATGAGAGACTTCTTCAGAGATCTTTGTTTTATATAAAAATTGCTGTTTCTTTTAATTTTTCTTTTGTGAGAGGATCTCATTTCTTTTCATCAGGTTCTGTGTAGTCATATAAAAACATGGTCTCACTTGTATGCCCTGCAAACACATTTTATATGCAATATATAACAATGTAAATTTATACATAAATCTTCCTCAGTCTACTTTTTTTAAACTGCTTTCAACATTTCTTTCGTTTATTGCAATCAAAACAGCCAGGATTTTTCTGTAATAAAACATACTGACTTTTCAAGAAAAGGTTGTCCATTTTCCTCCCAAGTTAGTCTGAAGATGCAGGATATTTGCACTCTTCAGATTGGTTCATAGGGGGTGACACTTTTTGTCTGAGAGCAGAAATGAGATAATTAACTACTCATTATCCAGAGAGGTTCATCTGAATAACATCCATCTCTCCAGAGCTGTGAACGTTCTTGTATCAACAGGATTTAAATTGTATCTTTTGTTTACACAATAAATGCATCGTTGTAAAATGAGTTACTTGTTTGCAAGGGTGGCAAGAACCCTTGGATTTCACGGCCAAGCATTACTATCCTGCAGTGAAGACGTCTGGTTACTTCTGTGCTGTGTTGCTGCCACCTGAGGATCATGTTTTCTTGGTTTAGCTTCCCTGCTTTTCCCTTATCAGTGTTTTGATGTTTGGGTTATGATGGCTTTGAAGTATTGATAGGGCAGAAGCTCCAGTATTGACAGCAGTTTGAACATCTGACACATCTAAAGATAAAATATACTTAATTCAGAGTTAGTAGTGATGGAGTTGCTGGGGCAGGTGGCTGTGGCCACACTCCCAGGAGTCTGTCCTTTGATCCTCAGCAGTCTTTAAAGCTCAGTTTTCCTAACCCAAATCTCTTGTCCCACACCACTGTCCACATTCATGTGTATCTGACCAGACAACAGAAATCACTTAAGCTTTGGGGCTTGTCTGCTCAGCCCATGGCCCAGGGCCACTTCTTTGTCTTCCAGAAGATTTGTCTGTCTTTAAGTCCATAACATTAAAAAAAAAAAAAAATCCATCTCCCTTTCCTTATCTGGAGCAGATTGTTCCTTCCTTGATCTTGTGTTGCATCTTACTTTGATTAGAAATCCTTCAAGACAAGACCCGTTTCATGTCAAATGCTTTGCACTAATGCACAACATCTACATTTTACAGCAAATTTCTCCTTAGCCATTATGGTTTAAAATATGGAATATCAACATTTGTCTTACCAGATCCTCTGTTTTCTTGAAAAATTTCTATCCACAAAAGACTTGAATCTTGAGCTGTGTTACTTGGGACAACTGGTGGACAATAATCACTTGTATTGCTGCTGGGTTTGGCCATGTGGAGGGATTTTGGTGGACTGTTTCTTTTGTGTAAAAACTGTGTAAATCCACTCTTAATTTGTCTTTCTAGCTAATAATTAAGTTATATAAAATGTTGGTGATAAGAATGCTCATTATAGTTAATATATTTATGGTGATTCCCAGAATTAAACACTGCCCGGTCTGCAAAGAGAAGGAAAGTCAATGTACCAACTTTCCTAGAATTATTTATGTGGACTGCTCAAATCTGTAAAAAGTGATTGAAAATTCCTCTCACACCTTGATACAGTAGCTAGGTATAATCTCTGCTGTCTGAAATAATAATAAAATCTTGGATTTATTTAAGGACTGAAAATTCAGAGGAAATGCAGGAGAAGAAAAGCTCCAGTTAGGCAAAGTGGCTCCACCCGGGAGAGAAAGGTACCCCAGACATGGAGTGGAAGGCCTGTCCTAAGTGGCTGCTGTTGAATGTGGAGGTGCAGGGGAAAGGGAATGATTTATTATATAATATCTACAGGAAATAATGCAGATGAAACAGTTTCTTCATGATCTGCACAGCTTGCTGTAGATCTCTGAGACTTACACACTCAATACATACCTTTGTTGCTCATGGGAAGCACAAAGGCAGCTCTCAGCCTATGCAAAATTCCAAATAAATTGGCAGCCAGGAGTGTTACAGAGTATAAAACACTTTATATGACTGTATTTCTAAGTAAGTTAGGCTAAAAATGTTTAGCATGGTGTATATTTTAATTATTAGCTACTCTAAATGATAAACATTGATTCAAATAGATTGACTATCTAAAGTAGTGTATTTCTGTGAAGCAGTTTTGATACATTCAATTGTATTTGTGTTTAAGTGGTTCATTCTGCATAGTTACTATATCTAAACCAGTCTTTGCATGCATTTGTGTATTGCCTTGTTAGAAGGAAACACACAACCAGCCTTGCAAGGAAGGACTGTATTGTGTTGTCTGTGGAGCTGAAATACTGCCCAAAGCAGAGGGTAAGATCCATGCAAAGTCAGCTCTTTGGGTTGGGAATGAGGGGCTTTCTGATCCACCTTTTTACTTCCCCAGTTTTCCATACTGGAGGGATATTTTAGACTAACTGGATTTGGTAACCAGATTAAGAAATTACCACAAATGTATTGAAGACCTGCAGAAAGTCTTTTTTAGGGGGGAGGAAGTGGGAGTTGTCCCAGTGGCAACTATTGAAATAAATGACTTTTTGGGGCATATTTCTGTTGCCTGGTTCAGTGGTGCTGACACTGCCCTGTCTTGAGTTGCTGTGAGCATCTGACAGGTATTGAAAGGTTAACTGAGGGCAACTTCGGATGTCTGGGGAGGCTGAAGGACCTGATTTGTAGCAGAGCCCATTTTCTCCATTCACGGGGTGTGTTCCTGCAGCATTAGGTGTTAATTTGCCACCGGTTGCTGCGAGAAGTTTGGTAATACCTTGGCGCGGTAACTCGGGGAATCTGCTGAGTGTTTTCATGAAAAACTCCAAAGACTTCCCAAAAAGCCGTGGGGTTTCACTGTTACTCCTCGATGTGCAGCCCACCCTGCCTTAATTTTGGTTTTCAGTCCTGGGGTGACACGTTGTATGAAATGGGCATTAGATGCCTTTGGAAATTGTGCTTCTGTGAGTGTCTTTAATTTGGGAACGTCTAAAGGCTGGTAATGGTAATTAAAACTGCTGCTTTTTCAAATGAGCTCCATCCTCAGGTTACTTGGCCATGTGTGGTAATGCCCTAATTACAAGTGGTCTCTTCAGTAACATGTAGATACAATTAGAGATGCTGAATACACTTTAACAATGTGTACAAGGGAATTCAGCAAGCATTTCACTGGTCTTGGGTTTGACAAATGGCAAGGTAAGAAGAACTTGCTTTTGTGTGCCTTGTGAGTACATCTCAGGACTGAGAGAGCCAGGATGCTGCATTTTGGGGGGTGTTAGAAATGATGGGGAGCTTGTGCATTAGACAGGCACAGAGACCTTTGTGAGCAGTCTTGTTTACAGCAGCCCCCATGTTATGAGACCCCCTACACATCCCCTGCTCTTCTCTAAGGTCTCTCCCACTTCTCCTAAAGCTCCTTATGTGGTGAAACAAATAGGGGAGTGGTACCAAAGAAGTGCTGCTGGCAAAGCAAACCCTCCCCAGCCCTGGCAGGGATGGTGTGCTGGTGGCCCACCACCCCACTGGGTGATGTGGCTGAACTGGACAGCAGGTCACAAAGCTGGGCAAGGCATTTTCTGGGTCAGATGAGGTCAAGAAAGAACAAATCTCTTCCATGAACCAAACCTGTGCCTGAAGGAGAGTGGGAGATACCTGTGCTCTCCAGGACTTGTTAAACCAGCCAGAGAAGTCCACGTCCTGATGGGGAGAGGGAGGCCTGGGTGATGGAGCCCACTTGTTGCCTCTCTGTCTTCCCAAAGGAACCAAATGATGACCTTGATTCACTTTCTTAATATGAATTTATCAACATTGTCATGTCTTTGAATTTCGTGCAGAACCTGTGAAATGGAATCAGTGTGTGTTAAGTGACTGAGTCACTGAGGTACATGAATGCCCACACTTACCAGAGTGCCCCTTGTCAGTGAGAAGTTTTATGTTGTTTAAATTGAATCTCAGATGCCAGTTGATTGAGGAAAGTTAAAAAAAAAGTCTAAAAATGAAAAAATAATGGCTTTATTCAAAGTAGATTCAAACTCACTGGTCGATTTGGGAGTAATAACAAGGGGAAAATTATCTGTTGAAAAGTAAATTTTGGACACATTAAAAATTGCAAATAAGGCCTTTTTTTTCCAAGGTCCATTTACAGCAATAGAAGTCTTTTCAGTGCCTGCAGTGGGTGTTGGAGCAGGGCCTAAATTCCCATCTTGTAAATGTGGAAAGTTTGCAGCGTGGTGGAACAGTGCTGTATTCAAACCCCTGTGTGTGCAGGAGTCTTACACCCCACTTTTGAAATTATAGGAATTTTGAGAAAAGCTTGCTGCAGTAATAGTGAAGTGAAAGTAACCTGGAAACTCCTCAGAAACACCAATATAAGAAGTAAAGGATCCATTAGAAATTGTATGTGTAAACTGGATGCCACCTCAGAAGATGATAATGTGATGTTGGTCATCTCAGATGCTGCAAGTCTTGGTTGTCTGAAGGAAACATTAAAGGTTTATCAGATGCCAGTGGACAGTGAAGGTAAATCTTACTGATTCCTGATAAATACCAGCTAACACTTGTCAAGTCTCTTAGCTTTAAATTAAATGCAACCCCTTGTTTCCTTCCTGCTTTTGATTTTGATAATGTTTTAATCTCTTGGTCTATGTGTGGAGTCTCCTCCTGTGAAGGAGGGTCTTGCCCCACTACATCTGACTGTTCCAAATAGCACTATGCTGGTTTTGCAGGTATTTTTAGTGGAAAGCATTTGTTAGCCAAGAGAAACACTTGAGCTTTCAAAAAGATGCTTATTTGTGTCAGGAAGTTCTTGGTATTGGTTTTTGCTCACTTATTGATCAGTAATTCTGACTGGGTTTGTTGTGTCATCTCTTGTCTTGTTTCAGTACATCTTTGAAGAGATGTTTAGTTTAACAATGTTTTGTTTATTGCCCCAGAGTGGTGGTTGAGTCTCCATTGTTCCTTAACTTTCTCAGCTTTCCTTTGCTCCTCTTAAATTTCTGTGAGTTTGAAGGAAATCCAATGTCCAACAATTCTTTACTGGATATTAATGAAATGCTATGCCATTCACTTTCTCCTTCAAGGACATCCTTCTTTCCCACAGCTTTTTAAAAGGAACATTTTGCTTCTAAAGCAAATTACATTTTTTTTAAAGGAAGATACCAAATCTTTCAAAATCCTGGTGGTTTTGTATCTTTTGCCAAGGATTGTAAATGTTTCTGAAACCCCAGGAAATATCAGAAACAAGCACAGAAATGATACTACCATTCTGAAAGATGTTAATGGCAACAGAAACCAGGTCTTTGATCTTGGATAAATGAGGATGATTGTTTTAAGCTCAGGAGAAGAAGTTCAGCTATTTTATGGATTAAGGAAGTGGAGTGTTACTGTCCAAGGCACAGCATTTGGTTAAAAGCCCAAAAAACATAATAGAGAAACAGCAACACTAAGTGGGTCAGTGGGATTTGTCAGGAGGTGGAAATACAGAAGGACTCACTTGCAGGAGTTCCTCAATCTGCAGGGATTCCTGAGCAGCCTTTGCCATCTCACTCTGGCAAAACAAGAACACGATGTTTTGAAATGTGAAGTGTGACTTGTGACTTATCTGCTTTAAAATCTCTCCCGATGCCTCCATAAAGCACTTTCTCTTTCTTTTTGAAAGACTTGAATGGCAGTTTGTCTTTAAATGCTCTTTGGAATGAGAAGGACCATTCTCTGACAAGTTACTTACAATGCAGGAGCTGTGTCCTTCAGGCCGTTTCTCCCTGTCCTTTGGTAGGAGCTGAGGTTACTCATTTCCGTAATAAAGTGCAGTCATGGGTAAGTCAAAGCAGTTCATTTTGTATATTGTAATGATTACTGAATGATTTCCATAAGTAAATATTAAAATACCATTTCTGTGAAAGGCAGAATTAACTTTTTAAAAAAATCTAGATAAATTTTATGTGATTCATCTCATTTCTACCACAGAGATTTGAAATTAGAGTGAAGAGCTGAGTTCGGGTAACTTAATGTATTTGTAACTGTCTATACCTGTTTTGGTTCATAAAAAGGGATAGGAAAGTAGCAACTATCCATTCATGAGAGGAAAACCAGAACAAAACATACTTGCAGGAATTCTATAGACAAGATTTTTCAGACATGCAGTTTTATGTTACTTCTGGCACTAAAAAGAAGTTAATCAGCCCCTGATGGATGAGCATGGACAAGGTCTAAAGGAGTCACCAGGAAGAAATTTGTTCCTACATATTGTATTTCCAGCAGTGTTACCAATCTAAATTGTCAGTAGTGCCTTTGAAATGTGGATGAGAAAACTGTTTGCTGTGCTCTTGGAAGTGCTTTAGAGCACAGAGGGTGAGGCTCCATCCTGAGGGAGCTGTGCAGGTAAGCCCAGGACACCTCTGCCCTTCTGCATTTCCCTTCATTTACACTCTGCCTTCAATCTCATTGCTCTGAAGGAGGAATTTTTGAGACCAAATCTTTGCCAAAAACTGAGTAGGATCCTTATGTTTAGGCCTGTGTGTCATTATGAACTGTCCAAGCTCTTTGAAATGCCCTGTATGAGTGTGATGATGGGACAAAGTTTATGAAGCTTTATTTGCCGTGAATTTGGGGATTTCAAACACTACCCCTACAATTTCATGATGATTTTAGCATTCATTTTATATCAAAGATAATGAAACATTCCATTGAGGGAATCTATCCTCTGAAATAAAGGGATCCTCCGAATTGAGGGGTTGGAGGAAGGAAACTACTATTCTTTTTATTTTCTCATGTGTGTGAAAATACTGTTATTTATTTAGAAAGGTGGAATGGATTGGGAATGATGATGATGATAGCTTTAATTTTGCCATCTGGTTACTTTAAATCCAGTGGTTATGTTCTTGTAACTGGGAATATATTCATGGAATTGAAGACACATAGGATGAGTCAAAGGAGTTAAAAATGCTGATTTATCACATGCTATCTATCCCAGAGCAAAGACATGTGCACTGAAGGGAAGAGGCTGTGATTCAGTCAGACTTAGCTCCTGCTGTTGCTGTGCAGTGTGTGTGGAGATAAAATCAACATTGCAGTTTATCCTGCTGCCTCCCCTGGGTTAAATCATGGACACTGTCAGAGGTATCATGTGTCATCTTAAATTACTTGGTGTCATGTGCTGTCCGTGAATCAAGTGCAGTTGGATCTGGAAGGCAAGGAATTGTTCCTTTGATAGAAATCACGTTGCTACAGCAAAGCAAGCGACAATAGAATCCCTGGGTTTAATAGCTGTTATTATAGATTTGGTCAGCATTTAGAGAGGCAACACTATGTTTGTGACTTAAATTTAAGATGGGATTAACAAATTACATTTTGTATGTTTTTAACCTACTTTTTCTATCAATCATTTGTATTGAGACTTAGATTTTTAAATTTGCTTCTCTGTTTCTACCAATTCAATTGCATCATGTTTCCCACTGACCTAGAAACCTCCATTAACTTATCCAGACTTTAGGTGAAATCAGTGGCTTATAAATTAATGTGATTTATTATATTCCTTGAAACAACCCAAATGATTTTATATTCCTGTTTGCAGTTGTCTGTGTGGAATGCACCAGAAGACAATACTTTGGAATTAGGGAAAATATTTTGATGCCATAGGTGCAGGGGACTCAGGGTGCTTTGAGATGTAGCTTAGGTAGTGTAATAAACTGTCCTTTCTGTCAGTGGCATATAAATTAATGTGATTTATTATATTCCTTAAAATAACCTGAATAATTTTATATTCCTGTTTGCAGCTGTCTGTGTGAGATGGAATAGAAGGCAGTACTTTGGAATTAGGGAAAATATTTTGATGCCGTAAGTGCAGGGAATTCAGTTTGCTTTGAGATGTAGCTTAGCCAACGTAACAAACTGTCCTTTATATCAGTGGCATATGAATTAATTGATTTATTATATTCCTTAACCCAAATAATTTTATATTCCCATTTGCAGCTGTCTATGTGAAATGGAATAGAAGACAGTACTTTGGAATTGGGGAAAATATTTTCCTGCCATAAATGCAGGGGCCTCGGGTCGCTTCAGCTAATGTAATAAACCGCCTTTCATATGCTCAAAGGTGAATGAAACCCACAATTAAAAATTTAAACTCCTTAAGCAGTCGATTAGACAGTCAGCTGGTGAGACAGTGGCTTTTATATAACAGGATATTGTTTTGTCCATCATGTTGCCACATTTGGCAAACTTTTTATCTTAATGCGCCTCTGGGGAATCGCAGCGTGACCTCAATCTGGGTAAAGCCCCGCCGGGGCGGGCGGGCGGTGCCAGGGGCGGCCACCGCCTGCATATTTGTTATTCCATGGTAATCAGATTCAGCATTCTGTTTAATAAAGATTTCAGCTGCCACGCGAATGCATAATCGGCTATGTCTGAGTGCCCGTCTTTTGTCTCGAGCAGATTGCTAAAACTGTATTAAGCATCATTAGACCAAAATGGCGACCTTATTAATTATGTGTTTTCCAGCAGATTGGAGCTCATTATTATGCAAGCACGGTACACAGAGCGGCCCCAGAAGTAGCTCATTAATGTTTCTTTCCCTTGGTACGTAATAGATTATTGTTGTGAAGGGTGCATGAAATAATTGCTAATTATGTGCCTTAAATTGTACAGTGATTGTCTGGCGAGAGGTTTTTCATATGGTTTAAGAGCGCTGGAGAAGGCCTTCAGAAGCTGCAGGTTAACGGTGCCGGGGCAAGTACAGCAGGGCAAGGGAGCCACAAAACATGCATTTTATCACACATTTTCCTGCCTGTAAGGAGTAATTAGGACAGCTATGGATTGCTTTGTAGTTACCTCTCACTACGCCGCTTATTGTGAAAGAAGTGACTCCCAGCTGGCAAATAATTGAATAGATCTGTCTGCCAAGGAATAGATACAGGGCAGTGTGAGCAGGGGGCCGCCAGTGAAAAATCCAGGAGATGGTGCAATGGCAAAGCTCGAGTTCACGTGGATCCCCTATTTACACACCACCAAAATCTGATGTGCCTCCAAACACTGCCCTTTCCACCGTGCCTTTTCCCAGCTGCATTTCACACTTATGGGCTCTTCATTCACCGTAATTCTCCTTAAAATTTGGGAGCACGGTGGAAACGACATGTTAGGATTTGGCATCCGTCTGGAGTTTGACAACTTTGTGCTAAGTGTGTAATTGGTTTAAGCTGGTAGTGCCTCCTACTTATCCGTGGCACATCTCCTGTAATCTGTCTGCCACCGTAGCTGATGAGACTTGGCCACAGCCGAAGTTTTTGCAGCGCTGGAAATAAAATCCTGATCCATTAAGGGTTTGCCTGGATTTAGCTTTATAATCTGGTTTAGAAATTGTGAGTGGTCAGATCTTGGATCCGAGCTCTGTTGTCGAAAAAATGCCATGAAAACCATGACATCGGCTTCGGTTTTCCTGGGGTTGCTTTTGTTGACAGTGTCACCCCAATGAGAGAGTGGCTCTCTCTGAAGCCAAGTATTTGTGACTGGCAATTATTTATTATATATGAGCATTGAAACAGATATCTTGGAGGGGTAGGAGGATAATAACATTCATCTGACATTACTTACATTAAGTAATTTTAGAGTCTGATTGCATTTGGTTGATGTTAAATAGTTGCTTATGTCAGCTGATACCACCAGTTAAATGTGGAGGTGGCTTTGTACAGTGCAAGTTAAAAAATAAATGGAGTGTGCAAGCTGTAAAATATTCTTTAAACGTTTCATATATAATAGATCATTACTGGGTATTTATGAAGGATGGGCTTATATTGCACCTCCAAATGGTCAAAATGAAATTGTTCTGCAGAGCCCAAATTCTCTTTACTGCCCCTTTCACTGTTGGGCACGTGGATGTTGACTTGATAAATCACTTGACTGATAAAAATTGAAAATGGTTGGTGGTGTGGCATTGCAGAAATAGGGTTTATGTGGATTATTTGAAATGACAGGGAATATATTGCTGTGAATAGGTTCAGATGTACTATTAATGTATTGGTTCTGGGACCATGAGGAGAGTAATTTTTAATAAATGCTTTCTGAATTTTCAGTGATAATATTGCACCCTGATGTGTTTGTGATATAATACCAGTGCAGGTAAACTCCCTTTTATAAAGCACTCACAAGCATTGCAGTTAATTGTCACATCAAGCTGCAAAGCACTTGTGTCCACAGTGATTTGACAACCAAATGTTCAAATTTTCTTTGACAGTTTTCCTTTACAATCCATGTTTTCTTGTTCCTATGAAATCACATTTCCTGCTCTGTATATTTTCTTTCCCTGCTACTTTGAATTTCACTGATCTGTTTAGTTACCAATTCTAATTAATGAACTTAAATCTAATCTGTGTTATTTTCAGTGGGTGGTTGTGTTTCCTATGGAAGGCTACACCCCCAGCACACCAACCCTCGAGCATAGGGATTGTTGAGGATTTCCAAGAATAATTTCCAGGGAATATTGGAACTCAGCTGGGTTTGTGTCAGTGCATTAAATAATTTCCAGGAGTCTGTATGCACATTGTCAGAAGGGAAAAGCCAGGGATGACCTTGGAAAAGGTTTTTCTTGTTGCCTCTTCCTGCTGGTGCCAGAATCAGTGGTCTCCCAGGAATTGTCTGTCTGAGTTGCTTTGCCTGTGCTTGACACTCAATGTGGTTCTTTTCACTTGGCCAAAAGGAGTTTGTGCCTTCTGTGTCCACGAGGGGATCCTTGCTGTGAGCAGTGCTGTGTTCAGCTCCGGGGATACTGGTGTTTGCTGAAGGTTCAGCCTTATTAAAGAAGGAAAAATGGCTTTGTAGCTCTGGGAAGAAGCTAAACAGTGTTCCAGTAAATGCCTCAGTGTTTGTCGTTCCAAAATCTTCCATGTGTTTATCATCATACCCTGGATAAGGCTGGAAGCTCTGGGTGTCAGGGACTGAGTATTTTATTCTTTAATTCATCAAGGTCTGTATTTAAGTGAAACTAAATCTTATTTAGGGAAAAACACACAGTCCCAGCACTGATTTACTGCCTGCCTGGTGCTGATAATCAAGTGATCTTTCATCAGCAAAGCCAGTGCTCTCTGAAGCTGTGAGGGACAAAATGCCATCCTTTCACTTGCTTCCTGCTGCAGAAAGAGCCTCAGGTTTGGTGTAAATAAACTCCAGTGTCCTTGCAGATGGAAAGGTTCTGTCCTTCCCCTGCTCCTGGGCTTCACTTGTCCCTCTGCTCCACCAGGGCAACTCTTGGAGAATCTGTCCTGCCAAAGGCATCTCTGGGATGGTTTAGGTTAAGAATATTGCCATTTTTGTGGGATTATTTTTACACTGGCTTATTTCAGGCATCAGATTTGTGGTCCAAGTGGGGTTTTTTCATCACTAAAACGAGCTCTGGGATGTGAAGAAGCCCAAGTTAGTGCAATGAGAGCTGCAGCTTCAAAGTCATGGAAAATGTCCCGTAGCAGCTGCTGAAATTGCAGCTCCAGCATTCCAATTGTTTTGTCTCCCAATGAGCTGCCTTTGTTGCAGGGCAGTATTTTCTCCTGATTGGGGCAGGCACACAGTGCAGCTGCCACTGACCCCTCCAGCAGGGTAACAAAACCCCTCTTTGTTACCACTCTGGGAAACTCTGCCCGTGGTGGGGCTGGGTTCAAAGCAGCACCCTGGTGGTGCTCAGGGGAAGGGGAAGCTCCACACTGCACTGCCAGCAGTCTGAAGGGCCCATATTAATGATATATTAATGATTACAGCAGAGCCTTCTGAAAACTGGATCTTGTGGCATAATTAAAATGTAGGTGAAGCCGTTAAAGCGTCTAAACGTCTCTTCGTAAATTTAATATACTGAACTCTCCCTCCTTATAAATGTCTGTGCCATTATGAAATGTAAGTCCCCAATCAAGGTGAAATGTTTGTAATTCAGCTTTCTTTCTCAAAGGGAGTGTGCTTTCAAGTAGTTGGCCACCAGGTTTACTAAGTGATAGCCATTTTTCACACCCTGGGAGCCAAGTGGCTGTAGCAGAATGAAAGAAGTAGATTTGTTGCAGATGTTTTCAAGCTCAGATACCTCTGGGTTCTTTGAGCCATTCCCCCTTGGTAGGAAATTAGGATAAAATTGATTTAGAGAACTTGAAAATGCTCTTCTAGATTTCCATAATCAAACTGCCCTGTGTGTCCCAGCCCAGCAGCCTGGGGTGTGCAGTGAGCAGGATACTCCCTGTAGTAGTTACGTCTGGCTTGTTCACTGGAGGAATTCTAGGTTGGGAACTGTTCTAGTTCTTAAATTGCAACCATACAGCAATAATGTAAGGTGGGGGGTGGAAAGACAGACAATTACCACCATCCTTCCATATGTAATTTCTGTATGGTATTGGTTATTTTTATTGTTTAAGTCCTCTTGATGCAATACAAACATTCGGCCAAAGTGTTTCCCTGAAGTAAGTGAAGCCAAAGGTAAAGTTTTTTTTTTCTCCTCTCTGAATGGCTTGAAATAATAATAATAAAAATAATTGGCTAAGATTTGAAGTTCTCCTGGTGTTTATAGATGGATGTGTGGCTGTACAAAGATTTAGCCATGTCTTTCTTCAGGGGAGAAAGAAGGTTCTCAGATAAAGCAATACCTCAGCACATCTGAATTCCTGGAAGTCCTACATGACTGCAAACACATTTAGGCTCTGTCCTATAGTTCCCAGTATAGGGGTGGAACAACCTTCTCTGTAAGTTCAACTTGTGTTCATCAGGGGCTTTGAAATGGTCAGGACAAAGTCTGAATTAGTTGTATTGTAGGGGACTTGTGTCAGCCTTCTGCCATTTACAGATTATTTTTGAAGGCATAATAATTTATAAATGATGGATGTTTTCCTTCTAATTGATACGGAATCTTCCCTGTCTATGTAAGACCTCTCATATATATATATATAT
>VXAU01002741.1:539795-597246 GCA_013399695.1 Formicarius rufipectus
TCTTTGTTAGATTTGTTCTTTTAAGCATCTGGATCAGAAATTGTATCCCATGCTCTGTAGTAATGAAACATTTGGAAATCATCTGAGAAATCATAGTGAGCCATGATAGTGCTGCACATTCTTTGTGCAAGTAAGAAAAAGGCAGCTCTCAGAGTGCTTTGGGGTGGGTGTTTCTGGAGTAAATGTTATTTTGCTTGAATCCCCCTACCACGAGCTTACACCTCCATCATCTGGGACACAAACAGGCCTTGTTATCTCTCAAACTGTTGCCATCTCTTTCATCACTGCACAAGCCTGATTTGCTGGATGCATACATATCATGCCAAATTTTAACCTTCTGCCATATTTATGGGTGGAAAAAAGAAATAAATAAAGGTTATTTTTATTGTAACTCATAAAGCCACAGCTGAGGAATGGTTGGGTTTGGTTTTTCTGATGCACTGCACTACTTATGCTTTTGGAAGATGAATCCGTAGTGTATATGTAAGTTCATCAGGGCAGCTGAACCCCTGTTTTACTAATTTAAAATGAATCATTAGAATTTAAAGTAATAGGAAAAATGTTTTTCTGGTGTCATAAACGTGAGAGCCATTGTATAAAGTCAGTCTGCTCGTACTCTACTTCCAGTATAAATTTTATTGAAGAATAGAGTTTGTTGAAGAGAAACAGATCTGGACTCCAGTGGTAAAGAACTGGCACATCCTCTTAATTAGCTGGAAGGCCAAGGAATTGCAATCTTTGTCCACTGAATACAGGCTGGGGAAAAGAAGAGGAGGCACTTGGGGAATTTGGAAAGCAATATGTATGTTTTGCATTACTCTTTAGGCAAATGTATTTATTCCCTGAAAAGAGTTAGTGCTGTAGCCAAAACACTCCTTGCATTCCCCCACAGTCTGTTGGCCACATGATCCCCTGGGATGAAGAGCCCAGCTTTGGTTTGGGTGGTTTGGTAGATGCAGATGTCTGAACGTTAATGAGTGGTGCTTTAACTTTTATTAATTTATTTCCTGACTATTTAGTTGCTTTGAAAGTCATGCAAAGCAACAAGAGAAGTGCCATGAGTAGAACCAGAATGGTGCCTTTCTTACAGCTGGATTTCAGCTATCAGCTGATAAAACAGAGCCCAAATACAAACCACTTGTTGCCTTGGGTTTTGTTATGAATGTCACCTCCAGGGAATGAGTCAGAGCCAATTTTCTCTTCAAGAGAGTGGAATTTTTCCTCCTGTTCTCTTTTAAACTTGTGTTATCTACCGCACTTTGTTATGTGGTGTCTCTTGTAAAATGTCTTTCTGCACAGTTTGTATTTCAGCCTTTATGTTAGAAATACTCAGCCTGGCTGGAAAGGCACTGACATGGTGGGTAATCAAAGGGGACAAGTCAAAGAGGGGCTTGTCAATAATCCAAATTTGTCCTTCATCTGGAAGTTGATTCAGCTGAGTCAGTGAAATCTCCCTTGTTTGACATTGGCTGCCATAAACTGTGTTGGATCCCCTTACAGAAGGATTTATACAAATGTTTCATCTCTGTGTGAGTGAATGATGTTTTCTCTGGGGGACAGGCACAGGCTGGAGCCTCGTGGACTCTTCCATTTCCCTGCCACTGGAGATATTTTGTGCACCAAGGAGCCATTTCTCTGATTTCCAGATACTCTTCTGCCTTGGGTTTAGTTTGGTTTTATAGGCTGATTTCTGGCACCCTCCTGTGTCTCCCAAGACCATTCATTTTTTTCTTCTTTTTTTTCCCCAGATTTTGGGCCTGTTTGCTTCATTGGGAATGTCCCTGTATTGGTGCAGGAGAAAGTCATGTGGATGGTTGTGCAGGAGCAGGAAAAGGCAGATGGCTGCTCTGCTAATGGGGCTTCTCCAGTTGATCTCACAGGGAGAGGGACCTTTTCATTGGCACAATTTCTCAAAGCTCATTGATTTTTCATTCTCTCAGGATTTGTTTGCTTTGGAATCACTGCTGTGCTGTTGTCATTACGTGCTGCACCTTTCACTGCGCTGCACATTTCACTAGTTTTTCAATACTTGCTCTTTTAGGATTCCAGCACAGAACTTCTTCCTTCCCCCCTTTGCACTGAGAGCAGTCATTAGATCCTAAGTAAACCAGGCACGGTGCTTCCTTTTTATTGTTTACAATAATCTAAATGCAATATGAGATATTTTGCAATTTTAGCTTAGCGCTCCAAAATATTAAAATAAAAATTTATCAGAACACTTTTACTTTCTAAATCGGCAGCGATGTTTCATCATACACTATTTTTTTTCCACCCCAAATTCTTTTAGAAAGCATTTCCTTAATTTAAACAAAACAAAACCCACAAGATGTACTCTGGATGAAACATTAGCCACGTTGTACAGCATTATTCAAGTTCTTCATCCTCTTCTGAAGGAAACCAGGATGAAATGTCTTGAGATCAAGGGTGCAAAACTGCACCAAGTTTTGTGAAGCTGTTTGCTTAAGCAGGAACAGCTGCACTCTTGTGTTGCCTCTTTTTTAATTAGTTGAACCCACTTCCTCTACTCTGTACTTCCTTCTGGTCTGGATCTGGAAAATATGAAAATAAGGATTTAATAGAGATTCATGTTTACTTACTTCTGCATGTGGGTTTATAGCACAAATTAATGTAACTAGTTTTTCTCTTCTCCTCCATTTATCATCTTATTATTAATATTTTTAGAATAAACTGGATCCTGACCCTTCAGATCTCTCTTTTCTGCAGTTCCAGCCATGCCAGCTGGCTCTGGGCATCAGCCAAGCTCTTCCTCAGAGCTGTCCCTCTACTTCAGAGCTCCTGTTTTGTTGTATTACCCAGGGAGGGTTCTCAGCCAGTCGTTGGGTGTGATTAGGTTGATTGCCAGTCATCAGAGATACTGTTGCTTTTCTGCCTGGCAAAAGCTGGGCATGGCAACCCTAGAGCCTGTTTGTCAGCACTGAGCTGGAGCTTGGATTGCCCTTTGTGACTGGTTTTGTGAGAGGACTCTGCCCTGGTGGGTTTATGTTGTCAGAACTTGATCTGCACCAGAGCCCTGCAGAGGAGTTGGTTTCTAAAGGAGGTGGAAGCAGGACAGGAGTATCAGTCATTCTGATGCTTCATGGCATGCTAAAGAAGAAAGCTGAAATGTCAGCATTTAAGACACACTTTGTACCCCTTATTAGACCATAAATGCCAGAGCAGACTGCTGAAAAGTTAGAAACATAGCCCAAGTCTGCCTCTGCCCTGTGGCTTTTCTCAATTAATGCTTTTCTAAATTCTGAAGTTTATGAATAGATGAAATGACAGACACAGATAATACTAAAATCCTGTGGTGGCTGAAGTGTTTAAGATTACCTTAAATCCCCCTTTGGCACTGGGGAGAGGAGAGTGGGTGACAAAAGGGTGTTTTGGAGCAGGGACAGTGACAGAGCCCGAGCACAAACTGCTGAAATGCTCTTCAGGAGCTGCTCCTGGAAGTGCAGGAGTGTGTATGTGTGTCAGGCAGGATCAGTGTCACAGGGCCAAAGCCTCTGAAGCTCTGGGGCTTATTGGAGAACAATTTTCTAATTTACAAAAGGAATCCGAGGCAGAAAAAGGTTTGAATGATTAACACATTTGCAAACAGATGTCTAAATTGCTGCTTATCTTGTCCCGAGTTAGATTAAAAGCCCTCTTCTAGGATCCAGTGATAAGAATTTATGGGAATCTCTGGTTCCATACTAATATTTTTTAGGTATAAAAGAGGAAATATGCCTGATGATATTAATTTGCTGTTAACTAATACAGTACAACAGCAGTAAGTGGCAGTTAATCTATCAACCCCCTGCCATGACATCTTACTTGTTGTTTTAATATGTTATAAGCATGAAATGTGTTTTTCAGGTATGTTTTACATTTGCACCAGGTAATGGAAAGTACAATATATTACGTGCTTGTGCCCCAGAGGAAACTTTTAAACAAAACTAATTGAATGCAGTAAATCATTCCCTGCCTTCCTTGGGCTCTGCCTTCTGCATTGTATCTCTGGGGCCACCCTTCAGGGAGCCCTGCTGGCAGTGACAGGGGGCAGAGCTGCTCCAGGGCCCTCTGCCCCAGCCCTCCCTGCCTTTGCTTTATGTGACACGACAGCAGAAGGAAAAGAGAGAGAAAATTAAACCCTTGCTTTTCTTTTTTTTCTTCTTCTTTTTTTTTCCTGATTTTTTTCTTTTTTCCCCCCAATGTTTATAGTCTTGTTACAGGTTGCTGTTCCTATTGCTAGTAAGACTACAGTTTTTCAAATAATTAGGAACATCCCCAAGCTAATAAATCTGTCCTGGAACTGCTTTGGCTGTGACTGTTGGGTGGGTTTGGATTTAACTGTGTCTCTGCACAGGTCATTCATCAGGTGGTTCTTTTCAAATGTTTTCGTCGTCCACTGTGCTGAAATGATTTGATGCACAGTAGGATTAAGACCTTAAATGCCTGGATTGTTATTCCTGTTTGGTGTAGGGGTTTATTTACTCCCTTATCAAACACTAACCTTAAAGGCTGCCTTGTCCTGGGAATATGCAGCTTGGTGTAGCTGGTGCCTCACCTTTCATAGCACTGTGTGGTGAATATAAGCTTAAATATGGCAAATATTGCCTGCTTTTTTGGAAATTCAGTATAGCATGTGATCACGCAGTAGCCACTTGGGCTTCTCAAAAGGAGTTTAACTGCTTTAGAAGTGGTGATATGTTGTGCTGAAAGTTTCTAAGAATATATAAATGGAAGAGTTTTAGAGAGAAGGAATGGTGTGGATTATAAATAATCCAGTCACAATAAATGTAGCCCAGGCTTGCAGTCCTGGTTCAGTCCTCTGTCCCCACCCAGGTGTTTGTTTAGCAGAAGACACGATGAGAGAGGAATTTCACTCAGAGCTGGTTGGACAAGCCCCGTGTCGGGTTGTTTCAATGGCAGAGTCAGCCAGGCTTTGTTAGGAGCTCTTGCTTCTGAATCCTTTAAATCATAACTCAGTTATTGATCTCTCAACACAGTGAATGCTCCATTGAGCTATCATACAAATAATAAAGACACCAGAAGTGGGTCTGTAACTGCCTCTGTGCTTTCATCTTTTAGAACTACAGATATTGCACAAATGCTTTTGTTCTGATAACAGTGCAGAATGAAAAACGAAAATTGTTCCTCCAAGTGCCACTGCTGGTTCAAACCTGGCTTGGAATCTCTCCCTCTGTAGAGGTCTGTTTTTAAGAAAATCTCAGCTTAAGTCCTACTTAGCTTAGAATTCAAAATATCTCCAGCAGACTAAAACATGGTGGCTGAAACCAATTGCAAACAGATGGGATTTTCTTATTCTGATTGGCCATATGTTGCCATAGGAAAAAATGGAAAAATCCAGACAAAACATAACTCATCTAAAGGACATGACCTTGATAGTTCCTGACTACTATGTGGATTTTTTTTCTAATGCATAGAATATTTTACATATTCTGTAAGAATGGCAGATATTTGTCAAAGAAGGGCTGTAATGCTTGTTTAGGGAGTTTAGGGGGAAAATACAGCTTTGGAAAGAAAGAAACAAAAAAAGCCCCCCAAACCCTATGAAAATCTCTGCCATCAGCACAGGTGTAAACAGAAAGTAGAGAACCTGTGCAAGCTGGAGATGAATCATTCAAAGCCTTTCTCCTGGGCATTCCTTCATGGAAATGAATAATAACTGGAAGTGTCTGAACAATGTAAATCACACTTGCACTTGGAAAACCTCTTAAAATACAAACGTGCTCTATTTCTAATAGACTGGGAAGTTTATGGCTTTCAAAAGTGCAGTTTTATGTGACTTATGTTAAGAATAGTTCATATTCACTTACCTTTTAGACCTTAAATTTAGACCTTAAACTCCCATATACACATCCCACTGATTATTTGTAATAGTTAAAGAGTAAAAAATTCCTATTACTACATAGAAATGGGAATTAAACACTTGTAAGGGTATGTGGGCATATAATGCTGTGTTTGTATTGCCTGTTGTGGCTTTTGTCTATAGGGTGTATAAAACCATTAACACAGTTAGGCCTTGTCTGTCCAGATTGATATAATTTATATATAATTTTATATGACTTCTATAATGCATTTATTTCCAAATCTCTAATGTACATCTTTGTACAAATCACACCGACCCACAGCACTCACATGTTGAATATTCTGCATTACTCCTCTGTCATCTTTAGAGCTGGTACCTGGTCCTACACAATGTTTTTCATTGCCTTACACATTTTGAACTTGCCATGGGACAGAATCCATACCTTGGCAAATCCATTTAGCCTGGATTCTAACCACTCTTCACAACATTGGGCCTTGGGGACCCCCTCAATGGGCTTTGAATGGATTAATAACACAACATGCAAAGTAAGTTGACAGTAAAACTTTCACTCGTGTTTGGCTGAGCTCATGTAAATATGATACTGATGAAGTGTGACTAAATCCCTGGTTAAAAACTCCAGCTCCTTTTGGAGAGAAGTTTAAGGTTATTCTGAAGTGGTATTATGCATGCAGAAAGTAATTGAGGGTTTCTCCCAGTGGAGGTTTATAGATGATGTACAGGGGGTTCTGCTTAGTTTAAATTCTATTAAAATACGTTACACCAACATTGAAGGTATTGTTGAAAGTATCAATGAGCTTCATAGTTCAGTTCATTATTCTGTTTTTAACTTGCCCTATTTTGCTTCTTGATAAAACTGTTGGTTGTCTGAAAATACATCTAAAAGTATTTATTGTGATTGGGGCATTTTCAAGAAGGTTTCTTAAGCAGATTAAGGCGGGTTCTACAGGTTTAATTGGAGTAATGTTTCCATGTTTCCATTATCCATATCAAACCCTTCTGTTTTGGAGTATATATTATATTTTCATTGCTCTCTTAAAAAAGTTAAAATAAGAGAAGTGACTCTCCCAAGTTACCTCATTTGAAAATTCTTTGTCTTGATGTAAATAGTTTATGCCAAATTATGGGTATGGTGATTTAAAGCAAACTTCAACAACTACAATAAGGGAGCCCAGGAAATGCCATTTTCCCTGTCATTGGGTTTTTAAACTTATGTCCTTCTAGTTTCCTAGAGTGTGTTGGTCTGTGCATGAATGGTAAATGTGAGGAGAGCATTTAGACACCTCTGAAAGGAGAAGACAACAAGAGTCTGGTGATCCCTTCAAAGAGAAGAAAGCCCTGTGATCTCCTGAAGTTGCATAAACTTTCTTTGGACATGTTTAGGACTTGCATGGCATGGGCTGTGCTTGCTTGGGTCTGACAGTGTGTCCCAGCTCTGTGGTGTGATGGGAGAGCAGAGACTGGAGTGGCTTGGAAGAAAAGGGTTGTTTGCACAAGGCAAAACTCCAACTAGAATCCATCAATCACAGAGCTCAGGGAAGGATGGGAGCAGAGACGTGCTGGTTTGGGCCCTCACACAGAGACAAGAGCAAACATAATTAGACCATCTTTGTCAAATGGTTGTCATCCTAAAAATCTGCCCTGAAAGAGATTCCAGAGGCTCCTTGGGCAGCTGCTCTCGTGTTGTGCTGCCGTTAGGGCTGGAAAGGTTTCCCATGTGCAACCTTAATCTTTGCTGCAAATTAAGCTCATTTCTCTTGTCCCCAGCAGCAGAGAACAAGAACAGTTTTCCAATGAGAGATCATCAAGCACATGTTGAAAGGTTTGGGAGGAGTAAACTTTTGTAACAATGCACAGTTAAATTTAGTGCAAACCATCAGAAGAAGAGTAGCAGCTGCTGAAAGACAAGTGGGGGCAGCCCTTTATTGTTGTTAACCTCCCTGATCTGGAACTGTCAGAATGAGAAAGAATATATTCAGAGTAAGAAACTGCACACAAAGCAAATCCTAAGTGACTATGAGCTCCTGTGTCCAGGTTCTGCCCACCTGGAGCCTGGCTGAGCCACAGAGCAGTGAAATGCCTTAGCTGGCTGGAGGTTATGAGTAGTGGTAGGTCTGTGTAGGCTTCTGAGAGAAGCAAAACAAATCTCAAAAGGACATTTTTATCACTGCTGCCTGGGTTCCAAAGGAATTGTTGGAATCTTGATTATATGTGATTGTTTATGTAAAAATAATAACCAAATAAAAAGGGTTTCTAATGAGGGGGAAAAAAAAAAAAAAGATGAGCCTGACAATGAAGGAGAAGTGTTTGATGTACATGAAAGCCTCTGGTACTTCTCATGCATTGCTGAATTCAATTGTGAGACTCCTTGAAACAGGCTGTAACATGTGCCTTGTGCATAAATGGATTCCAAAAGCAATTAGAAATACTCATAGAAGAAAGCTCTGCAGCAGGAATTGATTTAATTATTTCAATAATTGCAAACAAGATGTTAATAGAGAAGAAACTACCAGCTCTAGAAAGCCATGAACAGAAGGAACCTGGGCTATGAGTCATTGGAGTTCTGATTTTTTTCTCTTCATAGTCACTCCTGGCCACTCTCAGAATGGTCTTGTGGATTCAGGTGGATGTTTAGCCTGGCCCTGATCAACTTTATTCAAGTTGGTGGAGACCTTGGAATATCCATAGTCCAGCCTCCTGCTCAGAGCAGGATTTGACTTGGACCCGGTTTCTCGGGACTTTGTCCAACCTCAGAAACTTCCAAGGCAGGGTGGAGATTTCCCTGCCTCTCTTGGCTCTGTAGCACTGCTCAATTTTCCTCTCAGTGAGAGTTTTTTGTTTCCTTACATGCAGCCAGAATTTTGTTTTCATTCATGGCCACAGCCTCTTGTCCCACACCAGTGAAGGACCTGGGTTCCATCTCCCTGGGGCCCCTGAGCTGCTGCATTGCCCCCCTTTGACCTTGCTCTTCTCCAAGCTCCTTCCCAGCTCCTCCTCTGGCACTGCCCACTCCACATGACCTTCCTGGAGCCCCTCAGCTGGCCCAGTTCACCCCTCTGTCTTTCCCTGGGGCTGCAGAGCTGTGCAGGGTCTGGCACTCTGACCCTGGTGGTGCTGGGCACTGGTAGGGCTGCCCATGGCATCACACTGCTCCCTGGATTTCCCTGAGTGGGATTTTGGGATTCCTGGATCTTTATTCTCTTGTCCCCCTCAAGCACTGCAGTGTGTTTCTGCTCATCCCACGCTTCTCAAGTCCGTTCAGCTTTCGGAATTTGGCCACTTTCAAGGAAAAATTTCCATCCACCTCCTGATCTCTCAAATCCCACTTAGATGTAAAGGTTCTATATAGAGGAAAGAAAACAAAGCCATCAGAGTTAGGCAGTAAAGAAATAAATATGCTAAGGCCTGTGAAATGGTGTTAGTATTCCAGTGCAGTCTGTAATATGATTTTTCCTTTTACTCTACCAGCTATTCCAATTAAATTAAGTACCTTTTATGTGTGGCATCAGCATAGAGTGGATATTAATTTGTCTCTTGTGCTTGAGAAAAGAATGTAGTTAATGTACTTATGTTATAGTAAGGTCTTGCTATAAAACATTTATCTCTGGAATGAATGTGATTATTGTAGGGACACAGTTCTTAGAAGTTCATTGAAATGTAACAAACATATATTCAGTAATCCTGCAGTTGTTTGTTTAACTAAATTAAATCAATACAACTGTAGCTGGTAGCTTTAGTAAGGCATAAGGCCTTTTGTACATCAAATAAGTGACAGGAAAACAAAAGTGGCTTTATTACGGAAGTGAATTTTTTATACTTTGCTTTTGCTGTGTCCCAAATTCAATGTAATTTTTATTATTCTCTATTTCGAATTTCAGTCAAACACTAAATACCTTTGACCTTTAAAAAAAGGGTTTTTTTCCCCCAAACTTTGATTTCCATCATGCTTTGGAACCAGGCCTTGCAGGGCTGCAGGTACCTCAGGTTTCTTAAAAGTCTTTCTGTAATGAAGAGTGGGCTTTTTGCTTTAATTAGTTCCATGGACTGTGGATATTCATGGTGTACCTACACAATAAATATAATAGTGTGGTGCAAGATTAAGAGGGAGGGGGAAAACCTACCCTGCACTTGCAGCCTCCTGTGTGTCTTTGCACATGTATTTCAATACAGTCATTAGCCATGTTTCATCATCTCTGTGCCCTCATTGTACTTAACCTGGGGTCACTGTAATATTTCTTAGTTTTAATGCTGCCAGATTTATTAAAGGGTCGCTGATAAATTCTTTTAATCCAATGTGACTTATTGATTCATGTATTTGAAAGATCTTTAATATCCTCTTTGTACCTTTGATTCCTTAAGTGTTGTAAAAAGGCAGAAATTGGTAATTGTTGGTAACAAGATCTCTGGGCCTCAGAACTGTGTCTCATTCATTTAAAGAGGATTAGGAGAGGCAGGAGCTCACAGAGCAGGAGCCAGGATGGAACAAAACCCCAAATAGAATTATGGATGGTGCACACAATAGGTGGTTTAAGCGTGTCTGTTGGGACAACAGCACCCTGGCAAACACGTGTGCCACCCTGGGTGGGGGCACTGCTCCTGCAAAAGGGTTCAGATGCACAGGAAAGGCAGTGATCAAACAGCTCCTGAATTACAGATGTTTACTTTCATCAGTTTATGTGGTCAGGGCCACAATGGAAGAATGGTGTGCTGAGGGAAAAAAGCATTTTGTGCAGGAAGGGAAAACTTGCTGCTACTGGAGAGCCTCTTAATTCCTGTCCAAACTAAACCTGTGCATCTCTCCTTCATGAGCTGAGTCACTGCTGAACTGCATTCAAGTCAGTCAAAGGATGAGGGAATTAGAGGTGTACAAAAGCAAAGCTTGTCTGGGCATATAGCATTTAAACAAAAAAATGAACCAATTAGTTCATTAAGTGACCGTCCAGGAAGTGCAAGTAGCTGCTGCAGGCAAGGCAATGTGGACTTGGCAGGTAGAGCTTCCCCCCCCCCCCCTTGCTCTTTTTCTTCTTTATTTTCACTTTTCCCTGTAGTTCTAAGGTTTTTAACCTGGTTTTCCACCCAAAAAAAGAAAAAAAAAAAAGGTTCAGACTGGTATTGTCCTGCTGGATAACTCCTTTGGTCATATGTTTAGATCCATCCCCAGAGAGGCCTGGGCAATGTGAGAGCTCTGCCTCTGCTAACGACCGCTGCAGGTTGTGCTGCCTCTGGTGTGAGTGTGCCTGACACTGCTCAGCTGGGGTTGGATGTCACACAGAGCCAGTGCTCACCTTATCAGGAAACACTGGCACCCGCAGCTGTAGCAGGTCACTCATTAGAGGAGGCTCCCCGGGAGCAAGTGGGAGGGAGCTGCCAACAAAAAGGAGCAGTTGTGCAGTCGCCCTTGGGGTGTTGCTTGCTTTGGTGTCAGCCTGAGGAGGCTCAGATCTGCTCTGTGAGCGTATGGGCACGGCTGGGAACACAAACGCCCTGTGCAGAGCAAAGCTTTGTTGCTCTTGCAGTACTTGGGGGAATCCACAGCCTCCTCAGTCAGGAATGAGAAGGGTTAGGATGGTTCTTATCCCTCTTTGGGGGCACAGGGTTGCATTGCAGGGTGGTATCTTGCCCAGCTGTGATTGATGCCAGACGTGTGCCTTGTTTTGTCATCAGGGGCTGCAGTAAACCCGGCATGGGAGTGTCCGTGGCACTCACCCAGAGTGGTTTCCCAGGGAGCACCCTGCCAGGTAGTTCCAGCAAGAAGGATATCTGCCTGATAAGTTATTTTTCTCTCTGGAAACCAATGTTCAGATCCTTCTGTCAAGCCTGCATGTTCTCCAGTTGCATGCCAGACTTAGCTAATGATCTCGCAATGCTTCAGACAGAAAGTGGAAGTGAACACATGAAGTGCCAAAAGAAACTCTGAAAGAAGTCTTGCTGCAGCTCGGCAATAATTCATGGCTGATGACATTACCAGAAGTGATGAGTTTCACACACACACACACACATTTAGAGGAGCTGTATTTTTTCATAAAATGGAAAGCTGCAAAATCAATAGGAGCAGCAATGGGAGAGGGTGCCAGGAGCAGACATGGCATCCTCCTGGAATTTAATAAGCAAACGTTGCCTGATGGTTTTGTTGTTAGAGCGTTGTGTTCTCAGACCCATCTCAGCTCCTGAGACTCCACGTGATCTCTTGTAATTCATATGTTTGGGAATATAGAACGTGGATCTCATTTCATTTCTGTCAGGGCTTTGCTGAGACACAGCTCTCAGGTGACTCGTGGTGGTTGTAAACACGTGCCCTGGTGGTTCTCGGTGACCGGCAGCACCAATCCAGGCGGGGGCAGCCCTGCCTGTCAGCACAGGGGCCCCTCTTCTCTAGGCCCTGATTAATTATACTGCCATTACGGCTTCACTGCATTTGTACAAGATAATAAGGTGGGCAGGAGAGCCAAGGGGCTGCACTGGAGCTCTGGGGCTGGGCAGTGGCTGCTCCAGCCTGTTGGATGGGATCCCTAGGCTGCAAAATGCTGAGCACCCCCTGCTCCTCCGCAGGGGCTGCGCTCAATGCTGCTCTTCCCTGCGCTCGTGTCCCCTGTCATTTTGTTTGGTGTCTGGGCACGTTCTCTGTGCTGGTTCTAAAACACATGCAGCTGGTATCAGATGTTTTTCCCAAAGCCTGCATGCTTTATTTGCGGTTTCTTACCTACTCCTCTGATTTAATGCTGATATTTATTTGACTTCTAGATCTCGAAGCAATGGGTGATAAGTTATGCAGGATATGACCTATTTAATGGTGTGGCTGTTCATACCCTGGATCTTCATTGCTTTAGGGAATACCTTTATATCCTTTATTTTTTAAAGAGTTGTGTGTGTGCACACACAGATAGACATCTCAGGAAACTATTCATGCAGGCTGGAGGGACAAGGAGAGCACAAGAAGTTGTGACAAGTTTGTCTGTGATGGCTCTAGAAATACAAGTGTTTTATTAAGGAAAATTAGGTTGGAAGATTGTAGAAATTATAAGGATGACAGGTAGTGAATATATTTATTTCTGAGCATTTACTTGTTTAAAACTCAGCATGTTTACTTGGGGATTATTTCTTTACTCTTTTTTCGTTAATAGCTCACTCTGAAGACACAGAATTCTATTTCTGTGTTACCTGGTTTGTCATTGCACACGCAGAAAAGCAAGAAATTCTTATATTTCCCTTTATTTACCTCTGGCTTCTGTTTGGGAAGACCAAAAGGAGGCACAGAACGTTCCAGCATCTATTAGTGCCTCTGAGACAGCACCTACTGAGGGAACACAGCTCATACAGACGTTTTATGCTCAGTGTTAATGCATTTTGTAATAGAGGTGTCAACATTCTGGTTTATGCTGATATGAACATTCCCAGCATTTTTCAATTGGAAGGGCAGAGTGAGATTGGCTCTCAGAGCAGCCAGTTCCCTCTGGAGTCCTCTGGGAACATCCAGTGGGTTAGTTAAACTTCAGTACAGCACAATGTCTCCCAAGCATTTTTTGTATTAAGACATTATTCAGATCCTCTCTACAGGCAGAAGTTGAGACTAAAGGTGGATGGATATTCGAAAAATATTGAATAAAGACCAGTTTGAAATAGCCTTTCTGCAAGTACTAACTGTTCCATGCTGAACTGACATGTATTTCATAGTCATCAGTGCTTTATTACATTTATTTTCTCCCTGGTCTGCTATGAATTGCTCAAGTAAGTGCATCAGCCTTTCGAATTTCTCACCAGTTCTCTCTCCCAGCAGTGCAGAATATCAAAACTCACCCAGATTCGGGGATTAGAACCATTTTAAGGGTTGAAAATAGGCGACAAGCCGAGCCAGGAACTCTGCAGAGGAAAGGAGGGCTCTGGGTTCAGCTGCAGGTGGCAGCAGAACACCGGTGTTGTTTTATCCAGCTCCGGTAGCAACGTCAACTCTGCCGAGGATAATAATGCAAAAGTAAATGACATAAAAGTTGATTGTGCTGTCGAAAAATCTTAAAATTTTTTTGTGGAAATACGTGTTGTTTTTTGTTTGTTTTTGTTGTTTTTGTTTTGGTTTGGGGGTTTTGTTTGTTGTTGTTTTGTTTGGTTTTTTAAATTTATTTTTCAAATAAGGCTAATTTTTCTCTTCAGTGTTACAGAGCACTCTGGTCTGCCAGAGTTCTCGGATCTGAATGCTGATGCCTGCAAATACACTTGTTTACTTAATTGTAAAGTCACCCTGACATGTTGCATATAAAGAAGTACAGAGGATGTTCAGCATTGGTGAGGTCAGCACCGTGGCTTTAAGTATGAGAAGTGATTTGCAAGATATATTTGTAGAGAATCCTGTAAAAATTATTAAAATGGACAAGATATTTGTAAGGGGCAGTGTAATACAAATATAACCTGCTTGGAAGTGAATATTTGAAAAGCTGTCAGCCTGGCATAAATTCCCTCTCTGAAGAATGTGTGAATAATTTGTACTATCAGAGCTAGGAGGGGGAAAGATTGTGTCTCTGGCAAACAACTGGCAGCTTCTGCATATTTTAGTTGACAGTAATTTTACCCCATTTTTCAATGCAGTTTTTGCTGAGAAAGATACCCTTTCCCGTTTGTCAGAATACTTTTTTCTCTAAAAACCTGAACTCCTATAAGAATATTTAGAAATGGAATACAAGTGGCTTGTTTGAGGTGTGCTGTGGATGGGCTGGCAGTGCTGTGAGATGAAGAAAACCACGAATCCATCAATGCTGCTCGGGACATAAAGGAGCTTCCCCTTAATCCCGCAGTTATTCCCAATGCCGAGGGCGGGGGAAAAGCCCCGCTGAGGACAATGGAGCTGCAAGGCAGAAAATGGGCTGTGTTTGCCCTCTCTCCGCTCTCTCCTGCTCGCCCCAGTCACCAGTCACAGCACGGGGAAGTTCAAAGCAAACTTTGAATATATTCTTTAGGACAAATAAACGATTCACAGCCTCAGATGTTCGTTTTCCCTGCCTGAGCCACACCTGTAGTGTTCTCTCTTTGTCAGCGCTGCATTCAACAGGAATAATGATCAGCTTTGTAATACCTGGAGCTCTGGAAGGGCTTTTCTGTGTCAGAGAAAGGTTCCATGTAGGATTTGGTTGCATCAACGTGCTAAAGCAACACTACATAATATTGAAGAGCTTCCCACCTCAGGTCACACCCAGAAGTCACCGTGTTTTTGAGGATGCTTTCTTTTGATCCTTAGTTCAATGAAACTTTTCACAGGTTCCCTGAATAGCAAGTTGCTAACAACAACAACTTTGGCTCAGCACAGAAGAACTACAGACAAACACCCAGAACAGCTCAGCAGTCAAATGCTGAACGTTGAAAAAAGAACCTTTTCAAAGTACCTTTTCAGTGTTGTCATGGCAAGAAACTGCAAAGGCCAAACTCTTATTCCCTGAACAAACATCCAGTGAAGAGCAGAGTGTCACCAGGTGTGCTTGGACTGCCTGGAACCCCCTGAGCACTGCGCACAGCTTGGCCCTTGGAACACTGGGAATAGGTTCTTTCCCAAATTTCTGTTGGAATATGCTCTGAGGAGGAAGGCCAAGTGAGTCTGTTAATCCGTGGTGCTAAACTTTCATCTTGGCTTTAATCTGTGTTTGAATGCAATGAACTCGTGGCTATTCCAAACATTTTTACTGGTTTTATGAATAAATCTATTGGATGTGCATTTACCTCTATCCTAAACAATTTTCAAGTTTCCTTTCAGAGGTTTTGCCTTCCTTTCTAGCCTGGTCTTTGCTTTTTTCTGGGGAGGGAGAGGAGCAGTGGTTTAATTTTTGCCTGGTGGTGTCACTGTAAGCAGAGCTGTTCATGCAACCAGGTGATTATTGCTGGGCCATCAAATGAGTCCTAAAATTCTGCCTAATGTACAGAACTTCATTTTGAAGACAGAAGAATATTTTTGCAAGGAAATAGCCCTATTTGATCTTAAGTAGGAGTGTTTCTTAGGATCATTCCCACATTTCCTTTCAGAGATGTCACTGGCATATTCTCTGAGCTGTTTTACTTAAAGGCTTTTATCTAAATATCTATATCTCTGTATCTCCAACTCTCCTGGTGTTAGAGGGCAAGGTCCCCACGTGTCATTTAGCTGGAGTTCTGTGGTTTAGTGAGAAATACTCGGGCCAAGGGTAGAGGCAGCCACATCCCTGCCTGTGGGCAGTGCACTGCAAGAGGGGAAACCCAAAAACCTGTATTTACTCCTTTTTTATTCCACTAGAACATCCCCTAAAAGAATACCAATAACAGGGGCTTTTCTGACTCTTTGTCCAGCCTTCCTCCCATCCTCCTCTTCACACTCCACCTCTGCTGCTTCCTCCAGCCTCACTCCCTGTGCTGTCAGTGAGGTGGATTTTTGGATTAGGGAATTTGGAGGTCACGCAGTTCCAGGGAGGGCGTGCTGGAATCCCAGTGTTCCCAAAGGGGCAGAGACAGACCTACAGGCATTAGTGCTGTTTCTTGTACCAGGGAAGACTCACAAAGTGGGTTTCAGCCCAGATGGTTGAAATCCATTTCCTTAAATACATGGTTAGGTCAATGTTGGCCTTGACACACTAAATTCATCTCCTCTGTCCCTGCCATGACTTGTTCTTTGAGTTACTTGTAGGTTCAGTTTTCTCTTTTTTGTACTGCACAGGGTTTAGGTATGAGATGGAAATGTCAACCCAACAAAACAACCTCCACTGGTTTACTGGAGACTTCTATTAATCCAGAGCAGCTGCTGGTGTTTTAACTGGGCAGTGCTGGGTCCAGGCTTGCAAATTCCAACCTACTTGGGAGTGCTGAGTGGAGGCTCAGTCAGTGGGCAAGGAGCTTGGAGTGGGTGAGCAGGACAACGGGTCTGACAAGGCAAAAGACAAGCATCACCCTTCAAAACTGGGGACAAATAAACTTAGATTTGAATTGAATTGCAGAGGTTCCATTCCCCTTCCCACCTCCTGATTTGCTCCCTGAGAAACAGTTGTTCAATCTTTGCTTTAAGTCCCAAACAAAGTGTAGTCTTGTCTTTGTAGATGTTTCGTGGCTCCTGTGAGGTCAGTAGTCTCCTCTCCTCAGACCCCATGGAGTTCAGTTCCAAAGGGATGGGCATTTAACTTCATCTTAACAAGAACCACTCCACTTTCTCTTTTAATTTCTCTAAATATTTGTCTTAGTGCATCGAGATGACTCTTTTTTTCTCACAATAACAGTTTATATTGTATTTGATTTTATAGCATTTTTCAAAGTGGGGCAGAAAAACATTATTTTAGGTCTCAGGCACAGAAGTGATGAACTTAACCTTCCAGATCAGTGTTTTCAGTGCAGAATCTCACTATTTTCTTCCTAAGAGAAGCTCAGACAAGGCTATAAAGCTTTTGTAAGTTAATGAATGTTTCACACCAGCTGCTGATTGCCCAGGTAAGCCAAGCTGGGGGGAGAGAGACACAACCTTTGCTCTTGATCTGAGTTTGCTGCAATCATATTGAGACTTTCCAGACTTGAGAGTGGTCACATTTTTCGTAGCTTAACTGTAAATCATCTTTCACTTAGAAGATTTAGAGACAGACTGAGGAGCTAAATCTTTTAGTTTGCCTTCCTAACTAGTAGAAGCCATTAGATGAGCCTCATTAGGGTGTTTCCTAAAGGATTAGAGAAATCAGTTTGGTAATGTTCAAAGTAGGACAAATGCCATTACAAGTGTAACAACTTTATCCTCCTGATGATTTAGAGGTGGAATTAGGTGTGATTACAGGACACTTGGAAATTGTGTGCAGGGACAGAGTTGATAATCAAAACCTTTCAGCTGTGAAATGAAGAGGAATAAATGATACTGGAAAAAATTAGCTGTAAGATTTTGCAGTTGGGAGCTGAAATCTGTTTATTCTGCACCAGACAGTGCAGTTGTTGGTGCCAGCACGAGTGCTCTGTGTGGGTGCTCCTGCCCTGGCCCTGCTGAGGAAATGCCCTTTGCTTTACAATTCACACAACTGGCTGCCTGACCAGTTGTTAAATATTATATCTTTATAAAATAGAGGTCTTTTCTGTATACTATTGCAGACTAGGGATTTTCAATATGAAATAGGAATTCAGTTGATGTAAAATGGTGTTAATAATGAGAATTACATTAATTGCCACCTGAATGTGTATTTTTTTCTGCTTTGAATGCATTTCAGTTGAGATTTTGGCTCCTTTAATTTTTTTTAAGTACTACTATTAAAGTGGTGTTACTTGGGCATCTTTGTTGCATCTTCAAGTCTGGGGTTTTGTTTTATTTGTCATTTAACTTGTGGAGCACTTCCCACTGGAAATGCTGTTTGTATGTATTTTGAATACGCCTGGTTTTAATACTCCATTTGTATTTACAGGAGCATTAAACTAAATCTAATGCAAGCTCTTGGTTAAAGAAATGAAAAGTATATATCAGAGCTATTCTGCAAAACAGGAATTTGTGACAGGCTTGCAGATTTTGTATTAATCCTAAAGCAGAACCTAAATTTTTTTCTGTTTCCCCATCTCAGATTTTTCTTCTGAAAGTCAAGAGAACTTCATGCAAACAAACTGTACTTTTCTTTGTCATATAAAGCAAAGCTGAAAGGAAGGTGTAACTGCTCCCTGCCCTTCTGTGGACATAATGCTCTGTAAATGAAATGATAAGTGAGAAACACACCACTCTGTCATATCTCCCTAGAGTTGCTTTCTGCATTTATCATCATTATTTTTGGTACAGACACAAAGCTAAAGCAACAACCACCTACCCCAGTGTTAACACAGAGGAGGGGTGTTGGTGAGTGAGCCTGGTCAGCCTTCCTGCAAAGAACATTATATTGCAACAATTTACATTAAAAGGGCAGGTCTTGTTCTCCAGTGATTTTCTACCTGTTAAAAACAAGAAAGCTGTTTATGTGTCTTGTGTAGTGAGATCTGGCTGCAAAAACCTCTGCAGCCTAGGGGAAAGACTGGGAATATGATTTATTGTTCCAGCTCTCAGTTCTTTTGCTGCAGGACAGCACCCAGAAGATAACTCTCCACTGCATGCTCGTGGATTTCCCCCTCTGTAAAATGGTAATTTATTTGAAAGCTGCTTTTGTTTTATTTTTGCTGGTATAGAGAAGCTCTTAGCATTATGAGCTTTGTCTGATTAAGTGCACAAAATGACAAACAAGGTTGTCCTGTGCTCATCTTCTTCCTTCTTTAGGCAGATAATCACCTTTAGAAGCCTGGATCCTATTCAGCTACTCTGTCAGTCAGCAATACCAAGACCCTCGTAAGCCGCATTTATCAAACTAAACACTTGATCTGTATCGGCACATCAGCTGCTGGCAGGGCCTAAGACACAAGATGAAAGTTGCAATTAGGATTTAGGAGGACATTTTATTATCTGAGATTTGAAATAGGTTTTCTTAGTTAATCCAAACATCTTTCCACTCAGATATGTTGACAGAGCCCTTCTGTACATGTACTTACTTCAGCTTAAGTGGGAACTGCCGTGGATGTTGCCAAGATTTAATACCTCTAAAAGGAGAATACTTGTCAGGGGCAGCAGGGTGGGGATGGAACCCTCGCCTGCTGCTCTCCCTGGGCAGCCTCCCTTCACTGGGGATTCCTCAGCCCCAAGAGCAAGTGCTGGGACAGCAGTTTGCTGCTCAGCTTCTCCTTGAAAACTAAAACTTCTTTTAATAAAGGAAAATTAGCAGCTTAATGAGATCAGAACATACCCCAGCCACTTTTCTAAGTGTATGTTTTGCAAGTGTATGTACATGCAAGTCCATAAGTTGTGTATGAACTCTGCATTCAGTGCTCAGATGTTACAGGAAGGGCAATTTTCCAAAAGGGCAAAGCTTTCCAAAGCCTAAAGGGCAGAACAGAATGAAATGCTTACCTTCCTCATGCTCCCCCAAAGTTCCTCCTTGCTTTAATAGCAAAGCATTCTTTGCCCAAGTGGCATTTGCAGCCCTAACTTAGCTGTTTCTGCTTGGCCGTGAGAGGGCCTGGTGTTTGTGAGTGGGGACATTTCCTCCTGGACGCTGAGCTGGCTGGTTCTGGTGCTGTGTTGAGGTGCTCTGTGATTTCAGGAAGAGCCTCCCGGGGCTCTTGGGTTGTCTCAGCCTTTGGGTGAGGTGTGTGCCGCTTTGCCCAGAAGGTGGAGACTCTCCCTGCTCCAGGAGGAGCCCCGAGGAGGTTTTCTCTGGGTTTCTCAGGGTACAGGTCACCTGACTGACCATACCTGCTGGATTGTCAGTGCTCTGGTGCCTCCCGTGGTCTCTGCAAGTGGCTTTGAAACGGTGAAAGGAAAATGCAGCCACATCTCCAGGTTTCATCACCTGTTTCCAAATTTCAGCAGGTGGATCCCAATGCTGGCCGGGGAAGTTTGCATGGCAGTCTCCAACTTGAAATGATAGATGGCTGAAAGGCTTTCTTTTGCACAAGCACTGACTTCGTTCTGCCAAACTAAATAATTGCTCAGATTTCAGTGAAAAGTCAAATATCTCCCTAAGATTTAAGGCTTTTAAGATTTCAAGCCTGAGGAAAGGCTGAAGGTAAGACAAGGTTGTCCCTCCAGGGCTGCTGAGCAACGTGTGGCTGCAGTGGCTGGACAGCAGAGGTCCCCCAGAGCCAGCTCTTCACCCCACGTGGGAATTCTGCAGCAGTTGCATCCTATTAGTCACTTTATAAAAGGATTTTGCTCGAGGATTTTGTCATGGAGATAAACAAAGCACTCATCTCTTTGCCTTATTTTTTTTTTTCTAGAATTATTGTGGAATGTTTTCTGTTGTTGTTTCTTTGTTGCATTAATATTTTGGAAAGACACTTGGTAACTGCTGCTCCATCAAATCTTTCTAAGAAGCATGTCAATATTTTAGCAGAGTAGTTCCTGTGCCTCATTTATCATTGGGCAGCTTTGTAATTCTTACCTGAAAACACACAAACATCTGGAATGTTATGGTAGAGTGTAACTGATACCCAGAAATTATCATTATCCACATTCTGTTAACACGTGAACTAATTTTTACCTCAGCATAGAGATACTAAATTCAAATTATTTGAATGCGTACAGCAAGGGAAGAGTTGGCATTCTGTTGAATTTATGGGCTTGGCCAAAGCTTAAATATTTATGTACTCATAGAGATGACTCTATTATCAGCTTCTCATTCATAGATTTATGGAACTATCTTACCAAATTCAGTGGCGTGGCCATGAAATGATAAATACTGAGAGTATTTTTCTCCTGTGTAGTCCACTGGCTGACACCTTAACAAGCTCTGTCTGGCTGCACACCATTCCAGTTTTGTTGCTGGTAACTCCCCTGTAACCTGGGCAACTAAGCTTGGAGTAGAAAACAAGAATATAAGTAAAAGTAGCTGCAGTTTATTTTAAAATATTTTCCATTATTAACACATTTTTAATAGCTGAAAACGCCCAGATTTTGGCTTCATTATTAAATCTGCTGGAGAACGGGGTTTGTGCTGGAGTTTGTGCCAGCTTTGTGTCTCCGCTCCCAATTATTTCCAAATTGTCCCACTGCTTATCCATGCTACTGCCATTAGCTGGCTTGGTGATTCACAGGTTTTTTCAGAAGGAAAAAAAAAACACCAAAAAAGGCATTTTCCTTCAATTTGGTTCTCTACTGTCCTTAACCTGTCGTGCTTTCTGGACAATCTCACCAGAGTGCCTTTCTGTAAAAGCTCCCTGAATGATGGCTCAGGATCTGTCTTGGATTTCACATGGATTAAGCTTTAAATTAACATAAAAGAATAACAATGTGAATCAATTTGATCAAAGAAAAAGTGTCACTAATTATTTAAACAGGACACTTAGGCCGGGGGTTTAAAGGCAGAGCAGCGGATTTCCCTTGCATGTGGATCAAATCAGAAGTATCCCATAATTGACTCTTTACAAGACCTTGCTGCAGCATAATGGACTAGATATTAAAGGCTCAAGTATTTAAAGTGAGTTTCCGTGGCCCTCTAAATGCAGCTCCAGCACTAAGAGCTCTTTTACAAGTGTGACACATTAGCTGCATCCCTGGGAAATGCCCCCACTCCAGGGGCTGGCAGCAGCTCCCTGGTGTGAAACGGGTCCTGCTCAACCTGTGAGGAATAGTGGGCATCCTGGAAACCAATTCCAGATGGAGATGGCTGTTGGGAAGGAGCAGAGATAGGGGATGTTCCTTTTTTTTTTTTTTTTTTTTTAATAAACATTTAATTAGNAATAAACATTTAATTAGCTTTATCTTTGGCACCTATTTCTAATCTTCTTGGTGCCTCTGGGGAGCTCCCAGGGCACAGGAGCCTGACTGGGCTCTGAGGATGGTCCTCTGCCTTCATTTCTGTTGGAAATGGATGAGCTGGATGCAAATAAAACATGAAGGAATATTGTATTCTTTCATCCAAGGTGCACATACCAGTTTTGTTTTGGAGAAAAAAGAATTCCAAAGAAAGACACTTTTGTCTCCTTGCCCAGCCCTCGTTCTCCCCAGGAGTATTGCATGGCTTGCACTCTCAGACTGTTAGAGATATTATTCCTCAGGAAACTGAAGGTAATACAGTTTATCCAATCTTATAAAAACAATCACAAATAAGACAGGAAAACGTGGAAGTGTTGTCAGTGCTCCCATTAAAGTGTTTACAGGGTTGAGCCAATCCTTTTTCCTCTTATTTTTTTTTTATTTTATTTTTATTACATATAGAATTGTATGTGTTATATTAGGTAATATCCCTGTCAATATAAACTTTCACTTGTGTTGATCTGTGTTTAAATTGTTGCTGTGCTTTGTACTGGAGTCCATGAGCATCCCTCAGCTCTTCATTTTCCATGAATCCATCCTCCAAGAGGTCTCTCCCACTGTGCATCCCAAACTTTACCCTGGGCTTCCCCTTTGCAGACAGCCCTCTGCACATGGCACAGTGCTGAGAAACGAAAGGTATGTGCTGTATTTCCTAATCAGGCTCTTTTTTTAATGGAAATAATTCATATATAAATATTCCTTTACTGCAGTGGGTTGTACTGTAGAGACTTTTAGGATACTGTTACTTGGAAAGCCAAATAATCCTTAATATGATCCAGAATTTACTTTTAGGCAGTTTCTGTCTCCTACTGTCAGGTAGAAACCAAATCCCCCTGAAATCAGCTGGAGCTGAGTCAGGGAAGGAGCCTTGGGAAGGCAGAAATCTTGTCCCATAGAGGCACAGCTTAAAATTCCAAAAGATGTGAACAATTTGAAGATCTGAACCTCAGTTTGTAACATCTGTGGCTGCACACCAGACATAAACAATCCTGACTGAATTATATTTTTTGTGTTTCCTCAAACTAACATTGTAAATATTAAAGCCACAAATTCTACTTAAAAATGAGACTGGACATTGACTGTTATTCCTCTAAAAGCTGAAGTATTTCATGCACAAAGATCAAAGAAATGCTGCTTAACTCTTTCAGAGGAGAAATACTTCGTCCAAGTTAGTCAGAAACTGTGGTTCATGGCTCTAAGTGTTCCTTTTTGTGGAGGTGAAGGAAGAGAGCCAAGTTTTCAAGTATTTATTTTAACCATTATTTCTGGGCTTGTCCTCTTCTCTGAGGAAAGGACCTCCCATGTTCGTGCTCGTGGTGGGAACGTTGGGCTTTCCTTGTCCGGCTGCAGACGAGGTTTGAGCAGAAGCAGCTCCACAAACCCTCCTGTTTTGGACTGGACAGGTTGGCCTTGTCCCCCTGGGTGGTGTGACGTGTCCAGCCAGCCCTGGTCCTGCAAAGCCTTGTCAGGGCCATGTGGTTCAACCATGGACATGATCCAAGGTGTCCAGTCCGGGCAGTGAGGGACACAACCCACCTTCCCGTGGTCTGGGCAGGACCTGAGGAGCAGATTTATCTTTGGCTGAGCAGTTTTAGGGTTTCTCTGCTCCACCCAACGTGTGACACGTTCCCAGATGGACCCTTCCCTGCCTCTGTGCAATGCCCAGGTTAATGGGATTGGCACTGTGCTCTAAGTGCCCCTTTTGGGGAGCAGAATTCCCAAATTCCCCCTGCACACCCGGAGCTGCAGCAACTCCCTCGTGGCTGCACTTCCCCTGCTTGGGGCTCTACTCATGGCTCTCATCCCTCTATTTTCCCCTGATGATTTCAAAGTGGAGTTCCTGTGGCACAGAGTTTTCCCACTGACCTTCCAACTTTCCATATCCTGCTCCCATGCCATAGTGGAAATACTGGAGCTCTTCTGCTGCTGGGCCTGGAGGACTCTGAGTTGTTAAACTTTTTGCATCTCAAGGGTGAAAGTTGTGTATCTGTCTTTAAATCTAAATTACTTAAATCTAATAGTTAATACTACTTAGGAAAGATCTTTTGACCTAAGTGATATCAGAAGGTGATGTTTAGACCCTCAAGGGTCCTGAGCATTGTTGTACCAAAAAGGGTTTCTGAGTTTCTATTGCTTCCAAAGAAAGTAAACCCAAGAAACCCCATAACTTTTAACTTGCTCTTAAAATCTTACCAGTCTGATTTTTCAGTCCTGAGGTTTCTGCCTGAAGTACTTTTCTTGGGCTATCTTTGTTTTACACCAAAACAAATATTTTGAAGAATCCGGTTTCCATTGATTTTCTTATCCAGGAAAGCATCTAGGAGCTAATAAAAGCAGGGCTGCTGGTCCAAGGAAAGCACTGTGGCTGTTGGAGATCTGCAGAGCTGGGCTGGGGAGCAACAAGAGCTGCTGTCAAACCCCTTCCTTTTCCTCCTTTGCAAGGCACAGCTGGGCATGTGCCCACTCTGGGGCTCCTTTCCAATGGCATCCAAACAGAGATTAAACTGAAACAGGCATGAATTTGTATTTTGAAATGAGCCTAAGTAATCACCAAGAAACTAATCCTAAAGAAAAGCCTGATCTCCCCCAAAAATCAAAATAAACTCTCCTGCCAAGGCTCTTTCCCCAGACACGTTGATGCTGCCCTGCAGCTCCCCAACCTGCATCAGAGCTGATTTTATAGCTTAAAAATTAGTGTTCATTCCTAACTGTGTGTGTGTGTGCTTGGAACACCCTCAAAGCTCTCCTCTGGGAAATTTCCTTTACTGAAGGAAACAGCCCAAGCACAACAGGTACCACTTGTTCAGGAGAGATGATGGGATGGAGGCAGGATCCTGTGTTTCTGTTGGTGACAGGAGTTTGCCTTAACAAATCTCCATCACCAAAGAGTTAAAAATACCCTCACTCAGCTTTTAGCTTAAAAAATAATTCTATGTGGACTGGGCAGAGCAGAGCGTGCTTTGGGCCACAGTTTGGAACAATACTGGCTGTAACTGATAAAAGGAGGGAGGTTGTGTTACCTTGGGGTCAGTGCTGTTTCAGTCCTGCCTGGAATGATTCCAGCAGCGTTTAGTTTGTCCAGAAAGTTCTGGGGAGAACCACAGAGCGTTTCCATCTCAGACAAGCCCTGCTTGTGATTGCAAACAAAACGATGGCTTCTTTTAGCTTTGATTTAATATCTAGGCTATAAATGCCCTTAGAATCTACCAACCCAAGCTAATGTGCATTTATTAATAATATCCTCAAGATGCAAGTAAAATTTGCTTGTGTCTTTAAGCTCTTAGACCCTCTTAAAGACTGCAGCCGGTTAATGTGCCCCAGGCTCTACTTCCATCCATCCAGCACACCCTCCAGAAGATTAATTTAATTGTGCTAAATTTCCTAGGGGTGTTAATTGAAGATGTTGGAAGTAAAGGTATGAATTCTGGTTCATACTCACAAATGTTTTAGTTCATTTCCAGACAGACTATTTTTAAGTAATGTGTGATTTTTCTTTTTCTCTCCATTTTATTTGAAAGAAAGAGCTCTCTGCATTGTTATTTGCTGTTGTAGTTAATCTGTGCATTAGAAGTTAATCTCCCAGCACAGAAGGCGTGAATGTTACTTGGGGATTCAATCCATCACCCTATGTTTATTTGTCAGCTGTTTAGATTTCTTTCACTTTGCCTCCCAATCTTTCCTCAAGTATGAAATAAGTTCAAGCTGTGTATATAAGTGTGTGTATACAGGTCTCCACTTCTGTTCTGGCAACCAAAGGTTCACTCCTTTCTTTCTTGGTTTTCCTGAAGAATGTGACTGCAAATCAACATGCTTGGGATAGGAAAAGAATCCATAACCCCTCCAACTATATTTGGAAATCTCAGCTTTATTACTTGCCATACAGACAGATCAGATCTAGAGCCAGCACATACCATTTTATTGAATATTGTCATCTTGAATATGGAAATGAATAATTACTCTGCCTTTTCACACTTCTCCCTCCTGCTCCCTTGAGGTACAGATGCATATATATGTATTTTGTGAGTGGTATGTTGATGGGAGACTGCTAAAGTGGGTGAGCAGTTAGAGCATTCATGTGCAGGCAGAACTGCCCCTTGTCTGTTCTCCAATTAGAGCTATCCTGTGTTAGAGCTGGTATTTATTTCTATGATATTTTGGCCTTGTGCAATTCTTTTTAGTCCTTTGTCATTACTGCCAATATTTCCCATCCCCCATCACATTGACAGCCTTTCCATAACATTTATGCTTGTAGGAACTGAGAGAGCCCCCCAAACATTGCTCAGGGCTGCTCCTTTCTCCCCTTGCCTGGGGACTGATTCGCTGCTCTGGGAATCAACAGGTTTCCAGGGATGGGTTTTTGACTGCATTTCACAGTGCCAGCAAGGCCCATCTGCTCAGCCCCACAGTTCTTCCCAGCCTTTCCCTGTGGGAAATGCCACTGAGAATGAGCCCTGTCAACTTCCAACTGCTGAAAGTTGCTGTGCCCGGAGCCGGCTCTGAGCTTCAGCCACGGCAGGGGCTGGGAATGCCAGGGCTGCTTTTCCCTGGAATCAGCCAGAAGAAGGTCTTTGAAAGGCTCCAGAATGAATTGCTGAGTATGGCTGGAGCCATCTGTCCCCCAGTCCGTGTGGCTGAAGGAGGATGAGCTGCAGGAGGAATCCCCCCCTCCAGCGGGACCGCTCAGGCAGTGCAGCTGACAGGTGAGCACCACAGCTGTCAAATACTTACTTGCCACAACCAGTGTATTTCTACTCTTAATATTAAAAATATGTCAGAATTTCCATTATAAACCACTTATTTTGTAAGTTTATAGCCTTGCCATAAAAATACACCTTGGGCTGAGCTTTGGCATGCAGCCATTTGACTTCTTCTAGCACAATATTAATTCAGAACATCCAGACAGTGTTTTCAAACACCGGTATCTGAAAAGTTGTTGCTTCTCTTTTTTATCTTTTTTTTTCACAAGTACCTTGTTGTGTGCAGGACTCACAGAAATCAAAGGTGGCCAGATGAAATTGCAACAAGAGTCTGCAACATCTGGAAGCCCTTTTTGGAAAGGCTGGGACCTGTGATGAGAAAGAAAGATCTGGGGACATCTATAGAGCTCTCAGGCCAGATGGGAAGGTTGGGTACAGACCTCCAGGACTGAACTGGCAAGGTCACTGTCTCATCCAGCAATCAGACTGCCATCACCCAGAGGGACCACCAGAAAATAGCAGGGAGGAGGAAAGTGTGGGTCAGATGAAGATATAAGCTAAAATACTAATTCTGGAATGAAATCAAAAAGTCTTAGGTCACATTTGAAGTCCATGGTGTCAAAAAACGGTTGTCAGGCAGTGATCTCTGTGAGATGAGAAATCAGGAGGAAAAACATACTTTGAAATTTAAGAGTAGTCTGATGGGATATTTCAGATCTACTTAAAAACTAACAAACCCTCCATTCTGAGCTCTGGGCTTCAGGAGAAGCACATCTGGTCCTTTCAAATCACAGCCCTGATGAATGACTGGAAAGGTGGGCAGAAAGTGGAGCTCCTGGCTGCCAAGTCCTGTAAGTCAAGTGCTGTTTGCAAAATGAATGATGAAAAGGGACAATCCTAATCTGATCCCTGCCCTTACTCTACAATTAGGAAAAGTGATAATCTTCATTTGTAAAACAAGGAAAATTGGCAGCTGGGAAAAAAATAAGGGAAGTAGTTCAGTTTAATATTAGACTTATGAAAAAATTGGCCATAAAAGCTGTTCTGAGGCTGGCCAGGACAGAGCCTCAGAAATGTCTAGGGAATGCTCTTCAATCAGTTCAGGGAATGTGAGGACATGAAGCTGAAAGTGCTGAGCTCCAAAGGAATGAGGATAAAGCTTAAAGCTTTTCTCTAGATTTGGTCAGTTTACTTTTTGAATGTATATTAGGATCTGTGAAATGAATGGAATAAAGTCCCCTTTCTCAAACTGGAGTTATTGGATGAGGTGGACTGGAAAAGAATAAATTGGGCTCAAGCAGGGAGAGTGACTGCTGGCAGACATGGAGCTTTCCAAAGGTGGGAAACTGATTTAGGAAATACAGCCTCTTCTGAGCAAGAAATGGAACTAAAATGAAGGATAAGCTATGCAAGGATTTGGAGTTCATTATGGCTGGTAATAGAGTCATACATGCTGGAAGTATTGTCTTACAAATCAAATCCCTGGAAACTTTCTTTAATTAAGTGGCCCAGGTGAAGCAGAGTACTTGAAGATAACTGATTTGGAGTGAGGAACTTTTCCTAGTAGAGCTCTCAGCTACTCCAGCAGATATTGGTTGCAGTATCTCTTTACCTGAATAAAGGGTGGAGTGGTGCAAGTGGTATTTTAAGGGCCAAGTGTTTGGACAAACCTTGGCTGTCAGATCTGGAGGGAAAGACGATTTTCTCTTGCACAAAGAAATTTAAATTCTAAGGTAATTTAAGTGCAGAGCTGCAGCAGGTTCTCAAGTGATTTCCTCACAGCATGCTATAGATGGGTTGGTGTCCTTGCTCTAGCTTTGCTCCAACTGGCACAGCTCATTGTAACTTTGAAAACACAACAGCTCAGAGGTCAATACAATCCTAAAGGTCCCTGAAGTACCTCCAGGTTCCCCTGGGCTTCTGCGCCTCTGCTGAAGTTGGAGCTGCTGTTGCTGCTTGTGCTAGCAGGGTAGAGTCTCCACGGTTCAGTGGACTGTTCAGATTCCCTAAAAGTTTTTCCCAGCTAAAACTCAGTTCTCTGAAGCCAATAAATACCCAGCCTGCACTCAGAGGTGGGTTCTGAGGGAAAGCAACCCATGCACAGCCCTCTGCTCTGGGGCACAGCACAGTGGTCAAAGGTGCTACTGGGCAGCAAGGACATCAACTGGGGTGGGACAACAGAGCCTTCAGCAGTTCCTGGACCTCACTCACAGTTCTCATTCCAGTCAAACGGTGACCTGAGTGGGTTGTGTGTGGCCAAATTACAGGAAAATGGAGAGGGAGCAGCTTTTAGAGGAGGACAAGACCTACTGCAAGTTAAAAAGATGGTTTTTGGCCCAGCACCTGCGGCACTTTGAGGATGGCAAGGAGGTGTGGCCCGGCGTGTCTGGATCAGATTAGCTCTAGGTGGTATCTTGGTACAAACTAAAACATTTAAACGTGAACTGGTGTATTTACAAATGGTCTGTGATACTCTGAAAGTCATCAGCTTGAAATCAGTTCCAAAGACAAGTGGATCATTGGAAGCAGAAGTGGTTAATTGGGAGTGCACAACCAGGCAGGGAATGCTCTCACAGGCAAAAGGGACATGGGGGCAGGACAGTCTTGTCCACTCAGGTAAAGGTTTGTGGGGTTTTTTAAGGACTTTTTAAACATTACTGCTACTATTTCAGGCAGATTTTTTTTGTGGCTTTTTTAATATTGCAAAACCACTGCAAGAGTTTGGTGAGGAGGAAGCCATTTCAGTGGTTGGCACAGGGTGATTTAATGTTTTCTAAACTGTTTTTTTTAAAAAAGCTCTTGTAACTGCTCCCATTTTCGCCTCCCCATGTTTCCAACACCTTCCAGGCTGGACACAGATGCTCGTGGGCTGGGGGCAGCACTGACAGAGGAAATCAAAGGATGGAGGGGCTGGGGACCTATTACAACGAACCGTTTCTGTTCTCAGGAGAGGAATTAATATTCTGCTCAAAGAACATCTGACAGTGGTTAAATCGGGAGACCGTCGGCGCTGTCGGTTCCATGGAGAAGGATATATGGTTTGGGCAAAAGGCTCAGGAGTGAGGGGGGAAGGCTGGGCTGGGAGGGGCTCCAGCACAGCAACACCTACAGAGCAGCCCTGGGGGCTCGTCCAGATCCTCAGGGACAGGGGAAACCCTAGGAGCACTTTGATCCCTGGTTGTCCGAGTGGCTCTCCCAAAACTCGGTGTTCCCTCGGGATGGGGGGTGCGAAGACATCAGCTCAATTTCCAGGATTCCTGCTGTGCACAGAGTTAGGGACTTTGCTTTATTAGACTTGGCTTTATTAAACAAGCACCGTTGTGCTGAGGAAACCCACGGCTCAGCCCTCCATCGGTGTCTCCTGGCAGAAGGATTAGGCAGTAAATTGAGATGTATTCATTTGGCAGCGTTCAGGAAGATCATCATCATCATCATGGCTAGACTTCCCGAACAAAGATTTGAGAGGGTTTTACCCACACTTACTGCAAGTGCTGATGGCTGATAAGGCCCATGTGAGAGAGGCAAGTCCAGCTGCAAAAGGCACAGCAGAAAGCCTCCGTGGGTGGGACTGTCAGGGCACGGTTCTTTCTGCGTTGCCTTTTCTCCTCCAGGCTGATTCTGCGTGTGGTTTCAAAGGAGACAGCAGCGTTATAGATTGTGTGTCTCCACAACTCCCGACTGGAGGCCAGGGTGGACCACTGATGGTGGTCACTATGGCCAAGGCTGAGGTGTTGTTTCAGTGAATCCTTGTATCTCCTCTTCCGGGCTCCTCTCTTGCGGCAGCCGGTGGCGAGTTCACCGTAGAGCACAACCTTAGGGAGGNCAGAGAGAAGAGTAGACAGCACGATGGCTCTGTAGACACTGATCTTTGTACTTTTCTTCAGGTGTTTATTGTGCCAGACTTTTTTATGGAGTTTTCCAAAAGCTCTGATGCCTTTGCTAACCTGTTGTCAATCTCTTTGTCAATCTTACCATTCGAGGAAATGATGCTTCCCAGAGAAGTGAACTGCTGGACTGACTTAAGCTCTGATTCACCTTTGGTGATGTGGGGGTGATGGAAAACTTCCTGAGGTGCAGGTTGATAGAGAACTTCTGTCTTCTTCAGTCTGACTTCCAGCCCAAAAAGCTCAGCAGCCTCTGCACAGCAGGATGTTCAGCGCTGCAGAGCTGTTTCTGTGTGAGCAACGAGGGCAGCATCGTCAGCAAAAAGCAGCTCAGGGACAAGGTGGTTTAGGGTCTTAGTGTGGGCATGTTCAGGAAGATCTTCTGCTGTTAAATCCTCCAGCCTTGCCAGTAGATGAAGCAAAGAAAACGTGCACCTTAGTGAGGGGCTGGGACAACACCACGTGGCTGAGACATCTGTGTTTGCATCCCTGTTCATATAGAAAATATCTTTAGGATTTCTGTGGTCAACTCATGTGAAGTCAGGAACAGGCTGATAATTTTCTTGCTGTATTAAGTGCTGTGAAAAACTGAGAGGATTTTGCTACAACAGACAGAGTCTCAGCTTTAAAATGTTTGTATCCAAGCTGTGCTATCCAAAATGTCTTGTTTTTCTGTACCTAAACCACCATGGAGATGTCATGTTATATTTCTAGTGTCTCACTGACATGTGCAACAACAGACTGTGATTCCAGAGCTGTGGAATCAAAGGGAAATGGGTTTAAACATATTTATGTTAAACACTGGTATCTTGACTTCTGGGCATCAGTGGCAGCTGAAAACCAAAAGGACAAAAGCAAGAAAAGTGGGTACTTATAAATAATCAGATTTCAACACATTTCTTTCATTTTAAAGCTGTTTGAAGATTTCTTCAAGCAGCAGGAAGGGTCAACCACTGGAAAATAAGTTCTGCAAAGTTTGTAAAAGCTCTATTGACTGAGCATCCAAGTAAACCTGTGGTACAGCTGGGTTCCTATGTGTTACCCAGGAGTGCTGACCTGCAACATAGGGAAACGTGAGGCAGGGATGTTTTTTTCATGAATAAGCTGTTGATGTGGGTTTTATACAATGTAAGTGCCAGGTATGTTTTAAAATCAGGAATGGGAAGGAGAGCAACAGAAGAGGGGCTGTTGGGAGGCCCTCTGCAGAACAAGCATGCTGTCAGTAAAGAGCACACTCAGGTGTTCCCTGTGCCTGATTTTGGGGTCTCTGCATCAATGACCCCATAAATATACGGATGAATGTGTGTACTTAGAGGTGCTTGGGCTCTGAAGCAACACGAGACCTGAGCACCTACCTAGAATTCAGAGCCATTCCTGCTTCAAAACCTGCCCTGCTGGAGAAGGTTGGAGTCACTTGGTGCTGCTGCTTTGTGTGCCTCGGTCTCTGCTCTCGTTCCACCCTCCCTGAGCCTGCTCGGCTACTCAGGGTGGCAACTCTCTCTGCTCTGCCCTGCAGGGGGATCCTGGGGGGGCAGTGCCAGCAGCTGGGGGAGCAGGGGCAGCTCTCTCTGGAGGGGGTGTGTGCAGGACACTGCCGTGTGCCCCACTGGGAACCCACTCCAGGGGGTTTGTCTGGGTCCCTTTAGAGCCCAGTGGTCTTTGCAGAGTTGGGACTCAGACAACTTAATGATCCATTCCAGCAAATTGCTGAGCTCCCTCAACTCAAAACATTTGCAGAATGAGGCCAAAGCCTCTGAGTTAGGAAGAGGTGTGAGGAGAGCTTTATTAGTATGGCAGGTATTTAACCCAGAGGAAAACCCACAAATTTTACTCATTTTAAGTGTATTTCACACTTTTTAGCTATTTGAAATAACCACATTTGTAAAAACTTCTTTTAATGAATAGAGCTCTTTATGTACAAAGGCAAAGCCTTTTTTTCCCCTTAAGTACAGTACTTTCAAAATACTATTTCTTTTGTAGGTCTGGCTGCTTCCATCCTCTGTTCATTCTTGCTGGCTGCTACAGAACCCTCAAGGACTGGAAACAGGCAACTCACATTAGACTTTATCTTAAAAGATTGTTGCTGATCCAGGCCATGTATTCATCAGGACTAATAAGACAGATAAGTACTTTGTTATTTAATGCCAACTCCCATAAAGCTGCTGCTCAGCACAAGTGGAGAGGCAGCACAATAGTCAGGGGTGAGTGATGGGAAGGAGTTACCTGGGTCCAAATTCTGGCCCCATTGAACTCAGTGGGGGTTCTGCCATTTGACTTCAACAAAGCAAAGGCTTCACCACATGTTTGAAAGAAATATTTCACTGGGATTATTGTCTGAATGCTGGTCAATGTATCATATTTAAACCTACCTTTTCACATTTGAATGTTTGTTTACCTTACAGGCACTTCGGAGTGATTTGATACACACATTGATTCCCTTTTATTCCAAGTTTGAATTGCTTCATTTTTTTATTTCTTGTGCATTTAAAGACCCCACATGGCCGTGTCTGGGCTGGAAACATGGTAGGGGGAGTGTTGGCACATTTTGTATTGCTGTGATTTAAACTGAATTAAAGAAAAACAGAAATTAAAACATTTGCATTTGTTTATGTAATTAAAAAGTCATATAAAATCAGACCCAAGCTACCAAGCATATCCCTTAATGAACACAAACCTTTTTAGCAAGCCAGCTGTAAGTGGAGAGACACAGATGTCACATCTCCCATCTCAGTGTCAGTTTAGAACAGGTAAAAACCTTCACACTATTTGTCTTAGGAAATATCAAAAACTTTTACAGGGAATTTGGAAACTATTTCTTTGGGCAGCACGAAAGGTAAAATCCTGCAGCCCAAAGCACAGACACGGGCACAGAGACCGAACAGACGGGCTGCTGTAAAACAACCTTTTAATAAGGCATTAAAATGCCATCGACCTGGACACATAAAAAAAAAAAGGCTATGAAAACAAATGCCTTTCAAATAATTAGGATCTTATGCCTGAGCCCAACGTTGATCTCCACACAGGGATTTTCCTGCTGAAATCAGCCCGGTCTAAGTCCGACCATCTCAGGGCGGAATTAGCAGCGAATAAACCGGCTGCGACTCTGCCTGTGGAGCCATCCCCACAAACCACCCCTCAGCCTCTCCATCTCCTCCTTTCTGCTCCCCAAAGTTCTCAGGAATACACCTCATTTGGGATGCCAGAGGAGGTTTGGAATTGAATCTCAGGTTTGTATCGTGAGCCTGTGGCAGGAGTGAATTCCTCATTTTCAGCCACTCTGGGGGAGTGAGTCTGAGCTGACAAATCAGTCAGAAATCACCGCAAACCCCATTTCTGGTCCTGGAAACGTGGTGGGGGTTGTTTTCACTTTAAGTCGTGTCCTTGTATTAATTTAAAGATTTAACAATACTTTGTAGTGGTAGCTGGTGTGTAAATGCATTGCATAAATTTATCCTTTAATGTAATTAAAAAAATTCTTCAAGAATCACCTATAATGTATAAAAATACAAAAATAATTATAATTATTGATCCTTCATGTCTGTGTGTTTAAGTTTGGTGACAACTGTTGTGATATTCCTAAATAGCAGAGCTCAAAAAAACTACTCTATTAAAAAAATGGTATTTGCAAGGATGTGCATCTGTGATTACACAATTAACATGACAAAATAAACTAATGAGGCCATTGCCAAAGGGTTGAGCATCAGATTCTCAGCTTTAAGTTGGAATTTAATAGATTTTTTTTTTTACAAAAACAGCCTTACATGAATATTGGTTTTCTCATACAATAAAATTCCTGTTTTGATCTCCATTTCACTGAGCACTAACATCAATAATTCGGAGAAATTAATATATGTCCCTTCTGTATTTCATCTGGTTTCCTGTTTTGTCATTAGTCAACACTTCCCCCTAAGGCATGTATTAATCCAGCATGTGCCTTTCTTCCAGATCTGACCTTGCAGATCCTCCTCACTTTGGTGCTTTGAACCCCCAGACTGTGTCCTTGGTCAGAGCCCTGTGTGTAACATTCACAGCCATCAGAACAGGAGATCTTTCTCTTGATACTGTGATTTCATCTATTAATCAGTTTTATATGACTTTCTGCCTGCCTGGTTTTTCAAGGTGTGAAAATTTGCACTGCAGAGGTATTTTATGGATTGCAACCATAATTTTGGAATAAGATTCTAAATAACTGCTCTGGTTATAAAGCTTTGGGCAGGATTTTTAGGTCCCTGTGAACTGCTGTTAAGCCTGTGTTGCCATTTGGCCACAAGTACATCCCAATTAGTGACCCTTCCATGGAGCAGTAGCAGCAGAGAAGGGATTTTTATTTTTTTTTAAGTCAGTCGTAAATGATTAGTCCAAAAGAGTAGCATAAAACTTCGAGTTAGTCCCCTGCAGGAGTGGGCTGGAGGAAATTAAAGGATCAACAACACAAGGGAAGCACTGAGGTAGGATTGTTCCAGGCTGCAGCCACAGGCTTTCACATGCACTCAGGAAATTGCCTTCATCAAAAGCCGAGGATCCAGGCGTGAGGATGAGGAGGATCATGCAGGTGATGATTCTAAATCACGGCTCGAGATCCCATCGTGGTCCAAGGGAGAGGTTTCCTCCCCACCTCGGGAAAAGCAGCATTTTCAAAAGAAAAGCTGAATCTTCTGCTTAGGACCCAATAACAGGTCGGCAGTAATCTGAGCTGTAAATCTGATATAACTTAATAAATGCTGAAGACTCAGTTTCCCCAAAATAATACCAGTTGGAGGGGGCTTTTTGGACCCCAGAGGTGCCCCGTGTGTGCATCTGTGTGTTTGTGTGTGAGGGCTGTAAAACCACTGACTCGGCAGTGCTGGGAACTCCCAGCTTTTCCTTTAATGTCTTCAGAAAATTCCTTCTGCAGAAATTTGCATCTTCTGGGCCTGGGGTGAAGCTGAGACCTCTGTGGTGGAGCAGGAAAGGATCACAGGAGGGGAAAGGCAGAACTCTCCGTCTGGAGCCAAGTATGCTGGGAAGGCGAGGGGAGACGGGGGAGCAGCAGTGCCCGAGCGGGCGGTGGGAGCACAGAATTCCAGGGAAAATGCAAGGAAGAAAGAGGAATGTCCCAGGAATGAAGCCCTTCTAATGTCCTTCATCGGAAGTAAACCACTGGAAAACTATAATCCAAATAAGGAAATTAGCCCAAAAATTAACAGTACCCAGCTATTCCGATGTCAAAAGAAATAGCGGAGTTATTGGTGTTAGAGGTTATTGCCAGAGGGGGAAACCCAGCGTGTCCTGGGTAATTAAGCTGCTCTGGAGAGCATGGATCCCTTCTCCAGGTAAGAAATGCTTTTATAACATGGCATCTTTGCTATTGTAATTAAACACCAAGGGCTATTCTGCATATGAAGTCTTAAACACTTCAGTCCTTTATCATGGGATTTTACTGGCCAGGCATGTGTGTTCGGATGGCGAAAAGCACTGACTGCCATAAAAAAGGAAACCCAAACATTGCTTTTTATTACTTGACTTGCTGTATTTTTTATATATATTGAGCCAAATTCATCCCTTGTGGAGCTCAGTTCAAGCCAATAAGGGTAGATTTGGCCCATGTCTATATGAGAAAGGTGGTGACAATTAAAATATATTGTTTAATAATGAGAGCTATGGTAGTGAAGTGTCTTTGTGTCTGTGAAATTATACACCACGACACCACGTTGCCAGGATGGAGCTGGGACCAGCAAAACTAATTTCTGATGGAAAGGCAAAAGCACTCTGACTTTTATTATTATGATTAAATATCACAAAGGCATTTGAACAAGACTAATTTAGGTAACATCTCCAGAAGTCTCATTTATAGTGCAGTATTTTACCATAGAGCAAGACTTTTAAAAAGACTTCATGAATGTGCTCTCAAGGACAGTACAACTGGCTGTTATTAGCAGTAAGTAAAAGAACAGTTTTTATTTCATTTATATTTGAGTGGCTTTCAGCAGTATTACAGAAAGGAATGTACCCTATTAAATGAAATGTGAGGACAGCCTTTACTATCACTTTATATTGGCAATTCCCAGTTGTTCCCCTGCTCGGGGCATTGTACCAACACATGAAAGGCATTGTTGATGCCTCGAAGAGCTGGAGATGTTGCCAGTTTAGGCACCCAAACCCCCCAAACACAGTGTGCACACCAGGACAGAGGGGCTGTGCTTACTCACTGCTGTGGTGGCTCCCACACAGCAACTCCTCTTTGTAACCCTGTTGTTAAGTTACACTGACTTTTACTGTGCTGTCTGCTGACTTTTATCCTCCTCCTGCAGGTTCTGGGTGATGGCTGTTCATGACCAGCAGCCATATCCCTCCTTCCAGCCTCTCCATGCTGCCAGCAAGGCTGGCTCGGCTCCCAAATATTTGGGGGAACACTTTCCTGGTGCTGGCTCACCCTCCTGCCAAGGGGGGAGGTGGGAGGGGGGCAGGAGTAACCAGAGAGATCCCCCTTAGGCCTGGAGGGCTCAGGGAAAGTCTTTTACCCCATAGACCCTCTGCTCTGACCCTTGGCAGCTGCCTCTGGGCTGCTTTAAATGCTTGAGGAGCTGAGGTGGGGAAGCTCAGGGGAATAAGAGCACAGATGTTTTGTTGACCCAAGGGTTGGAATGGCTCTTGATGGCCCTGCCCAGGAGCATAAGGAAGATGGAAACACCTCCCTACTCGGCTTCCAACAGAAAAGATAGCTCTTAAACAAGACTAAAGATATAAAATACCAATTTTTCCAATGCTACTGGTCTCCTCAGGAGTCTCTGCCCCCCAAAAACGATGGTGGGGAGGGAAACACAGAAGAACAAAAGTTATTTTTGCTGTACTTGTTGCTCATTCTGAATCTTTTATAGAAATGTGGCCTTTGGCATCGGACTCCAATAATATTTTATTAGAAGAAAACATGATTCACTGAAGTGGTGCACTTCAGTATCTATGGAGAGGAAAGCTGGGAAGGACACAAAGCAAGTTATGCTGTGGAAAACCAATTCAAGGAACCATTGCCACAGAAAGGACCTCAATCCACAGTAAGAAACAACAGAAAGGAATAAAGTATTACCAAGGAAACATCTGAGCATGGTGTTGGAGCCAAGTAAGGAATTATTACTGTATTAGCCTGTCAGGAAAGGGTCAGACAGTATATGTGGTATGAGAATACTCTGTCATTTGGAAATTAATAGGATTTTTTTTTGTTAGCATCAATATGATGCTCAGGACTGACCCATATACCTGCAAAATTGAAACCTAACTGAAGAAGGAATAAGAGATCCCAGGAGGAAGGGGATGTTTAGTCTGTCTTAAATAGGATAAAAGTTACTTTTCTCCCTTTTTTGCACATTTTCAGGGACCTCTTTCTCAGCCATGAGAAGCATAACTGTGTTATCCATGGTTCTTTATGAAATTAGAGAAGTGGCTAAAACTAGAACAACCTAAACCTCCCTCCATGGCACGTGTTGACTCCACACTCAGTGACACTGCAGTGGACACAGCCCAGACTCTCACCCAAAGCTGCCAGACTTTGCAATATTGCCAGATAAACGAGGGTCCCAGGCTCAGTCTGGGAGCTGGGCACTTCCCTTACTGCACACAGCCACAGTCTTGTTCCTCCCAGAGTGAAAGCACAGCCTCCTGCCCTCACCAGCCACACTCAGACCCTCAGGCAACTTGCTTTTCCTCCTTGGCAAGAGGAGAGAACTTACATTTCATTTTTATATTTTTGTTTTTCTTCCCTTTCTCCCCTTTTTTTTTTTTTTTAGTTTTCCAGTTCATGTTCTCCTTGTACTGAGTTCCTGGTACTGACCTCCCAGTTCCCCTTCTTTTGCAGTTAATAGGATGAAACCTGATTTCCAAACAATCTCATTAACTCCTTCGCAGAGGTGAGTGAATGTTCTTTCCATGCTCTGCAGGAGAGGAGCAAGGGCTGCATCGTTGCTGAGGGAATGAGCATTTGGAATCCCTGAACTTTGTGGAGTCCTTGGACTGCAACTGGAGCTCTCACAGCTGAGAGGAGGACAGCAGGTATGGGGCTTCCACCTTCACCTGTGCTGATCTGCAGGAGGAGCTGCTCCAAACGAGGACTCAGTGGTGGCTTCTTTGCCTCTTCCCCTCGGTGTGTGTTGGGAGCAGAGGGCTCTGCCTGCAGCAGCCACTGAGCACACAGTGAGCTCACAGCACTGCCCTCCCCTGGGATGTGCTGCCTCAGTCCTCACATCCCCCAGAGCTTTGGGGTATTTCACTTTCTGGGTTCTTCATTTAATGCCTCTGTCACTCCCATATTGCAGAATGACTCCAGGGAGGGTGGTCACTGGATCCAAAGGGCCATCAGTATTCCAACCCTCACTTGTCTCATGCTAAATGTCCTCTGTGTGTTGGAGGACAATATTTGCCCTCGTGGTTTTCCAAACAAACCCCTCCAGCCTGCTGCCCTGACACCTTCCAGACTTGGAGTGCTCGGGCAATGTTTCTCCACAGTTAAAACCCCTTTCTCTTTCCATGTTACTGGTGAGGAAATGGAGAGGAACTTCAGGCATGTGCTCAGTTCTAGTGCTGGGTGTAAATCAGGTCCTTCGCTGTGACACTGGACAGAAATCCCAGTGGAAGGTTTTCCTGCCTCCAAGCTGTCTACTTGCCTTCATAATGATGGATGGTGGGAAGGAGAGGGGGAGGGAGGGGGGAAACTACCCAGGCTTTGAACTGGCTCTGCCTTAAGAAGGATGAGCGGGAAGAACAAACCCATTGAAAGGAGAATTTGTATCTGACTAAAATCCTCCTCCTCACCTTTGGTGTTCTCACAACTAAGACTGAGACCAAACCCCTACCCAAAGATACCTGATCAGGTGAGACATTGTGGCTACTTTAATTTTCTCCTGCTGGAACCGATCCCCATCCCCACTTCCATTTGTGGCCTGCCCAGTAGCCATCCCCTTTGCCTGGGTATCCCCTGCCCTGTTTCATATTACTCTGATGCACCAAGTGAGTTCATCACCTTTCCAGGATGTCTCATGATTGATTCCTCATGTCCAGGGCAATCTGCTCTAAAGTTTCAGCCTAAAATGAGTGCTTGGGTTTAGAGGGGATAATCACTGGTTTGAGTCTTATTCCCTTACATTTTGAGGTATCCTTTGTGATTATATTCCCAACTGGTATTAAATACAGTACAACATTAGGTTCAAACTTACTGTTCTCTCAGTAGCTGCTCAGATGCACTGGGCATGAGCAAAGGGTAATTTTCAGAGTGTGTCATCCATCAAACTCAAGCACTCTGTGGCTCATCCCTAAACTGCACTGCACAGCCAAGGCTGCAGGCTGGGCTTGGTGAAAGGACGATTAGAGGGCTGGTGCTGCTCTCCTGAAGTCTACAAAAGTTTTCCTATTGACTTCAACAGCAACAGGACTGAGCTTTACGATTTCTGGCATGAAAACACAAAAATACTCTTTTCCTTCTCTGCTGAACTGCACCACACGTTGTTGTCTGCATTATGTAAGACCGAGGCTGTTGAGGGGGAATAGGGGTGTTGTACATGTTGTTCTCTGGACATGTTGTTCTCCAGTAAATGCTTGTTCAAGGATGTGTCCATTCCTGCTGGCAGGGGCTGAGTACACACATTTGGCCCAGCTTCCTGCTATCAGTGTGAACCTCCCAACTAGAAGCTTCATTTGTCAAGTTTTGACTTTCTGAATTGGGGTAAAATCGTGGCTGGCCAAGAAGACGGTGCTGACATTCCACATCATTTTTCTTTCTTAAAAAGCCACTTCCCACCAGTTTGTAAATACAACCCCACTGAAAATGTTCCTTGAAGCTGTGGCAATGTATGGTTGAAAGCCAGAAACCAGTGTTTGCTGAGAACTGAGGAAAATCACAACAACAACAACAACAAAAAAACCAGATGAAAGGTGTTGGCATCTGCCAAATACTCCCTCAAACCCCTTCCCCACCAGAATCCCTCTGTGGAACAAGAACCTTTTGACCTGATGTAGCCATTCCCCCTGTTTTCATTCCCATGGGTTTTGCTTTTCTTTTGTTAAACACGTTTCCAATTTACAAAAATCACAGCTCTCCTGATTTTAATTGAACTGGTGTTACCAGCACTTGGCACTCATTACCTGACTGTTTTATTTCCTTCTCTCAGGACCTGGTACCAAAGGTGGGCCCGGGCTCAGCACTGCAATTTCCAGTCCTTGCTGCACACCCTGTGTAAGTCCATGGTGCCAGTGTGGACAGTGAGCCTCCAAAGTGCTCACACAGGCACATTTGCTGGTTGTGAGCAGGAAAATAGTCTTTTTGGCAGAAACAGAGACTACCCAGCACAAGGGCATGGACTCCCCTTGCTGTTGCCCAAGGAACTTCTCAGCAAGGTCGTGCAGCTCATGCTGAGTTTAAATTTAAACTGAATTTTGGTTTGGATAGAACACAGGCTGGTCTGTCCTGCCCAGCACTGATGGAGGAAGGGCAGTGAGTCTGAGCCCACCTTTGCCATCTAAACCCACTGCCTGCAGGGATGTTTCATAGGCACAGCCCAAGGGTTCATGCTGGACAAGGCTTTTTGCTCTGGCTGTACCATTCCCAGTGTTTTCTTTCCTTTAATTTTTAATATTGATCCTGTGCTTTGTGGAGAGAAAATCGCTTCAAAACCTGGTGTTTTCCACCAACAAGTCACAGACTCGTGATTTCTCTTCCAGCCTATTATCACAGCAGTAAAACCCCTCTAATCACATTGAATTTAGGCTGCCTCTTGTCACAGTCAAGTGCATGGCACCTCCTTGGAGCAGGCCCTTAAAATATTGTGAATTTTTTCGCTGTTTAAGCACTACTGCAGGAACATGAGTGGCCAAGGACAGAGGAGTTTTTTCCTCTGGCTGGAATTTTTCACTATAACCATCCTCAGGGGAGTTCTCATCTTCAAAAGAAACATTCTTTCTATACAAGCTGCAAAAAGAATTATTTAATGACATCATAAATTAATACAGAGAGGCACAAATTTTCCAAAATGTGGAGAGGGAGAAAAAAATAAATTGATGCTTGCCAAAAACACCCCAGCTCTTCCAGACTTTGGCCCCTCTCGAGCCTGTGAGCTGCCAATGATGCCAAATTGAATGGTGGGGCTTTTGGCAGGATTTAAGTTTAGCTTGTTTAAATTTTGGCAAATATTCCTATTACTCACATTCTCAGCAAGCTGATACAAATATTTGTTCTATTTAGAGTGAAGTCCAAGCTTGGCATAAGCGCTGTTGGGCTCCGTGGAACTAACCTTGCCTGTGCCAATATTAAATTTGGACATCTACCTTAAAGAAAAACAGAATTTAAAAATTCCCTGTACCTTTTAGTGCAGATTAGAGCACATCAGTGGAAAACAGACCTTGTGTGTATCCAGGTTTTTCTCACTTGCTAATTTTTGCTTTAATCTGATTGGAAATGGCCTTAGTTTTCCTGCACTGGGATTGCCATTCCCAGCAAACCATCTCACCAGAGCCGGGGCTGGAAAAGCCTCCACACACGTGAAACTCCACATTCTTGAGAATTAAAAGCTGTTTAAGCTGCACTAAATCAAACTGGGACACAGTAAGAACACTTGATCTCTTTTAAAGCTGTGCAGGTTGTTGGGATTTTTTTTTGGTGATGTCCACAGGTTAGTGTTTCTGATTTGAAAAACAAACAGCCCGGCCCCTCGAGGACACTGAGCATTGCTGAGCTCTGGCTCTGAGCTGGGCACTGCAGGACAGGCACTGCTGGGAAGGACCTGCTCAGCACCAGCCTGGGAAACACAGAATAAATGCAGTGGGTCCCCAATGCCTCCTCTGGCCACAGCAGAGCTGCCCACCTTGCCCACGGGCTTGGGGTTGGACACAAAATCGGCTTAGGAACCTTGCAATGAGAAAACAAACCCAACTGGAAGAACAACAACCTGTTTCCATCCCATAAATCAGCCCGGCCAGGAGGTGCTCTGGGAGTGTGCTGGCTCTGGGTCTGTGCTCAGGGTGGGATTTGGAAGCTGACCACTCTTCAGCTCTGCCTGAATGCCTTTGTCAAAGTCCCCTTCAAGGGGGATCCCACTAACTGGATTCTATCCTTTTGGAAATGGGAAATCTGCTCTAAGTGGCTGAACTTCTCTGAGTGGAAAAAGATCATCACTAGAGAATGATTCATCCCATTTAATCTAAATGTCTGATCTCTCTCCAGTGACCATAAAAGGAGCCCAGATGACCAGATTAGCATTTATCCAAATTTTGCACATTTTTATGCTAACTCAGCCTTTCCCAGTCAGGTCCTGTGCTCGCAAACATCATGGACTACTTGTATAAGGGAAAGCTTGTTCTTTGGCACAGGGTTACCCAGGGCACTTGTGGCTGCTTTGAGATGGAGCCTTGGCCATGCCACTTGCAAGGCTGCCAGCAGTGCCTGCTCTGTGCTCAGCAGGTAAAACCTGGATTAATTCCATGGCCAAGTCTTCTCTACATCCCCTGTGTTAACTGAAAGGTGCTGGAACAGTTCTGAAAGCAGCTACTTTTCAACTTCCTTGAATCAATAAATATTGCATCGATGAGCAGAAGGTGTTTGAAAGGCAATGATTATTCACTAAAAATGACATTGTTATTCCTTTAGTCACATTTGTAATACAGGCAAAGGATCCAGGCAGCTTGTCATCTGCACTCTGGGCTGCTGACCCCGTTCACTCGTGGGTTGCGGTGGCAGCATTTGTCTGGTTCAGTGCTGATCCAGTGTCAGCATGAGAAATGAACCCAGCCTTTCAAATCACGGGCTGTGACAGCCTCAGACCTCTCCCCCTCCCTCCAGCCTGTAACTCTTCTGCATGGTCACTGTCACTGACCTGCACAGCAGGACAGGAGCGTGGGTTTGGTGCTCTGGGGAGCAGCTCAGTGGCTGCCTTCAGCTCTGTGTGCTCACAGCAATTCCTGGGGCCATGAAAACAAACACCAGAGGAGTCACAGACAAACCCAAAGATGAACTGTGAAGGTGGAGCTTTGGGATGGTGAAAAAGGGCCAGCCACGCATTCTGGGGGAGTGTGAGGTTGGTGTCCCTGCACAGTGGGGGACAGAAGAGAGATGAGGCATCTTAATCCACCACAGAACAGTTTTATACTAATTATTGTATATAATGCACCCAGAGACAGCTTATAGTAGTAAAATGACTTTATGTTCTGATATGTAAAATAAAATGTCCATGCTATGTAACAAACATTTAAAAATTCCATACCACCTGTATCTAATGTGGTTTCTAATAAAGATTTTTCTGTAGTATATATGTTTTTTGTCTAACCACTTCTTAGTTTTTACATCAAAGGTGTGTAATAAAAAAAAAATCTTAAATAGATGTCTTTAAAAAAAAAAAGCAACCCTTGCAACATTCATTTTTATTAAGTATTTCATTTGTAAAAAGCAAAGCTGAATTGGACACGTGGCCTGCATTTGTGATATATATAAATTTTTTTTATATATATATATAAAATATATATGTATATAAATAGCTATTCAGCATGCAAGAATGGTAGTGATCTCCAAATTCTGGTTACAAAATCCACACCAGCTGAACGGGGAGTGTGGGGTTGTCCTGGTTGAAACGTGACCCACTGCAGCGACCTCAGCGCCCTCATCCATCAACCCCTTCCTTGGAACAGATTCCCCAAAACACAGAAGAAGCACCTCCGGACAGCCCAGCTTGGACTGGGGCTTGTTGCCTTTTCCCACCGGGGCGGTGAGACCCCGACCCCGGCTGGGACTTTGGTGGAGCCCCCAAAGGCTCTCGGTGCCACCGGCCCCGGGTCGGGGCTCGGAGCTGTGCGGGGGTCGCCAGCAGAGCACTCCACCTGCCGGGTGATCCCTCCGGACGGACTCGTTGAGGTTGGAAAAGACCTCTGAGATCCAACCTGCGAGTGGTGCCCACCTCACCAGCTGGTCCCCACCTCACCAGCTGGTCCCCTCGGAGCCCCCCGTGGGCACAGCCGGCTCTGCAGGATCCGTTCGAGGGGCTCCAGTCAGCGCCGGGAGCGCTGGAGACGCTGGTTACAGAGTTCGACCTGTTCTACGGATATTTGTACACTGGAAAGCCTGACAGGTAACGGGAGCTCTTCCCACCCCAACCCCACCATGAGAAAAATATTTCCCCATGCCTGCTTTAGGCTGAAAACAATTCTGAGTGAGCTGCAAAAGGAAAAGAGAAAAAAAAAAAAAAGGCAAAAAAAAAAAGCAAAACAAAAAAAAAACCCAAACAAAACCAAAACCAACCACAACCCAAAAACAGCACAAAAGGCGCGTTTCAGCTGAATAGCAAAGAAATCAAGGACCAGCAAATACAGAAATCGTTTCTGGAAAATATTAGCGACTCTTAAGCTTAAACTTCATAAATATATTGCAATAAGCAAGTGTGATCCAATCAAGGGATGGGAGTCTGAAGACACTGGGTCTGTTCCTAACACTGCAATTCATTTGCTGTTTGGCCTCGGGCGTTAACACTTCACTTCTTCGCTTCCCCCAGCCACGGGCGACGGTGGCGTGGGGGGAAGAAGAGACGCTTGTGCATCGGTGCCTTCTCCTCTGGGCACCGTGACACGAGCCCTGTGCCCTGCCGGGGAGGTGCCGGGGGCACCGCAGCTCTCCAGCCCCACTCCGAGCCCCCCGCTCTGCCCCGGCTCCGGCACTGCCAGGGCAAGGAGCCGCTTCTACAGACCCACAGGGCCAAGGAAGTGCTGCTACGGCAGTCCTTGAACGGCACAACCCAACAGACGGCCGTTTCCTTGGAGTTTTGGGGTGTTTGGATTTCGTGAGCTGTAAAAGCGAAGCTCTTATTTTTCCCAAATAGCCAAACTTTGCTTGTGGGTGTTTAATGTTACAAGCAACAGGAAATGGCCAGTTGTGTCACCTGTTAGTTGTGAAGGTGGTTTGTGCCGGATGAAGACGCGAGAATGAATTTGTTTGGGAGTCAGTAAGAGCCTGATGAATGCAGCCCACTGAGACAGGAGGTGTAACTCTCTGTGTGCCTGAAGATCCAAGCTCTTCACCCACACAAATCCCTCTGGAAATGCACATTTGTCTCCCCGAAGTGCAAGTTACCCACAGGTATCAACACTGATTTGAACACTGTCCCGGAGCAGTAAGGTTGGCTGTGGCATCGCTCGACCCTCAGAGTCACCCGTCAGTCCAGTTCTCCACAGTCCCCATCCCTGAATGATACTGCAGCGACGACTCCCGCGACAGGGAGAAGCCCTGTGAGTACAGGAACTCGTTGGCCGCGTTGAGGTGCGGAGAGGGGGGTTTCCTCTCGCACACGGACGGGTGCACCCTCTCCCTCGGGAAGGACGAAGGAGGAACGCGCTCCCGGACCTGAGACTGGGACAGCTGGTTGTAGACACTGAAGTGGCTGTTCCCTGGAGGCTGCGAGCCCTGGCCCGGGATGGCCGGGAGCCGCGGCATCATGGGGGTGGCGGGGAAGTGAGGGGGGAAAGGCTGGTAGGGCACAGTCTCCATCGTCTGGACGCTGTAGCTGGTGTAAGGTGCGACTGAAGTCCACATATTGCAGCTCAAGGCGGGAGGCGGAGGTGGAAGGTCGTCGACGGCAGAGACGCCGGCGATGTCGGCGCCGGCCCCAGAGTACATGCAGGCTTCGCGGGGAGCCACCTCGCCGCAGTAGGACGGGCTCAGCATCTGCTGCTCGTACGGGGGCGGCGAGCGGAAATAGTGATCGTCTCCCACCGACGACGAGGCCTCCAGGTAGGAGCGTTTGCAGGGCAGGTCCAGGTGCCGGGCGCTCTCTGCGAACACAGGAATGGAGGCAGGGTGAGGAGCGGTCCCGCAGGGTGAGGAGCGGTCCCGCAGGGTGAGGAGCGGACCCGCAGGGTGAGGAGCGGTCCCGCAGGGTGAGGAGCGGTCCCGCAGGGTGAGGAGCGGACCCGCAGGGTGAGGAGCGGTCCCGCAGGGTGAGGAGCGGTCCCGCAGGGTGAGGAGCGGACCCGCAGGGTGAGGAGCGGACCCGCAGGGTGAGGAGCGGTCCCGCAGGGCTCGGCGCAGACTCGCCCGCAGCCGGCGCTGCTTTCGCCGGGTCCCCTCGGACGCCGGGCGCGCGACTGCGGCTTGTTGCACTGAACCGCTGCTCTCTGTTTTTTCAGATTAATCCGGTTAAACCGTTTTAGTTTGGAAAAACAATGCACAACATCAAAAAGACATTGTGCTGCAAATGTCAGGCTAATCCCCTCGGCCTCAAAGCGTTCTGGTGACATTTGTCAGGTTAAGTGAGGGACTTGGGCTACTACTCTCACATCAGGGATTACTTCACGCTCCTCCAGATAACAGAGGTCCCTGACACTCCTGTGGGGTTCCTCCTGACAAATTCAAGAAGTCTCTTAGAGGGTCTTATCGCAGCCTGCCTTCCTGTCATTGCAAAAATCACCCTACATTTCCCAGATATTCATGTCAGAAGCTGCAGAAATATTTCCAGATAAAGGAGCCCTTCCCTAGTCAACAGTCCTGCAGTTTTACAGGGAAGAGCTGTAGCCCCTCTCCCACAGATTAGGGGGACCATGGCAGTGTTTACCAGCAGCTTTCTGTTTGTTATTAGGAATATTCTCTGGATGAATTAGTGAATTCATCTGCAGATTGAACATCTGCTGAAACTCCACATTTGCCTTTCAGCCTTATTTACTGGAGCTGTGAGATTCTTCGTTTGGCCATGATCAGAGGATTCTCACAGCTTAACTAAATTAGCAGGCAATGAGACATGCAAATAGAGAGTTTGGGGTTTTTTGTTTGCTTTTTTTTTTTTTCCTGGGCAAAATGTTTCCATTTAACTTAAAACATGCCATGATCTCATCTGATGCTGGAGTAAAAGGAAGAGAATGTAGTCACAGTTCACTTAAACTTGAGAACTAATGGATAAGAGGAAAGGGCTGCTTACAAACAGCTTCCACAGTCCCACTACTCTGCAGACACTGAGAGAATTGCTGATGGCTTTGTCTTGGAAAGTGCTGAATGTGCTAATGCTAATGGCCTCTTACAGAGAATTTTTGATTCAGCTGATCCTAACACTGGATAATTCTCCAGTGAAGCTTCATGCCATTTGAATTACACGTTCTAATTAATATTTTCAGCTCTGACTCACAGTCTGAATTTACCTTCTATGGGACAAACCCACTAATAACTGTCCCAGATGCCAGCTTTTGGTCCCTGAACCTCCAAAACACTTGGCTCACACCGGTACCTTTGAAGATCAAGGCCCAAGAGACTGATCCAAACCAAACCAGAGTCAACCACAAGCTCTCAGTGCTCATGCTCTCAGGTTTATTTGCTGTAATACTTTTCTAGCCGTAAACCCAAGTTACCTCTTCTTTTTAGGCAATGGTAGAAGAGCCCTGAATCTCTCTGTGCTGTGAAGGTGTTGAGTGGCAGATCTTGAGTATCCGAAGCTGCGAATTGCATGTGAGCACCATTCTCATACTGATAATGCTGAAGGGTCTGGTGATTCCCATGAAGTGGGTTAACATCAGGCTTGGCTGAAAGCTGGCCGTGACTGGACACCAACCTCTGCCTCATGATGCTTTTGGAAATTACTGGATATTCTTTGCTGAAGGAGGTGAGAAAAAATATTACTGGTTAGACAGCGACAGAATGATGAAATATTAGGTTGGCTTCCCTAGAGCATCTCCAGTGACTTCACCACCCTTTGCCTAATACGATGAACTCATCACCCTCCTCTGGGTGTGGGCAAATGGCAACAGCAGAGTGTGTCACTGAGTTACAGGAAGAGCTTTCAAGGGGTATCAACGGCACTGAAAGCACAAGGAAACGTGGTGCCCCATGGCATAGGCACCTTCTGGGTGCTTCTCCAGAGAGGGGCAGCCCTCGAGGGGCAGAGGAAGAAGGGACCCCTTGAGGAGCAGAGTGAGGAGGGACCCCACAAAGAGCAGGGCAAGGAGAGACCCCAAAAAGAGCAGGGCAAGGAGGGACCCCTCGAGGAGCAGAGCAAAGAGGACCCCCACCAAGTGCAGGGCAAGGAGGGACCCCACAAAGAGCAGGGCAAGGAGAGACCCCTTGAGGAGCAAAGTGAGGAGGGACCCCTTGAGGAGCAGGGCAAGGAGGGATCCCTTGAGGAGCAGGGAAGGAGGGACCCCACAAGGAGCAGGGCAGGACCCCTCGTGCTCCCTGGCTGTACCTTTGCAGCCGAGCCACGCGCAGGTCGCTGTCGTCGCTGCCCCGGAATCCCTTGGCAAAGGGGTTGTTCTCGATTTTCAGCTGGGTTATCTTGAAAAGAACAAAACCAAGGATGAAGTTTGAGAGCAGATTCCACCAAAAAGAGCAGCAGTGCTGAGGTGGTGGGTCTCGAGGTGCCCAGTCTTGTGTGGCACTCCGTGAAAAAGAGTCCGGATCTTATTTTGGGCCCTGTGTTCTTACTCTGGCCTCTTGGTAGAGAGACTATGTTAGTCTGATTCAAAGCTCCCCCATGTTTGGTTTTTTTTTTTCCATGTTAGAGAGCCCTCTTTGTTATGCTGTGGCTGTCCCTGATTTCCATAAGAATTTTATGTACCTTTATGTCCACCATTCAGTCATTTTTCCTCTGTGGAAAGAACCACAGCTCAAGCAGTGCTTCACCTCTGGGCTGCCCAGGGCAGCACAGCCCCTCTGCCCCCTGCATCCCATTTTAGCCGGCAGGACAAGAAGCCAGTTCTGCCTTCGGCTGGTTTTGCATGAGTGTTGCTGCAACTGACAGCTACCCTTTTAGCAATGTGGAAAAACATCCCTTACCAAAAAAACTCCTGAGAAAACAGCTGGCTGGGCTCTGTGATGGAGGGGGAAGGTGGTGACATGTGAACTGAGCCAGCCTCCAGGGCTCGGGCTCTTCCTCTCTGCAGCCCACAGCGGCTCCAGGAAAGCTCCCAAGCAGCTGATGAACCACAAGAAGTGCAGGACCCTTCCAAACCCACAGCCTGACAGCAGGTTTGTACATCCCAGTTTAATTCTGTTGTTTAGTGACCGTGGTTCTCCCCTGACATGAACAGAATGAGGGTGTTGGTCACCTCCTTGCCACCTTCCCTTGGCCTCATTAGACCAGGAGGGGATTTGGGGTGAGCACTCACACCTTCCTCCCTGACCTGTGCTCAGGGGTGTCCTCTGTCCTCAGCTTTCCACCTCTGGGAGCCCACACTCACCAAGGCTCTCATTTTTTAATTTAGAAAGACAATTTTTTGCTTCTTGCCAGGAGGATATTTCTGAGCTGAAAGGAGTTCTGTGGTTTGTTTCTTCTAAAAGACACCAAGACCATGTTTTGAATTGTCCTCCCTGTGCTCCCACCCAGCTACACCCCCCACCCCCAGAACCAGCAGTGATAGTGAGAGTAGGAAGTTTATGAAGCACTTTGGGAACCTTAGGGATGAAAGGCACTATTGACATGAGACATTTTAATTTAAGTACATATTAAATATAAGCTCTCTTCAAGCTTTTTTGGTTAACCATGTTTGGGCAACTGGTCATTTTACATCAACAGCTACAACTTTTCTAACAGGATTCACTTCAGTGTCCTAATGGGCACCTTTTCCCCCCCTGCCTTACCACAACACTCACATGCATTTTTCTGCTCTGAATCTCTTAATTAGCTGGCTAATTGCAAAATTTCTGCGAGGTCTCTATGCTACAAGCATCAAAGGGCACACAGGCATCCTGCTTGGGAGGAAAAGCTCTGGTCAGGTTATTGGGCAGGAAGAATTTCACACTTGTTCCTGTTCCTGTAGGACTTTCCTATGACTGTAAGGAGCAGGTACAGTAGCACGTGGTGGATTTGGGGGTGACAGGAGGGCTCTGGCAGTGCTGCCTCACTCTGCACCCTTAGTTATGAATCCTGGTGCACTTCAAACCTTCCAGTTCATCCTCAAAGAGCCCTGCAATTGGAATTTACTGTGAGGAAAACTGCCCGGCAGCACGAGCAAAGGCAGGCAGGGCAGCAGCAGGAGGGAAGCCCAGAGCCCTGCCCTCCCCTGCCTGGCATCCTCCCCTCTCCCTACCCTGGTGACAGTGCCACAGGGAGGTGACAATCTGCTGTCCCACTGCTCGGTCCTGCTGGGAACCTGGTTTGGTAAAACTCTCAGAATGCTGCCCACTGCCAGCACTGCCAAGACCCTCCAACCGGGAGAGAAACCAGACCCTCCGGCACATGGGCAACCCTGACACCCACTCCAGCACAGAACTGAGCCCTTTGTGCTTTATATCCCCCCAAAAACCAACCCCAAACCAACCCCAAACCCCTCCTGCCTTCATGTGCAAACCGCAGCCCCGGCGGTTTTATGGTTACATTCCTCGTACGTCTCACCGAACACACAGAGCATAATTACTTTTCACTGCAGATTTATGAGCAAGCTTTGCTGGTCATTATTAGATGTGCTTTGCTGCTTGAATGACATCCCAGCACTATGAGCACAACGATTCATTAGAGCCCAGACCTGCAGGGTTTGCCAAAATATTGTTAGCAGGGATGTTCCGCTGCCCCTGAGCAGCATCCTCTGGCTCATCTCTCCTGCTGGATGCCAGGGTGGAAAATTGTCTTTTAAAGCAGCAGAACGGGCTCTCCCCCTCCCTCCAAGCAGCCAAATCCCACTCACCAAAGCACAGCAACGGGCAAGATCCTCTCACAGAGTGACAAAGTCCCTTTAGCCCCAAGAAGCAGCCTCACCTTGTGGTTCTGGTAGGAGGTGACGGAGATGAAGGATGTCTCGGGGAACACGTGGGTGCAGAAGGCCGTGTTCTTGGAGCCAAAGGCGTTGTTCTCATCCGCCTTCACGATGTGCAGGCGGGGTTGGTATTTGTGCATTGAATTAAGAATGATCTGAAAAACAATTGGTGCTAAAGTAAGAAGTTCATTTAAAAAAAAAACCTAAAAAGACAAGCCATGGCTGTTCACCAGACTTTCCTAGCAGGACCCAAAGCCCACTGGTGCTCAGCTCTAGCTTTGCTTGCGAGTTAGAAGGGAAAATTACTTTACACAAATGCACATGAACCAAGACAGAAAAGGTATCTGCTGCTCTGGCAAGCAGAACTGAACTTAAAGCTTTCCCGGTAAACTCTCATTTTCCTGTTGCTATTGGATAGAGTCAGTCTGGGTGGAAAAAATGCCATAACTTTTTTTCCCAGCTCACGCTGAAGCTGTACAATATATAATTCACCAGCAGACTGGTCTGTAAAGATTCCTAATAAATACTTTACTGAGCTGAAAAATACACAGTTTAGCAGAGGAAAAAAAAACAACACAGAAACCACAGAGGGGAAAAAAAAACTCGAAAGCTGTTTTTCTTTTATCTGCTGGTAAAAGAAAACTACAAAGGAGCAGATTTGTTTTTCCTGCTGTTTGTGGAGCGGCTGCGTGTGGGTGGCTGGGCTTGGGCACCTCTCACTGCCACCCCACGGCCCCTCCAGTCCTGCTGAGCCAAAGGCAGGAGCCAGCCAAGGGAAGTTTTCATGGCTCAGGGTGGCACAGGGTCCTCAGATGGAGCTTGTGGGGCTGAGAGGGGCTGCCCATCCCAGCCTGGCCCTGCAGCACTGAGCGGCCACAAAGGAGGGATGTGCCCAGGCAGATGAAAAGGGCTTCGAGAAATGGAACTTCTTTTAAGAAGTGGGATGGTTTTAAGAACAGCCTTTATTCCTTTTACTGGGCAGAGAAGAAATACTGCTTTCTTGTTTTCTTGGCATAATGCTTTTTCAGTCTCTTCTTTCCCCTCCAAAAAAAGGGCTAATTGAGCACGGCTGGTCCTGGAGGCATCTCCAGGCAGGCACCACCCCTAGGGTGCCCAAAGCAGCTGGCAGGGACATGTCTGTCCCCAACAGGGGCACAGGCAAAGGGCCAAGGAGGGAAGGTTGTGATGGGTGGTGTCTTCCACTGGTGGTAAATAAATGAGTGGATGGAGGGAGGGATGGATTGATGGATTCATGGACGGATGGATGGATGTCCACACTGCAACAGAGCAGCATCAGTTCACACTAACCGTGCCTGTGGCCACTGTTAAATGACAATCACTAAGAGACAGAAGACTTTGGTATTGCCAGGAACCCTTTCTACCTCCTTAATCGCACCCCGAGGAGAGCTCCCAGTGGTGGCTCCAGCCAGGATGGGAGACAGTGTGTGGAGCTTGTGCTCTTTAAACCCCCTCATCTGCCTGCACGTCCCACAGTAGCCACTGCATTATATACCACTTAAATGCAATTTTTATTGGTGACATTTTCCAGACAACCCTCCCTGCTCCCTGAGAGAGAGAATGAGGAATTTTTGGTATTTTATCAGCTTTGCATCAAGTCTCTTAAGCACTTTGTGGCCGTTGATGGGCAGGGGATAGATCTGAAGAGGGTCAGCTCAGGTTTTGGGTTGGAGCCTTTTCTCTGCTTTCATGTATCAGCCACTCGTAAAACAGCCAAGGCGAGCAAGGCCAGAGGGGCAAGACTTCCGTCAGGAGGGACACTTTAATTTTCAGTAATTAAGAGTTGAGCCAAGCTGATAAACAGTGGTTGTCTGGAGCTAAAGCTGAGGTGTGCTGAGCTCTCCTCACTGTCTGTCCCACGCTGCCCAGGCTGGGTGATGGGTTCCCAGAGTCAGAGCAACTCAGCTCCTGGGTGAAGAAACCAAACTGGGATTTCCAAAGGGTAAATTAGGTCCCCAAGTTTAGACATACTCTGTAAAAATAGTCTGTATTCTCCCTCCAAAGAGGTATCAACTGGACCACAAACCCTTTAAATATATATATATATATATATATATGTATGTATGTATGTATATTAATAACATCTTCAAATTCAAGGAGCCCAAACAATTTCCACCTTGAACATATTATTACTTCTTGGAGCTGATAAAAGAATTCAGGAAGGGATTTTTGACAGATGGCCAAGGTTACAGTTGTGCCTGCAAACCTGCCTGGAGGTTCATTGTGAACTGCTTGATACCTGTGGGATGTCTGGGGTGTGATCCTAAATGGTTCAATTTAGCAACTGCATTTACAAGGTTGGGCATTTCTGCCCCTTGCACCAAGGGGAATATTTGCCCACATGTCTCAGTGCAAACAGCTGTTGGAAAGGGCCAAAGCTGAGGGTGTGCCCATGGAAGGACACGACCTTGGGATGTGCCAGGTCAAGACCTGAGAGCAGGAAATGTGATTAATAGACACAAAAATTGCAGAGCCGAGAGAATTGCACCAGGTCAGTGCCACAGGATGAGGCAAAGCAACACTCGATAAAAACACACCGTTCTCATACGGTGAAGGAAAAACCCTGCAGGTGTTTGGCAGAGGGTCAGAGAGTCAGGATGGGGGTGAAAAGGGTGTTGATTGGGATGCTTCCCTGTGCTCCCCTGCAGCTGCACGGGGGATTGCCCACGTTTTTGGGGAACCACAGTCCACAGAAACACCACATTTCACAGCTTGAAAAGAAGAACTTGTATACAGAGGCTGTGCCTGCACACACATCCTCCTCCCTTGTGCTTGGTGTAAGCCCTGGACATCCAAAATCCCTACAAACCACCCAAAAAAATGACCTTTAGCTCCAAAAGACCATGTCAGTGCAAAGCCAAATGCCAACAATTCAGGCTGAATAGTTTTCAAGGCTGCTGTGTATGAGAACAAATGCAAATTCCACTCGGATGACGAAGATCCGTGGAAAGATTAACTCCCAGGATTGTGTCAAAAATGAGAAGCATTTTAATTGATGGGGCAGAGCCTGTAGGAGCCTCAGCCTCGGAGATGATGCTGAAACAGTTGCTTTGTATTTTCCTGCACTTACCTTTCCCATTGCAAGGCATGGGGAGATTAATTCAGTGGCAGGCACTGTCACACCCATTTTTACACTGTTTTCAGTGCAAAATGTAGGTAGTTTGAAACAGTTTGGCTGCAGGAAATAGTTACTGGTGGGTTGGGTAGAGGGGAATTTGAATGTGACAAAGGACAAGCATATAAAAGTAGGAAGGGAAATGGGAAAACAGTGTTTCCTGAGCAGGACTGAGACACACTCAGAAACTGAAAGCCTCTCTCTGCAACCTGGTGATCTTGTCTGGTTGCTTAGGAAGGGAACAGCTTGGACAGGAATAATACATAAATAAAAATAATAAATATAAATAAGCATTTTTTTCATATTAAAATCAAAACCAAAACAAACCAATAAATGCTAAATCAAAAAGGTGTCCCAACCAGAACCCTCAACTTAGATGGACCTTCCCTAATTTAGGGAGTGGGTATTGGCTTGACATCCCACCAATGGGCCCCGTGGGGCTGCCTTCTGACACCCCACCCTCCCAAACACTCTCTGCCCAGAAGACACACATTTCCAAGAGAAGTAACAGCTTCTAAAAGTGACCCAGGTGGGGAATGGCCACATTCGTCTTTAGGGCACCAGCGTGGAGGCAGCGAGAGGCTGCACTGAACCACCTGTGGGGACCCTCCTGGGCTGCACCAGGAGAGGCCAAACAGCTGCTTGACCATTTGAGGAGCGTTTTGCACCTCCTGCCTCCCACGACAGCCCCCAGGAGGCACAGCCTGAGTGGGCAGAGCTGCTGCCCCCTGCCCAGGGAACCCCTCACCAGGGATGGGTCTCCAGGGTGAGGTCACTGTCACCCCCTCCTCAGCGTTGCATGATTGTAGACAGACCAACTCCCAAGTCAAGTGTGAGCTTACACAAACATCCTCTTTCCTTTGCACCCCCTGTCTCCCCCCTTTGTGCTGCTCACACAGTTGCAGCTGGAGCTTTAGCTGTAATAGAGCTCAGCACCTTTATTTTTTCAGCGTTCCCCAGTCAGCAAGAAATGTCAAAAAAAGGAAAAAAAAATTAAAAAAGGTGTCATTTGCTCCTTCCATTTAATTTTCCCTAGGAAAACATACTCCTTCAGCTTCTGATCTCTCACACTGCTGAGTAATGTCGGCTGCGGGGCTTGAAGGCGTTTGCCGGTTTGCAGGATGGGGCCCAGAGAGGAAACTCGAGTGGGGTAGTGGTGCCACATTCCCTGTCACAATGCAAGCTTGCCTTGAAATCACCAGCAAAATGTATTTACTCTCATATGAAATTTGGGGAGTTGATTTAAGAGCTCTCCCTGTTTTGCCAAGGTATCAGATGTCATATGATGCAGTGGTTGTTATGGCAACGCCCCCTTTTATATTGAATAGTAAATGGCTACGAAAAAGCCACATAATTTTATGGCCATTCCCGGGGGATCACATAACTAATATAAAATCTTGCATTTTAATATATTTTCTACTTCTTTCTTCCTTCCCTCTGTTGTTTCAAAGTGAAAAAGCCTTTGAGCTGAGGCTGGCCCTGGTCCCACACCAGGACACTGAGCAGAACAAAACCCTGACAATCCAGTTTTCTGCAGGGAAAACTGGAGTGTTAATCAAAGAGGCTCTGCAGAGCCACAGCACTCTGAAGAGCACCTCCATTAGTATTTGGAGCATTTGGTGGTGCAAACCAGCCCAAAGTGAAGTTGTCTTTAGGAGTGGTTGGTTTGGAGATGCCCCTGTCAGCAGTGGAGCTGACCCAGGATGAACGGGACGTGTCCAGGGGACATGGTGGGATCACACCCACCTCTGCATCCACCCTGGGACTCACAGGGACACCTCAACCCAAAGCACTGAAATCACAACACCATTTAGGTTGGGAAAGACCCTCAAGAGCATCCAACTCAACCAAATAAAGCACTATATTTACACACCCTCTTACAGCAGCTAAAACTCGCACTCTGAAGTCACCTGAACCTCATTCTCTCTGCTCTCAGTCACGTCCAAGGGAGGATTCACCTCACTCTGCCCAAGGACAGGATGGGGCTGCAGCCCCAAAGACACAGAATGGGGCTCCTTCCAGCCCTGAATCCACCCAGGCTCCAGCAGAGGAGCCTCCCAAACCCACACGTTTGTCCTGGCAATCCACAGAGTGAGGAAGAAAAGAAAGGCTGGAAAATCCTGGGAAAAGTTTCAACATGAGCTCAGACAAATAGTTCCTTACGAGATGGCCAAAGCTGGGATTTCTGTTTTTTTTTTCCCTGCTCTGGTTCTTTTTCATCTAACATCAGCTGGAATTCACTGTGGTGTTTCCTGGCCTTGGGAGAGGCCTGTGGTGTGAATTCCACCTCCGCTCTGGCACGTGAGGGTTTGTTTGGGAAGGGGTAGGTGGGGGCAGACCCAGGTGTGACATCCTGGCACATCCCCGGGTGTGACACCCCCTCCTGCCCTCCTGTCAACCCTGGACACAAAGGGACCTCTTCCCTTGCCCTTGCCCTTGTCCAGGTCAGCTCCCACCCCAGCCTCAAGGACCATTCCAAGGTCTCAGTCCAGTTACACTTGACTAAAATCCACTGCATTTGACTCCTATGAACCAGTGATGTAACAACAAAAAATAGGTTTTGTATGTGTTCCTTTTATATACATAAGGATTCATATGTATTAAAAAAAAATCTTGGATATGTAAATAAAAGAAATCTTATATGTAAAAATAAGAAATCTTACATATAGAAATTTTTTAAATTATATATATATATAAAGATAAGAAATAGCTGAGAATAAGGATGTGAAATGCTTTCTTGTTACAAAGACATTGCTCTAAGGAGGACAAGTGAGGTGAGGCTGTGTCTATTCCCCCCAGGCAGGATTTACCCTGGAAGCTGCCATGGCTCCATCCATCCATCCATCCATCCATCCATCCATCCATCCATCCATCCATCCATCCATCCATCCATCCATCCATCAATCCATCCATCCATTCATCCATCCAGCCCTCCTCCCTTCC
>VXAU01002741.1:597289-643219 GCA_013399695.1 Formicarius rufipectus
TCCATCCATCCATCCATCCATCCATCCATCCCTCCATCCATCCATCCATCCATGCATCCCTCCATCCATCCATCCATCCATCCATCCATCCATCCATCCATCCATCCATCCATCCATCCATCCATCCATCCCCCTGGAAAACCCTGCAGGCCTGGGGGGAGCTGCTGCCCGGGTGGCACATAAACCTCAGAGCAGCGCCCGAGAGGAAACTGCTTGGCCACAAGTCATAAAACAAACAAATAAAAGAAAAATTATAAATAAAAATGAGGGTTTTGCAAGATTAGTGGGCCATGAAGCTCATTAAAGGGCCTGAGTGAGCCTGACAAGCACAGACAGGAAAGTGCTGGCATTTAATTAGTAGAAAAATGGAAAGGAAACCCCAAGACTTGGAGAAAAATTAAGTCTTTCACTGATAATCAAATAAAACCAAGTGTGCAAATATTAAATCTGGAGAGAAATAACAAACTTGTCAGCATTAAAGAGCAAAGCCACTAAACAGCAGATTTGGGTCAAGAAAACCAGGAATATCACTTAAAATCCTGTCAAAGGTGACTGACCATCTGTAACGTCTTGTAGCTTTAAAACTTCACTAGGTTACATCTCAGAAACTCAAATAAAAGCTCTGTTTTAAAAGCAGATAAAGCACATTATGGCAATTAAAATGCACCAGCAGCTGCCAAGGAGCAAGGTAAGCACAGGGTATGTAACAAGACCAAGCTCAGCAATGCTGTGTTGGGGGCATTAAATGAAATGCCTACTTTTATTTGTCTACTTCTAACCTTCATATATGGCTTGGTTTTTTTTGTTTTTTGGGGGTTTTTTTCCCCTGCAGGAATACCTTTATATATTTGGCAATATATTCATATATTCTTTGTATTTATATATATATATAATTCCTTCCAGTGAAGCCACTGACAGCAACAGCTGAGACACAGCTCTCTGAAGCGATGCACTTGCTCCTCTGCTGTTTTCCAGGCTGTGAGCACCAGCCTTACATAGCTCGGAGTGTTCACAGCCAGCCTAAAACCAGGGCAAGAAGGGCCTGGGAGTGAGGCTGCAAGGTGTTCTCACAGCCCCAGTGCTGGGGAGAGGGTCATCCCTCAGAGCTGCCATCCAGCTCCTCTGGACACTGAAATCCCATTCAAAAGGTCCAGAAAGATCCTGGGCTCCTGCACTGATCAGAGCCACAGCCCCCAGCATGATGCCCTTCCCAACACCCTTCCCTAGAGCTGGGACTCCTCATGGCCAGACCAGTGGCTGATGCCCAAAAGGCATCCTCCTGTCCTCCCTGTCATGTACATGGTGCAAAACCAAATTAAAGTCAGCCCTAATTAACAATCTCTGCTTCTTTGCAGCACCCCTGATGTTTAGGGATGCTGCTTAACCCTTGCTGAGCTGTTTCTGGCTCTCAGTGCTCATCTCACCATCCCTCAAGGGATACAAGGTACCTTTATATATATTTAGTACCTTTGTGTATATTTAGTACCTTAATACACATTTTTAAGTACCTCCACATAGGTTATTGTGTACCATTTACACAGGAACCTCCCTGCAGTCCAAGCTGAAGCCCCTCAGCAACCCTCCCACACCCCTCCAGCACCTTCACACCCACCCTGAGCATCCTCCACCTGCTGGGAGCAGGAGCTGCTCCTCAGCTCCATAAGGACCATCCCACGGGCACCTTCCATCCACTGTTTACATACTTTAAGCCTCTGAAGAAAGTGGAATTCCATTCATGAGTATTTATCACTGTGCAGATGCCCATTTGATATTTCCCCATGTGCTCTGGCCCACCCTTCCAAAGAAATCCATTGTTACGTCCCAATGGAGAGGTGATTTTTGGGCATCCTCTACAGCTGCATTTACCCAACCATCAGTTGGCACTTGCACTGTTATAACTGGTTCATGATGGAATCATTCCTATTTGTCACCTGGAAAGCACAGCCAGGCATTTCCCAGGCAGGATAAGGGATGTGCCACCTTTGCTGACACCGGCAGGACTATTTCGGTCTCTTCAGCTGCCTGTCATTCCCGTGGCATTAAAGAGCAGAGCACCAGCTCTGCCACAATCCCTAATGCTCATAATCACCCACCGGCCCCACGTAAATCAGAGGCTCTATCAGGCTGATTATCTCTGCGTGTAAAGCTTTGAAAATACATAAATTCAGATTTCACTCTAAGCAGAGGTGGCTTACAATGCTTTCCTTGGGATCAGATGGACCTCGCTGAGCTAAACGTTACAGCGGCTGCTGATTTCTTAATCCATCCTCAACATGAGCGTTTCTCGGTTGTTAAGCCTGGTGTGAAAGAAGCCTTTCATGGAGGAAAAATCCCCCTGGAGAAAAATATACAGCCCACGTTTGCAGGCTGTGGTGTGGGAGCTGGGCACAGGCTTACCTGCCACAAAACCTGCTCAGCCAGAGGGGTTTGGGACAGATTACAGAGCTCTGAATTAATTCTTGTATCAAATCTGCCTGGCTTCACGTGTCTGCATTGACAAATGTCTCCCGTGCCTCTGGCTGGAATCAATAATTTGCCACAACAGATAAGGGGCCAGGGGAAGCAGCAGGAGTGAGGGTGGTGAGGCTGGAGGGGAAGGACTGGTGCTGGGATAGGGGTTGGGTGTCAGAGAGAGAGGCTTTCCCACATCCCCAGCACGGTAAATAATCTCCAATCTAATTCTGCGGATTGCAGCAAGAGCTTCAGCTCCACAGCTTATTAATTAAGCTGTTTAGCTTACTTATTTTAAGCCTTAAATGTGCCTACGCTTCTCTTTATGAACTCCGTGGGGCTGCTTATCCCTGATGTTAAGCAGCTATTACAGCACAGAGTCAGGGCATGGATTCATTATCAAGGAATTCAAAGAAATAATGGGAAATTTCTGCCTGCCTGTGTCTCAGGTGAGATCCCAGGAGTCCAGGGGCCAGGCTCAGAGGGACGTGTCCCAGGTGCCACGACACCTTCAGGAGCCTGCAGTGGCTGAGGGTGCCAGGGTGGGTGACCCTGCACTGCTCTGGCCAGGCAGCTGCCCACACACCAAAAAATGCTCCAGCCAAGCCTGCAGGAATCCTCATTCCACGTGGTTTTGAGGTTTGGAGGAAACCAAAGACAAAAGGAAATGCAGGCGGGCTCCTCTGGCGCACGGGAAGGCAAACAAACCCTGTGGCTTTGCCGACTTGTTTTTCTTAGGGAGCTTTAAGGAAGTGTTTGCAGTTGCTGGGAACAAATTCCTAGAAATGAGAAGCTGTTATTATTCCTTCGTGGGACTGCACCGTGCTGGGCAGGCGCTGCCCATCCAGGGGCATCAGCCACCCCTGCAACAGCAGAACAGTTCTCAGCGTGAACTGGTGGAGAATTCCCACCCTCCTGGTACAGAGTCCAGCTCTCCTCCGTGTGCAGGACAGAAGTGGAGCACCACGTTCTCTAAAGCAGGTAATTAATTTCGAAGCCTAACGAGGAGTTGCCTGAGAATGGGCTCAACCCCATTTACCCAGGCAGGTTATCGGTGCCTGAACTGAACAGGAGACTGGTCACTTAAAATACATTATTTCAGGCATTTTCCCAACAATGTGAGATGGAACGTGCTGGGGTAAGGCACAAGGCTGGCACGGCCCGAGGGCACGGAGCAGAGGCTCATCTGGAGCGTGGCATCACAGTGCAGGTATCACCCCAAAACCCAAACCACAGCCCTCTCTGGGTCACTAGTGAAGCCTTGTGGGAGGACAAACAGGCTGTTCATTGAAAAGCAGGGGGGCGGAGGGGGGGAAAATCCTTCCCTGTTAAAATGCAGCGTTAAAATCGCAGCTTAAAAATGACAAAGTCAAGCAAAGCAAACCTTTAGAGCTGCAAAACCAACACCGCACATCCTGTTTGTTTTACAGCCACATCGCCCATCCTGTGTGCTTTATGGTTCACATCTGACAGCACAAACAGTCGTATATTAAAGCCGCGCAGTTAAGGGAGGGGAAAACCCGGAGCCAGAAAGTGCCACGTGCGGAGCGAGAGCGCCGGGGAGGCCGAGGCAGAGCCGCGGGGGCTCCGCGGGGCTGCGGCGCTTCGGCTGCGCGGCCGCGGCTCTTCCTCCCCCGCGCAGGAGGCTGCGGGGGAAGACACCGCCTGTGATTAATAAGGTCGGCACTAAACGGTCCCGAGGAGCCTTTGAAGTTCCCATATGTTTCCTTAGGGTCAGTAGGTTGGGAAGAGGGTCAGGTCCCGGCGCGGGGCTGGGTTATCACCGTGTCACGCTGCCAGAGCCGCGGCCCCGGCGACGCGCGGGGCTTTGTGAGGCTCGGGCTGTGCGAAAAGTCACCAACACGGCAAAAAAACCGAGACTTCTAGCAGAGTTCGGGGCCGGTGGGGTCGATTCCGCCTCTGGAGTCAGAGCTATAGAGCCCTGGCTGGTTTAGGTGGGTCAGAGTGGCACTTTCTGGATGGCTTTAGGACCATCGGGACACTGACTCCATGTGGAAAGCTGCTCTTTGGAGGCTTTGAAGCACAAGCATTTTAAGCAAGACTGATCCACCCCTTCCCACTCTGCACCCTTCTTCAGGACCTTCTCACAGCTCCCCTCACCTTCAAACTGCTGCTGCTTCAAAGATTAGCAGGCCAGAAAACACATTTGAGGATAGAAATTATAATCTCTTAGCAGTGGTACTAAGGAGGAGCTGATGGCACTAAACTTAGGAGGATTTTCAACTTTATCTCCCCTTCCTCCCGCCTGGGATGGTTTATTTTTACATGGTTTTCAGCTCAGATGGCACAAATCAGATGGGTCCATGTTTTTAAATGCAGTGTCCAAGCCTTCATTCTGCTGGCAGGCTGGAAGGGCCCTTGGTCTGAGTTATTAAATGCACTGGGGAAGGCAACTGTGTGCTCCCCACCTCTGCATTCCCAGTACACAAGATTTTCCAAATCAAATACTTCATCTTTTATAGGGCTGCCAAAGCCAGCTTGGAAAAGGAACAGTTTATACAACCTGTTTCTGTGAGCTGCATGTGCCACGTGCCAGGCTAAAAACCCCACAGCACTGGGGAGGGCCTGGGCAGAAAATAAAAGGCCAGAGGGTTCTGAGAGGACACAACTGAGCAAGCCATTGGCTGCATTTCCAAGAGCAGGACAAGCACACAGGCAGCTCCCCCGTTGTGTGAAACACTCCCCACCCCATCGCACCGGCAGCACGAAGCAAATGTTGTTCCTTGTTATAAAACCAACTGTGACATCCCAACCAGTGTCCCAAGTCCAGGCACAGACTCAGCACTGCGGGCCCAGCTCTGCCCCAGAACCCTTGCAGAAGGTGTTTCTTACATGTCCAAAGGGATCCAGGTGGTTGTTGGTGAGTTTTAGCTTCTGGAAGGACACCAGCTGGCGCATCCAGTGCGCTCCCGTGGCCGGCGAGTCGGGGTGCACGTACAGCCGGCCCGGCATGGCCGGCTCTGCCTTCCCCGCCACCATCCTGCAAACACAGCACACACACGTCAGTCACCTCACAGCCACAGCTTTTTGTCCCTCAGCTCAGCCTCCTGCTGGCCCTGGGGGGACACCTCGAGGCTTGGGGGCTCGAGGAGGCTCCTGCTGCTCGTGGGCATTTCAGGGCTCCCTGTGTCGGCACAGCAGGATGGCACAGCAACCCCATCCCTGCCTCCACACCGTGTTTCCTTGGGGCAGTGGATCTATGTTGGGCTTGGTCAAGGAGGAGATCTAGTCTGGGTTTTTGGAAGCCTTCAAAGACCTTTCTGCACGGGGAGATGGTCTCACACACATCCCCAGGAGAAGGTACCTCTAACTGGGTACCAGTACCAGTGTGGTTGCAGTTCCACAGCCTGTCCCAGTGGGAAGGGGCTGCTCCCCACTCTGGAACTGTGTGCTGGCACAGGGGGCTGCCCTTGTACCCTTCTGCCAGCTCCCCTCGCCCCACATCACCACCAGCAGCTCTCATGGAACCAAGAGCCAGCCATGAGACATCACTAAAGGGCAACGCCCTCATTACTCCGCATTGTTCTCCTCTTATAAAACCCCAATAAAAGCAGTATTACCAAAAACAACAGAAACTTCCCAGCAGCAATAAAAGGAAAAGGGGAAACAGCTTTAGGGCTGGCAAAAACCAAATTAAACAGAGTTAACAACTATCCATCATCTCATGTTTAATGTTTGAAAAACACAAAGTGGCCACCGTGGCGCTGAGACCCTCAGTCCACTCCCCTTACCCAGCGGCATTCCGGGACAAAAGCACACAGAAAAGGGACTTTTTAAAAAAACTAGAGCAGCCCTAATGTGAAAGTAAATTATTGCTGCTTTGTGGGATGTCACCAGGCTCATTCCCATTCAGAGGACTCTGAGGTTTTCCATTGCTCGTCTTTTCAGCAGGCAGAAGTGGGTGCAAGGGTTTGGGGAAACCACAGTGAGGGGAGGCTGCTGGGCATTTTGGGGGTGAGGATCAAAAGGGGAAACAACACTCTGCCTCTGCTAGGGAGCAGAAGTCACAGCTGCCTCTCGGGGAGGGAACTTTGCTCAAAGGCACATGCAAGGGAAGCACAGGAGAGCATCAAGGCTCTGAGTAAACCACTCCACGTTTCGCTCTGTAGCTGCTCTCCTAAAAGCAAAATATTACTGTAGGAGAAAGGAATTTAAAACTTTTCTTGACTCAGATGCCTAATTTTGAACATCAAAATGGACCATTAGATCATCCACTCCAGCCTCTGGTACAGTGCAGCCTGTGGCTTCACCCTCCTACACCACACACAGGTGATAGCCCAGGCTTGGCATAAAGGCAACCCATCTAGAGCATTTTGGGGATGGACAACTCCCCACCCCCATCAGCACTTTGTTCCAGCAGTTCATCACCCAGCCTGTTAATAGCATTTTATTTTATATTTGCCTGGTTTTGCCTTCCAGCCATGGGCTCTTGTCGCCATCCCTGCTCCACCAAAGAGCTCCAGAGTGTTGGTGTTCCTCCCATGGGAAGGTATTTATGTTGCTTTCTGAGTTTGCACAACAAGTGGTTGATCCAACTGCAATTTTCTTATGGAAGAGGAAGCCAACAGGAATGTTCTCTTACCATTTGTTGTCACAGAATTTATAGCGGTGGTCGTCAGCCGGGACGATGTCGATCAACAAGATGTACTTGGTCTTGGGGTTCATTCCGGTCACTTTAACCTTGTAACTAGGAAACATCCTCCTTGGGAAAAGCAAAGGGTGAATACGTGAGTGAGTGACCTGGAGCAGCACTGGAACTGATGGAAACTTGGAGCAGCACCCCAAAAGGCAGACGCACCATGAGAGGAATTCACGTGAGGGTGAGCGAGCTACAAAACATCAGTGCTGCTTGTTCATTACCTGAATTGAACACAGCCTTTGCAGAGCATGTCCCAGTGTGACATGGAGCACAGTTATGGAGGGGGGCACATGGAAGGGGGCTATGGGCCAGTGCCAGGAAAAGGTGGGTGCAAAGAGAGATGTGGGGGGAACTCAACGCATCTCTCTTCGTGGGAGGCTTGGACAAGGAGCCCTGACTGCTCCAAGAGGTTCTGCCTGGCTGATGGGAGCCTCAAAACTGCAGATTTTTTGCTGCCATGAAGGTGCATGAACAGGGATGTGACTCCACTGCAGAAGAAACTCAGCACCCGCAGGTTTCTCGCTCCCAGATCCCGATACCCACAACACCGAGTCCCCTCTCCTGCATCCCCTCCAACAAACTGAAAACTGAGGATCCCTGAAGCCTGCAGGGGAACTAGGGGTTAAACCCTGCAGCTGTGCAGACAGGCTCCTGTGGCCTTCCCAGAATTCTCAAATTCCCAGCACACCCCTTGGGAGCCCGGAGCAGGGCAGAGCTCCCCAGTCCCACTGAGTCACCGCTGACTTAAGCAGACATAGAGCAACCAACACCAAACCAGGGTGTCGCACAAAGCAGGGTAGTCCTAGAGGGTGTTTACAGATGTATCTTACGTACCTAAAGAACCTTTGCAACATGAAATAATTTTTTTTAGATAAAGCCATGAAACAAATCTATTCCACCACTGTCCAGTGTTGCGACCCAAAGGAGATGGCCCTAATGGGTGCTGGCTCTGCCATGGGCTTCCCAGTCCCTAAAGACCACAGCAGCAGCCAGGATTTGCAGGATTAGGCACTTCACATCCTCAGGGTTACTATTTTCTTGGCTCCATCTTCCCAGCCTCCTCCTCATCCAGTAAAAACACCCAAGTCAGTCGAGCGACCTGGCTCACCACAGCCTTCCAGCCACCAGCCAGGACAGAAAGTTCCCCTTCCCTTGGGCACCAGGGGATGAGAATTTCCACATCCTGGAGTCACTCTAATTGCACAGAGCAGGCAGGGCCCCAGGCCTGGCAGTGTTTCTGCCCCAGCCCTGGGGGCTGCTCTGCCCTTGCCGTTGTCCCTCCGTGTCGCCCCCAGGGCCGGGGCTGCAGCTCCATTTTGTCGCTGCTTTGGGAGAAGGCAACAAAATGGGCCCTGTTCGACATCCCTTCAATTGCCTCCTTTAACCACCCTGCATAAATTCCAGATGTTTACCGTGTAATTAGCCGGGGCTAAAAAGGGGTGGTTTGCCAACGTCCCTCTTTGATTTTCATTCATAAACTCTGCACTCCTCTTAACCTTGTCCTCCTACAGGTAAGCACCTGGGTAAATACAGTAGGACATTTCAATTTGTGAATACACAGCCCAATTCACACGTCGAAAAAAATTGTATAAGGAATCCAATCTGAATGCCAAGATTTTCTATTTTTTTTTTTAAATTAGGCTTTAAAATGGTATTTTAAAATGAAACAGAAAAAAAAAATTTAAAAAACTAAAACAAAATAAGGGAGAAATTGATTAAAAACCAGAATAAAGATGGACACAATTTGACAGCTCATTGTACCAGGCGACTGTCCAGCATCAGGGTTTTTATAACATTTAGCTTCTGAATTTCTTTTTCCTCCATCATTTCATTTACTGTAGAACATCCAAGCTGCTAAAGTAGCCGAACTGATATATTGTAAATGTTAAGTGCTTTTTTAATGGCATTTAAAATTAAGCTTCAGCATATGGAGTTCATATAGCATGGACATGCCTGAGTTTATAATGTTCTTTAGCATAGCCCTCTAAAATAAATACAAAGAGCCAAAGTACTACTATAATATATACAGCTGAAATTCTTTAAGGATAACAAATGGGGACTCACATCTGATTGAAGGTGTTGCTTAACTTGCAAACCCCTCTCTATCTCGCAGTGGTGGTGTCATACTCGGCCTTCCACAGACCCCAGTTTGCCAATTCCCGCATTCTTTTCCAGGAAAACGCAGGGTAGATTTTAGTAATTTGGCTGTGCATGGACATTTCATCATTATTATTAGCTGCTGCATTTTGGCCTTAAAGAAAAAATATGCGACTAATGTGCTGTCCAGGGACTTGTCAGTTTAATTTTCTTAATGAAAACATATTTCTCAACCCCTTGGCAGGGACCCGCTCGGTAAATATCTCTTTGCAACACGATACAAACATGGGTTGTGCATTTCTGGTGGGAAGGCATGACAGACTGGGGAGCTGGGGCCAAGACAGTGCAGTCACAGAGACCGAATTACAACCAAAAAAAAAGAAAGAAAAAAAAAGGCAAGAGAGAGCACCTAATATCATGTCCTGACCTTCATTAAACGTCCCGTTGGAAAGAAAGGAGCAGAAAAACCACAGCGGAGGCACCAGCCCTGCCCGGGAGTGAGGCCGTGCCTACAGTGGCTCCACGGAGCTCGCTGGGAGGGGGGCCAGAAACCTGCCTGCTTTCCCCAAATTTACTGCGGGTCGCTGGAGCTGCTCAGAGCTCCATCCGAGCGGCGGGCCCTGCGCTCGGGAGCGGCCGCGGGGCCGGCTCCGCGCAGCGGGGGCTGCGGGCGGATGGGCGGCTCCGCAGAGGATGCTTTGCCGGGCCAGCGGCTGGACAATAGCTTGCTTCATCCTGCACCGCTCGGGGACCAGCAGCGCCACAAGAGTCACCCAGCGCTGCAATAAAACCTGCCAACGTCTTGCCAAGCGCTGGGAAAGCTCAGCGTGGCTTCGGTGGGAGGTCTGAAGCGAGAGCCGGGCAGGTCCGTGTTTTATGCAGCCGCTTTCCCGGCTGCCACGCACCGCACCTAACCGGGTGAGAGCTCCGTTGTGCAGAAACCCGGGGGGAGGCAAGGATTGGGAATTTGGGGCTTCCCAGGGAGTTTATCTGAGCAGGTGGGAACTGATCCTCGAGGACACCTCCTGCACCAAAGTGGGGTTGCAACCCTGCCTGGACAAACGGGGCAGCTCGGGGAGATTCGGTGCTGGGCCATGTGCAGCGCAGGATAAACCCACTGCTGGGGGAAGTCTGAGCCTTCAGCAGTCAGGAGGGTAAGAACAGCCATTCCTGGCCTCAGCACCTTTGGGTCAGGCCCAAAGCCTGATCAGTCACACTGTCTGGGCACTGCAGAAAATGCCCCGGACACGCACGTAACAACACGGTCTCTGGGGTGGGGAAGTTCAGTACCGGACAAATCTCTGCCAGTTCCTCCTTGTTTTTTTGAAAGCCTCACCAGGGTTATGTCTAACCCACCAGGTGTGTGTCTAAGCCACCAGCACACACTAGGAGGGGGAACAGGGCAGCCAGCAGGGCCACTCAGCGGGTGGGAGCCACAGAGCTGCCATCAGCCCTGGAACAATCCTGCCCACCCAGGGATCAACCACGAATTGGAGCATCCAGGTGACAGCTGGTGATGCACGAGGGACACAGCACAAGTACGTGCCCTGACAGCCTCTCCTGCAAGACACAGAGTCAGTAGGACTTCAGTTTTGGGCACATTCAAACCAACTTCTCACTCAGTCCAGCTCAAGCCAGGGCAGGAGGGACCATCCAGGCTCCTCAGCTCCATCCTGATGGTCTTGTGTGCCTCTCAAAGTTCTCTGATGGGTTTGGTGGCTCTGACAGGCACATTTTTGCTCCACTCCCTGCACTGGCAGAGGCAAATTGGTGCTGTGTCACAACAGCAACTCTCACTGCCCTTCCCAGGGAAAATATTAAATCAGTTTTTATGTTTGCAAGAAAAAGTTGTCCTCAAAGATAATCATGGAGGAAAGGCTCCAGTGCCTCCTGTGTGAGCAGGACATTCTGTATGGCATTAAAATACCACAGCCTGGCACCCAGTCAGTGGGTGATGGCCTGGGGAGGGCACAGGGGCTGAGCCCGGCTCTGGGGACTGTGGGCAGTGGGAGCGGGTCTGGCATCACCAGAGCTTGGCACCACACTGCCACAGCCCCTTCCCTGCAGATGAAATGTAGCAAAACCAGTAAAAGCCAGGAAAATAAACAAGCAGCACAATTCCATAGCCCTCCCAAGCTTCAAAGATGATGTGCTAGTGAATTATTTGTTCTGATAATGAAGCAGTCACTGCTTAGCTAAGTTTATGCTAGGCACTTTTTATCTCTACATGATATTCACAAATTGTTTTAAAATGAACTGTTAGAATAAGCATCTCTTGTTTATTTATTTATACTATTACTATCCAATCCCCTTTACCGTGGAGCAGTTGCTGACATGGAGCCAAAGCTTCTATTATGTTCAAACAAAGTTTAATTGATGTGTAATTGGTTGGTTGGATTTAGAAGTGAATGATAAGAGGAAAGCTTTGCTTTCCTTTGGGGCAGCAGTTCCCAGCCTTTCAGACTCTCCAGGCTTGGCCACTTTGTGGGCATCTCACTTGTGTTTCAATCCCCCTATGAGCAGGTCTGGTCAGCTCTACAGAGATGGGAGCCAGGCTCCCAGGGCTAATAAAGGAATTTTTTGGGCAGGGGGCAGCAAGTCAAAAAAGCCAAAAGCATCAGAGCTGATCAAAGAGCTCAAAACACTCATTTGAGCACAGGACACGCAGCACAGTGGGACCTGTGTGTCCCAGAGACACTGGGACATGCAAACCCCTCACCACCCTCTTGCTCACAAGGGTTTAATCTGACCTTCTGCCAGGATCATTCCTGATGCCCCTACTGCTGTGTGAGCTGGGAAGGGTTGTCTCTGACCAACACATGGTAAGTGAGGAAGACAATGGGGAATTCAACTGGTATTTCCATGGAGAAAACTGCATGGAACCAAGACATATGGATCCTGCTGGGGCAATCCAAGTCATGTCCTCACCAAGGCTGTCGGTGGAGCCCATGGAAATGTGCAGACTGGTGCTCACTGCACGTCCCTGCACCGTGGATGATGCTCCAGACACTGCTGAGTGCTTTCTTCTGTCCTTTTCAGGGAGGTAAAAACACAGCTCAGCAACTGATATTCTAATTTTTAAGGCAGTAAGACAAAGATTTCCAAGGACAGACAGTGATTTTACAATCCCTGCTTTGAGGGTGGTCAGGTAAAGCAAGGACTGGATTTTCAGGAGCCCCTGAATGGTGCTGTCTGGAAAGGTGATGCCTGTGGCACAGCAGGTTGGGGAAGTATCAGGAAAACAACTGGTCACTCAAAGCCCTGGCTAACAAGCCATGTCATGGCTCAACAATCACCTCCTCCTCAGAACCTCCTGGGCATGCTGAGATGCCACCAGTGATGGTTTTGAAGCACCAAGGCAGATGCCATGCCTGCATCCCTGATAATGACTAATGTGCCCCCAAATTCTTCTTGGGAACTGGCCATGGCTGCTCGAGGAGACTTCTCATCTCCATTGTTAGGAGGCAAAGGAATGGTGTGCAGAACCTTCAAGAACTATGTCTCTATTCTGATGACCTTTCTTCATTTTTTTTTCTGATTTCCCTTCTTTTGACAAGTATTTCTTCCACTGACTTAACGCATCTTTAAAAATAATATTCTCCAGGGCAGACTAAAACAAATTTGGAGATGTCAGCTGTTTCTTTTAGCCTTTTAAATGGCATTTCCTTTTTGATAGATTCTTGCTTTCAGAAAATACTTTAAAGAGATCAAAGAGTTTTTCAACAGGGTCCCATTTTCCCAGTGTATCCTAACCCTCAGTCCCTTATTTCTCTTATCACCCACGCCACTCCGTTATGACGCTCTGTATACAAAGTAAGAGCAGTTAACTTTGAAGTGCTGGATTAGCCCATGCCAGATCCTTGCCTCAGAATAACAAACAATACAGGTTCAACAGGAGTTCTCATCAGTAGTTCATTTTTCAGCCCCAAATTCACTGTCACTAACACAAGCAACATTGAACTCTCAGTCTATGGACAGATAGGAGAGATTTATCTGGTGGCAAGACCATGACCTAGTGATGAGAAGGTCAGACAGTTAAGGGATTTCTATATTTTGGAATAGTGAGGTTGAATTTTTTTTTTCTTCTGGCTAGCACATCTAATTTTTAAATAAAACATTGTTTCTCACATACTTGAGAACTTGGTTGGCTGCATGGCTGCTTTCATGGTCTAGAAACATTTCCTCTCTTTGCCCCACGGTGACTTGAAACACGGGCAAGGCTTCTGGCCATGGGGTGTTTCTCCAGTGCTTACGTTTTGCTGCAACTGCAGCTGGGCAGAGAAGGTCCCAGTGGAGGATGGGAGAGGTGGGTGCTGGCAGCACAGCACGAAGGTACCTCGGAGAGAACCTGAGCAAGAGCGTGGCCGAGGGCAGCATTCGAGGGCGGGTTTGCTCCCCGGTCAGCCCAGCCCAGCCCAGCCCAGCCCTGCCCCTCCTGCTGGGTGGGCTCCACGGGGGCTTTCGGAGGAGCCGCGGGCAACCTTGGCAGCAGTGCCACCAGTGCAAAGCAGATGATCCCCATTCCCTGAGCCCAGGAGCCTTCGATGCAGACGTAGAACCCCAACGAGGGTGGGGGGACCTTCCCCAGCAGGTTTGGGCTCGACCAAACCCTGCCCTGCCCCCTGGCCAGCGCTGCTGCAGTCCCGCTGTGAGGACAGGCAGGGAGAGCTTTGGGGACACCCTTAACCGTGAGCATCCCGTGTCTTTAACAAACCAAAAGCCAGGATTGCTGTTTGAAGAGAGGAGCGTACTAGAAACTGAACTCCCATCCCTGTCCTACTCGGCGTGCACAAGCTCTGCCTCCCCTGCCAAAGCTGTCGACAACTTCAGCAGCACAGACAAGACCCACTGGGGTTTGCTCCTGCTCTTTCTCTGAAGGCAGGAGTTGACTTGAACAGGGTAATTCCAGGACCCCAAATTTAGGAGCAAGCAGATCAAACATTCCTAAAATATCTATTTTATTTCTAAGTTTTAAATTGACGGCTCACATTCCATTGTTGATCTCAGATATTAAGGTTTGCTTTTGGATCAAAACCCTTTAGCAGAAATTCTTGTAACTGCCTCAAAAGATTCTGGACAAATATTTCCCTCTAATTGTAATGAGAACTGGGCATCCATATGCCCTGCAGAGCCATGGAAAATTTAACTTTTAAAGGATTATTCACACAGGAAAGCTGCACAAGCTTAGCCAAAGCATTTATACTTCTTCAGACCTTGATGTCCTAAAAACCAGTTTTATTTTGGTTTACTGAAGTTGATTAGGAACAGATTTTTTTTTTTTAAACTTAAATAAGTAACTTTTAAAATGGAACTTGAACATCTAAAGGGGGGTTGAGTCTTTTACACATATGAAAGTTTCTTTATTGATTCTATCTTTTTCCTGTGAAATATTTTGCATCGTATGCTTCTTAAAATCTGCTACTATGGAGACTGAAGCTGTCTTTGTACCTGTGCACATCCTGCCCTCCAGCCAAAACTCAAATGCAGTACCTTGAGCCTCCTGTTACATCTCAGGGATGATTCTGCTACCACAGAGGAATGACACATGATTTTCTCTTCAGTAACTGCTTACAAAAATGTGACCAGACATCCTGCGAACTGGCATTTTTAACTGATTAACTCTAAGCTTTTTTCAAATTGTTCGTCTTGGCAATACCTGGATAGAAATAGCAATAGTGCAAAGACTGGCATCTTGGAAAAAATAAAAAATTGGGGAACAACTAAATAAATAATGTAATAGAACGAAGAAAGTCTGAGCCAGGAAGACTGTGCAAAGACTAACTTCCAGCTGAAATAAAGTTTGGAAGATGAGATTTCACAAAGAATCATGAGAGACAAAGTAGGGTTTGCCACGAGCTCCAAAAAATTTACAATGGTTCTGTTAAATAATAGCACATTAAAGTGAGAAGATGAAATAGGAAAGCAAGATTTATAAGGAAGTCTCTCGTTTGATTTCTGCTTTTACCCACCCCTTGCACAACTTCATCACTGTGGAATTCCTAGAATCCCGCGGGAAAGGTGTGCACCCTGCATCTCCATCCCCTGCTAAACTCTGTCCCCTTTACTGCCGCCTAGATTGATTTGATTTAACAGGACCTCATCCAGTGGAAAATTTTGGTGGTGGTTTTAAGGAATTTTTCAGTTTAGGTTTGGATTGGGTTGGGGGGGGCGTTTTGGCGAGGGGGTCTGGTTTTTTTGGTTTATTGGTTGGTTGGTTTGGGGTTTTGTTTGTTTGTTTGTATCTATAGATACATATTGGAGAGTTTGTGAACAATTATTTACAAAAACATCTCGAATTGAGTGCTGGGCTCGTTCCGTCCCTGGGAAGGGACCCAGCCGCGCTGTGAGCAGGGATGGGGACCGCGATTCCGGACCGGGAGCGGGGCCCGGGAGTTCCGCGGAGAGAGGGGCTGCTCGAAGCAGCGAGCCGTGCTCGCAGCCCCCAGACCGACGGAGCCTTGTTTATTTAGTTAATACAAGCCGCAATAATAAACCCCTCATTTGTGGCCGCGCTGCCTCCCCAAAAAACCTGCGCTGTAAAACGCCCCCGGTGAAGGGCAGCGCCTGAAGGAGCCACGCGTGGCCGCAGCTCCCCTCGTGTCCCTCAGGTCCGCGCAGCCCGTGGGTACCCACAGCTCCGGGCAGCGCTGGAGACGGGGCAATCTTTGCGCTACATATATTCAGCCTTCTAAAACTATCAGCAGACAATCCTCTGGAGGAGAAATCCGTAATTAGAGCAAACCTCAAGGAGGAGGGAGAGGAGGAAGGCTCTGAGTGAGTGATGGAGCCGGCGCCCATCCCGCGGGCGCTGCCACGGGCGCTCGGGGCGGTTTTCTGCAGAGTTCAGGGGACTTTGCTAACACAAACTTTTTATCTTTTGATGAGCCTTTTAATATAAAATAATCTCCTTTTTTTCCCCCTCCCACAATGAAGCAGTCGGACATTAAAAAGATAGCGAGTGCATTTTAAAGATGTTTCCACTTTATAAATCAACTTTCTTGGCAACAACATGATTTCTATTTCAATGCTGAGCTTGCTGTGTTCTCCTAATATCTCTTACAGATCAGTCCTAAGAGAGAGTAATAATCCCCCAAAGTAATTCTCAGCCCTAAATTCTCGATAATTTATAGTTGGCTCATTCTGTGGAGCTCTACAAAAAATGAAATAAATGACTCCCCTTCCCCCCCCACTAAGTTATCAATATTTGCCTTGTTTATACAAAATAGCTATTTTACACCATTGCCATGGAATTGACGCTTCCGCTGAGCTTTACATTTCCTCTTCATTGACTGAACTTGTCATTGAAATCACTCTTTTTGTTGTTGTTGTTGTTTGAAATTTAAAAATCAGGCTTCCATTTCTTTTCGTTTGTGCCCCTCGAGGTCAGACAGACCGACATTTAAGTGATTTCAACTAACGGCATTCAGGGGCATCTCTGTGCCTGCTGGGAGGGGGATTAGAGTCCTAATTAGTGCCTGCAATTAGCCGCTTTCCCTCTTTCCACTCCCCCCTCAACGGTAAATGCAAGTGCACACAAATCTCCATTAACCATCGCTTTTTTAATTAGGTCAAGAGGAGGTTTATTATTGCGACTCTCTATTTAAATAGCTCGGGTAAAATAAAATCTGCACGAAGCAATAATTTTCATTTTGTCCATTGCAGGAGGAGTAACAGCAGGTTCCTGCTTGGGGGCTGCGCCGCTCTCAGCACCGACACGCGTGGCTCAGCCTGGCATCGCTCTGAGCCGAGACACTTGAGCCACCGCGGGATTTAGAATGTTCCATTTTTCGGCTAATTATTGTGTGTATTTTTGCTGTCGGTGCTGCAGGAGAGCCCAGCCCCGCCGACGGGACAGAGCAGGGTCCTGGCACCGCAGCGTGGGTTCTGTGGTTGGGCAGTCTGTGCCTCGCTGCTAAAAACGTGCTAAAAACGCTGATAAAAACAATTGCCCTGGCAGCTGAATCCAAAGCAAAGAAATGAAGCGGTTCTTTTGTTTCGCGTTACTCATCAGCGTCTCCGTCACTTCTTTCGCTGTTTTTTAAACTGAAACCCAATTATATATATAAAAAAAAAATAAGAATCTGTTAGCTCGGTGGCTCTGCGCTGATTTTCACAAATGGAGCATTTGGGTCAGATGACTTAAAAAAAACCCAAAGTTTTGTGCATCTTGGGGTCTACTTCCCATGTCATCATCATGAAAATGGGCTACGTGTGCACTGCCAGCCCCACCGGACAAGGAATGTGGGACTGAACCCTAAACATATGGAGCTGTTTAAACGATCCACATTTGCAGAGAGATAACACGCACGTTTGGGATGCTTAGGGTCCAGAATTTGGTAAAGATATTACACGTCCCGCACAGATACAGTCAGATACTATAAATTAAGGGTGAAATATTTGAGGTCTTGATCCCCTCATCTTGGCTGACTTAGGGAGCAGACCTGTCCAAATGAATCCGGCTCTTTCCATCAGCAGATGCTACAAAACAAGCCTTAAGATTTTATACACCAAAATATGGTGTAATAAGGACAGGGTTACCTGCACCATCACTTCATAAACAACCAAATAGCAAACAAATTGAAGTTTCCCGGGACATACACCCCCTCTCCAGGGGGACTAACGGGAATATCTCTCTTATTAGAGTAAAATTTGCCTACACTGACCAGCTGCTGTACCGAGCAGCACTGCCGGGACGAAGGAAACAGGGAAAGCGCTCATCAATCCCAAAAATCCAAGGCCGACGGTTGGGTTCTGGGTCTCACCATGATCAGCAAACATGACAAAAAAGATACACACACACACACTCCGTGAATCGCCCTGGCTGTCCTGCACGAGGGATCAGGGACGGTGGAGAAATAAAACCTGCATAGATATTATTTGTGCGATTTTTATCTCTGTTTTGTCCCCACTGTTTGAGTGCCGGGCTGCACAGCTCTCTAACAGGGCAGAACGACTCAGTTGTGTTAGAATTACATTTTAAAAACCGAAATGTTTCTTTTCCAGCAGCAGCAATGCAAGCCCCCTCCCTCAGAAGCCAAGGGCAGATACTTTGGTGCCCACAGCTGGGACCTGGAAAATTTCCTCAGTCTGATACCCGGACTGGTGACGGCCTGAGGTCTAATTTTCGAGTTTAATTTTCTGACGTGAATTCTGTCGTCTCCCATCAGAGCAGCCCCGGTGGGACGGGACCCTGAGCAGAGGCAGGGATGGGTTATTTGGGGAAGAGAAGCCTCTGTGGACCCTGGGCTCCCACCCGGGCCTGGGAGTGCTCACTGAGGGGGCTCTGATTCGGTAAAAATTATGGTTTGTTTCCGAGGGAAGACAGATTCTTTTTTACCTAAAAGTGATACCCGTTTCTCTTCCAGTTTTGTGGTTATAAGAACAGCCTAAACCTTCGTATTGCTAAAACTTTGGTGCAAAGTACCGCAGTACAGGTCCTAGTACATGGCACACAAAATGGAAGTGGGGTTTGCTTTGTAAGGAGAAAAAAATATATTACAATAATAATAAAATAAAGCCACAATCATGCTAATATCTTAATTAAAAATTATCTTAAAAATTAAAAAATTACCAAAGAGAATCGGGACTAAATGCTCCAAATGACTCCACAACTCTTTCTTGCATCCACAATCCCATTGCCACACTCAAACACACGCACAGTTTACACTGAAAAAAAATGATCTTACTGAAATCTGCAATTAAAATAATAATTTTCGAAAAAACTCTCCTCACTGGGGCAGCTCTGCAAAACCGAGTCTCAGCACACAAGGACATTTCATAGGTATAAGAAACAATACATGTTCGTGTGGAATTTTCACTAACCTGCCTGCTTTGGTTATTATCATTTCCGTGCCAGCTTCATGAAATTTCTTCCATAGCTCCTTCTCATGGAGATAGACTTTGATATTTTCTATTGTCTGTAAAAAAAATAAAGAAAATGAGAACAGCAAGAAATGACGGAGAAAACCCGGGAGAAGGGACGGGAAGGGCCGGGGCTGTGGGAGATGCACCCAGGCCGAGCTATAGTCGAGGCTCAGGGCGAAGCCACCAGCCTGCAGGGGAGGAGGATGGAGTCCCAAAAACGCCGCTGCTCTTTGTCAAAAAATAAAAGAAACAAACCCAGGTCGGTTTTAATGGCAGATTTTCGTATACAGGCGGGACACTTCGGCCAAATGGAATTTTTTGTCTCTCTTGCATTTTTATTTTAATTTTTTCCCCTAGGTGTTTTCGTGCCCCATTGGGGAAGACCCGCCCTAGGGCTCCCAAAAAACGGGGTCGGGAGCATCAGCGCGACAGAGGATCCGTGCCCTGAGCTCTGTGCAGGGGCACGTTCCTGCCCGCGGAAAGGAGAGGGGGCAGAGAAGCCGCACGGTGCCGAGAGGCCGCGGGCAGATCCGGCGTTTTATTTAGGGATGGGAAAAAAAACCCAAAGAACTCCCTCGTCGGGCCGGATCCTGCTCGGGAGGGGTGGCAAAGGTTCTTCCACCCGACGGGCCCCGAGAGCCGCGCTTCGAGACCCTGTGCACCGACAGCGGGTGAGGGGCGGCCTGCTTCGGACGGGGAAAATAAGAAAGTTATAGCAAAAAAAATTTTAAAAATAAAGAAAAGCGAAGGAAAAGGCGCTTTCCTCGCAATGCCTCCCACTGTCGTCGCCGCGGTGGCGGGCCGGGGTCCGGCCAGGTTGGTGGTGAGGGTGAGGGGCGCAGCTAGCGGGCAGGGCAGGACGAGGCGCCGGACGGGGCGTACCTGCTCGGGGTCGGGGAGCTGAGGGCTGCTGAGCGGCGTGGTGCTCCCCCCGGCTACGCCGAGGACGGGGGAGCCAGCGGAGGAGTCCGCATGGCCGGGCGCGGGGGCTGTTGGAAACCCTTCCTCGGTTTCAGACAGGCTTTTCTCCTGGAGCATTTCCTTTGGGGAGAGAGTGGCACCGTTAGCTCGCCGCACCGTCCCTGTACCCTGCCCAGCCCCGGGCACGGCCACCTGCGGGGTCAGGCCCTCTCGGTCCGGACCGTGGTCCTTCCTCGGGCTGTGGCACTCGGCGAGACCGGGACGTGGCAACCCCGGCCCCGGGGGAAGCCGCTGTGCCCGGGAGAGCGGGGCCAGGCCCGCCGGCCTCCGCGTGGGAACCGCTCACGCGTGGTTGCTCTCCCGCTTGAGGTCCGGGCAGCTCATCTCTGATGTGGCCGTAGCCCCCCAGCCCCGATATCCTTTCTCCTATCCCCTCCGGTACCCGCCGGGGAGGGCAGCCCAGCCCGGCCGGTCTCTCTGCCCCGTCCCGTCGGGGCTGCGGGGGCTCCGCGGCGAAGCGCTGCGGCGGAGCCGGGCGGTGTAAACAGGCGGAGTGCCGGGCTCCAAGATAAAAGGGCCCCTCTTAAACTTGGACGGAGACTGGGAAAAGCCAATAAAGATAAGGCCTGACAGCTCCGCCGGGGCTGCCGCGCATCAACCCCGACTTTTACAGTGCGGAGGGACGAGGCCGCCCGCCCCGCTTGACGGACGGACAGACAGAGAGACGGACTGGCATCGGCGGCGCAGAGGGGGAGCAGTCCCCAGGAGGTTTGGGGTCCCGGCTCCGGGGACCGAAGCCAGCGCTTCCCACGAACCTGCGTGGGGCCCCGAGGGAGCGCTCCCGACCCCCGGCCCACAGCCCGGTCCCTGCACAGCCCCGCCAAGGCCGAGCCGCTGTTCGGAGTAGCGGCGGTGCAGGGGGAGAGCGGGGCTGGGACCCCCAATTCCAGCCGCAGCAGAGCTCCAAGGACAGCGGGGCTGGGACCCCTCAACTCCGGCAGAGCTCTGGGGAGAACGGGGCTGCGACTCCCAGCTCCGGTGCCAGCAGAATTTCAGGGAGAGCTCCCGCCGAGGAGCCGGACAGCCAGCCCTGCTGCATGCGAGTGGACACACGTACCCCTGTGTCTGGCCGCCTTCCCCGGGGCAGGGAGCACCCCGCAGCCCCCCGATGCAGCGACTCGTCCGGGTCCCGGTGCCCCGGGTGCTCCGCCGGTCCCCTCGCCCGGCTCGGGCGGTCGGGACGGGGCGGACCCGGCCAGGCCGAGGCGCGGGTGTCACCGGCGCCCATCGCACCGCGGAGCCGGTGATCGGGGCAGTACAGGTGGGAGGTGAGCGCGGCGAGCCCCGAGGGCCCAGGTTCTGCCCTGGACGGGGACCCCGGAGCCCGGTGCTCCCGGGATGGAGCAGGTTGGCTGGCGGGGAGTAGCGGGGCAGGCTGGCGGCAGTGTCCCGGCACAGGCCGGGGCTCGGCAGGCTGCAGGGAGCCCCGCACCCCTGGACTCCCCTCTTCCTCCGTCCTTCCCCCCGCACCCCGGGAACTCACACGGCCGGCCGAGGGGCAGGAGGCACAGCGGGGGGCTCCGGGCTTGGCCTGGGGGCGGCTGCGGCATGAAGGGCATCCGCGGGGCGCTCAGGCCGGGCGCGGCTCCGCGGCCCCCGATGGCAGAGGCGTGCGGGGCATCCCCCGCTGCGCGGATTCACTTTCCCTTGATGTCGGCGGAAAATGTTCCATAAAGATCCAGTTTGGGGCCTTTCGACTCCCTCCCTCTTTGTCTCCCCCCCTCCCTTTTCCCTTCCCCTCCTGTTGCTGACGTTGCCGCTGTCAATCACATCCCCACAGACCGGCTCTGGCCCGCTCCGCCCGGCCCGACCCGCTTGGCCCGGCCCAGCCCCGCGCCCACCCGACGATCCGCACCGGGGGGCACCGGTGGGGGCAGCGACCGCCCAGCCCCCGCGCTCAGGACCCGGCCGAGGCCTTCTCCGGCCTGCCCCGGCTCTGCACCGGGCCTGGAGGAGAGCGGAGCCGCTCACTGCTCCGGGGGGAGCCCGGGGGGTGGGGGGACATCCCCGGTACCACCGCCCCCTCACAGCCCCGACGGTCCTGGCGCTCCCCACCGCCCGCCGGGGAGCCGGGCCTGGCCGGGGCTGCGGTGGGGACAAGGCGGGCAGAAGCCGCGCTGGGAGCGCACCTGGCTCGGCAGGAGCCGGGACAGCCCGGGAGAGGTGGTGGGAAAGAGCCGGGATCAGGACCGGGCAGGGGTCCCTCCTCGGGAGGGGTCCACAACACTCCTCTGTTTCCCTGACGAACCGTCGGTGTCCGCCGGCCCGGGGCCTGCCTTCGGGTGTGGGTCTCCCCGCGGGCCCAGGGACGGGGACAAGGCTTGCCGTCCTCCCCTTGTCGCGACGGACAGCCCCGAGCCTTGACCCAAAGGCGTGCTGGAGCTGGGCGGACACAACAAAGAGGCGAGGCCAGGCCGGCGAGGCTGCCCCGAGGTGAGAGGAGACCTCTGGCCCGCACATCACCACCGGCACCGCCTGCTCGGGGCTCCATCGCAACCCCCGAATCAGGTGGAGAACCCCCTCGGGAGAGTTCGCGAGTGCTGTCGCGACTTAAAGGGCCACTCCGCTGTCGCTGTATCCAACACACAAACCCACCCCCACAGCGCTGCTGTAGAGGCTGCCAGCCCTGTGCTCAGCCGACCTTCGCATCCGAATCGCGCCCAGGCCCCCCGCTACCACCTGTGCCTATGCCTATCGCGACAGCTCCAATTCTGCGCCCCGAACTATATCGCGACAGCACCGCCAGGCTCTGTTCTTCTCCGCGCCCCTCGAGCCCCTGTGCACCCCCTCGGCCCGGCTGCGCCCCGTTCCGCGCCCGCGGGTGGGAGCCCTTACCCGAACCGGGGGTCCCGGGCGGGCGCCGAGGCTCCGCTCGCTCCCGCAGCCCCGGGCTCACAGGGACCCCGCCATGGGGCTGAACCGGCCAGGGGTCTTATCGGGGTTTTCTTGAAAGTGAATTTAAACCCAAACTCACTCCCACCGTCACGTGGTGCCGAAATTAGGAACAGGAGCAGAATAAAAAGTAAAGTGGGGTCAGACTCGTAATGAACCTTTTCCCCACTCCTATCAAANACGCGGGCGGGCCAGGGGATACGAGCTTGGGAGCGGCGAGCGGTTCCCGCAGGAGCAGGAGCGACGGTGCAGGTAAGACCGGTCCGCGGCGGGCCCCGACGAGAGACCTGCGACCGTCCTGCCCCCGCACAGACGGAGCAAGGGGCTGAGAAGGGCCCAGGGGTGAGGACCCGTCCCGAAGAGGGCAGCGAGAGGTCCAGCTGGGCCCGGGGCTCTCGGGAGCGCTGTTCCCTCCGCTGACCTGCCCCGCTCGGCTCCATGCACGGTCGTAGCTGCCTCAGAGCCAGGGACCGGCCCGTGCCACGACCCCGGCGTCGCGGAGGGTGCGCGCAGCCGGGCACCGCGGCCGCTCCGCACCTGGACCGCTCCGTCTTCCCGCACGTTCCCACCTGCGGGACGGGCTCTCCCCGCGGGTGGCGGGGCCGGGACGGCTGCCGAGGGCCGGGTTCCACGGTAAGGTGAATTTTGGTGTTATTGTGCATCTGGAGCCGGGGCTCAGCTTTCCTTGGGTGAGTCTCCCGCCAGCCCTTCCTCCCGCAGCCGCGGCAAGGACAGCGGGAATCTCGGCCTCTGCCTGCGCTTCCCTCCGTTAAATGCAGTTTTCCCCACCTTGAACAAAAAGTGTGTAGAAGGTGATTCCATGTGGGGAGGATTTAATTAAAGTAAAGCCGAAGACTCTCCCTCTCCCTGTAGCCCCGGCCTTCCCCGTCGGTGCGTACGGGGATGCTGGAGCGGCGGGGTCGGGTCCATTCCCCGTCGTGAGGCCCCTGTTGAGTCCCGCAGGGCTCGGCTCGCCGTGTCCCGAGCCCGGACAGCCCCTGCCCGCAGTGGGCTCGGGATCGGTTCTAGTGGGACTCAGCCGTGACCGGTTTCCTCATCCCCCGGTCGACGCCGAGGGGCGAAGCGTCTCCGTCGGACGGAGCCCCCGGCCGGGGCAGCGCCGTGCGCTTCGCGGAGGCTCCGGCAATTCACGGAGAGGCGAAACCAACCCGACTGTCATCACCCGGCAGATAAACGGCCGGATCCCCGACGGCAGGGTGGCCCCTATTCACGGCTCATCAACGCCGAGCCAAGGGAGCAGGGGGAAGATAAGCCCCGCTTTCAGGGACCAACGCTCGCAGCCACTCATCACTGTCACCGAGCTCGCTCATGCTTTGGCCCTGAACACCGGCGATTAATAAAAGTTTACTGTCGCATTTCTCCAATCGTTACCGTCAGTGCGCGGGCCGGGAAAACCCGAGTGGGATCCGCTCCGCGGGATGCTCCAGCGCTCTTCCAGCCGCGGCGGCATCCTTTCACCGGCTCTTGTTCCCCCAAAGAAAACCTGCTGCTCTTCCCCCCGAGCAAAGCTGCCAGCCACGACGGAGACGAGGGAAGAGGGAGCCCCGAGCACCCGACGATGCCCCGCGGCTGGGCGGCCCCGACGGCGGCGGCAGCTCCGAGCCCCGTGCGAAGCGGAGGGCGGCGGGGGGAAAGTCGGGACCGAGCCTCGGCCGCATGGGTTGGCATAGATTTACCGGCTTGAGAGGAAACTCACCGGTTTACACTGCTGAGAAGGGTTTGAATGGATGAGGACTGAGAAAAAGTTGCCGAATTTGGCCAGTGACAAGGCTGGAAGAATGGAACGCTAGTACTGAGTTATGCATGAACTCGGGAGGAATTACACAGCATCAGAGTCGGGCTTCTAAAGAGCGACAGTGCCAAATTTCTAATAACTGTGTAATATGCTTATTTATACCATACAAGGACTTACAAACCTCATTGTGCATAGCAGCTGGGTCATATTTCTTTACCCCTCCATTCCTCAGGCTCTTTTGCCAAGAGACTGGTACCAAACACTTCTAGGCTGAAAGGAAAACACAAAATTTAATCGCAAAGAAACGATGACAAGGAAGCGTGGGTAAGATACGGGCTGACGTGCAGCCCTTTAATCTTAAGCATCTGCCTAAAATAGATGCACTAAGGGGGTATTGGAAATACTCATGGCTTGAAATGCAAGTGATTCTCTGCTTTTAAATCGTTCAGTCGAATTATCCACATGTATTTCCCTGACCTGGACACGTTTGTAGGCTCTAAGGCTTTGTTTTAAACTGTTAAGTAAATATTTTAACAAACGTTTTAAAACATTGTAAACTAATGGGCTGCTCAGTCTCGCACCAAGCTCCACCGCAACTGGGTAACTCAAACGAAAACCCGCATTTCGATTTGTTTTTAAATATTTGGGGGATAATTGTTAATTTTATTCCAGAGTACCAAGTGTACTTACCCTTGAAATTTCAAGCAAAGCTATGTGAGATGCAACCCAGCAATGTTAAATGTGAAAGAATGAACGAATATTCATGTAGCTTGACATTTTAAAAAAGCCAACAGTTGTGGAATTGGTTTAATTTTTAAAACTAATGCTATTGTTATCTAAATGCTCTGGATTTTTATTTCTGAATATGCTCTCGTGTGACTTTTTTTTTTTTTCAAGTTGCACCTAAAAACTAACATTTCAAATCCGTTGTAAGTTTTGTTTTGTTTTTATGGAAGGCACTTTACCATGAGCTCTGCAACAGTCTTTGTAAGACTGAATAGTCCAGAGATCACTGTCCTGGTAAATGTCAGACCGAGATAGTCCCCAATGGTATTCCCCAGTCAAACTCTGGTTTAATGTCCATATATATTAGAAAGATTTTTAAAAAGAAAGCTGCTCCATCTACTTTGCAATTACTTTTTCGTTTTTTAATGAAAAGAGCCCTAAAGCTATAACATGCTGGAGAATGGAGCAATCAAATGGACACTCGCTGGAAAAGGAATAATAATAGTTTAAAACAGAGAAGTAGAACAAAGCCCAGTGCTCAGAGCATTGTCATTTCTCCACAGCCTGGCTGCAAACACCACGACGGCCACAGCTCTGCTCTGCTTCCTGCACCCACCAAACTGGTGCTGTGGGATGGGGAGGGGGGGGGCTGAGCAGGCCCTGCCATCACCGTTCCACCCCTTATGGTGGATCTGCAGCTCTGCTCACACAATCTCCCGGTGGGGGGAACATGCCATGGTCACTGGGACTGCCAAAGTCCAGAGGATAGCCTGGGACAGAAGGAACTCAGGCTGCACTTCGGGTTGGGGTGGCAGCCAGATGTGCATGGAGAGGGGACAGCAGCCCCAGGGCAGCCCAGAGTCCTGTGGGGGCCTGGGAGGAGTGGGAGGAGGACACGTGGAACCTCCTGGGTAAGCTGCCCCAGAGCACACGGGCTACAGCAAAAATGAGAGAGGCACGTCAATCCACCAAGTGACAACACTGCAAGTCACTTCTCACCAGGCAGGAAGAAAAGAGGAGAGGCTTGTCTCAAGCCTTGAATCAGAGCAAGGAAACTGTCTTAAGGTATTGCAAAACCAGAAGACTCACAGAGCAACACATCGTGGTTCTGCACAACACATTTGGCATCATCCACCCATCACCGTGCAGAGGATGAGGGACCCAGGGCAAGTCCTGCCCAGAGTGATTATTTAATTTGTGTTGGGGATGTGGAGGAGGTTATTGCAATGGGAAATTGCTGTCCTCCAGGGTAAACAGAGGAAAATGCTGGTCTGGGTGAGAAATTCCCAGTGGGAGGGTTGAAGGCAGCCATCTGCCAGCTCTGTCTCAGCCCTGGAGCTGGGTGTAGACCCTGCCTGAACCCGCAGTGTGGCACAGCATGATGCTCTGCCATGGCAAGCAGGGCCAGTCAGATCAAAAAAACCTGTTTAAACATCACAGTGTGGACCCTCACCTCTGGGACAGACCCCACTGACCCATAGCCTGAGCAAGACTCACCCCTGGGCAAGTATCAGTGGTGACTGGTGAGCCCTCCCATGCTTTGAGAAGGAGGCTGTGGCCCACACTCCTGTTGTTTACTTGTGTCCCAGGGCTATTTACAGAAAAGCATCATCTCAAGCCCTTGGCAGGGCCATCACCTCCCAGGCTGGCACATTGCACCCCACCAGAGCCAGCAGCTCTTCTTGGCCAGTCCCTTTCCACTGTGGTGCTGCCCAAAGGGAATCCTCCTTTTCCCCTCTCAGCTGAGGCCGGACCCACAGCGTGAGTGGGGCAAAGCAGGGCGCAGCACTGTAGCCATGTGGGGAGAACACTCCCTCTTTCAAGCTCATGGAAAACACTAAGCCAGGAGCAAACAGGGGCCCTGGGGATTTAAACACTTGCCAGATGCCTACGACAGCCGTGTATCATCCCGGGAAGCAGTCCTGTCCCGGGTCCTGGCTAAATCACCCAGGGCAGACTTAGGGGCGTGAGGCTTTGGGAGCACAGGAAGGCAGCTGGGATTTAAAGGGGCATGGGGGAGCAGTGCAGGCAGTGCAGGCAGTGCAGGCAGCCTCAGAGGGGAGGGGACAGGCAAAAACTCCCATGTGGATGTGGAGCTGCTGGCGAGCCGCAGGACGGGATGGAGGAAAGCAAGGTGAGAGGCAGATGAGGGCTGAGAGGAAGGGAGCTGCTGGGGGTCGGGGGAGCAGAGGTTGGGGTGGGAAGGGGCCACCTTAGGGAGGGGTTTTGCTTCCAAAGTCAGTGCTGTGGCCTCAGGTTTGTGCCCTGCAGATGAGGGGTGGTGAGCTGCGGGGCCAGCCCCAGACCTGAAGGGCTGCAGAGCTGCTGGGGAGCTGGTGGTGGTGAGGGAGGGAGGGAAGGAAAGAAGGTAGGAGGAGTAAAAAGTTCTTCCTAGGAAGCAGGTCAGCAAAGCTGGTCAAAATTCACCACCATATCCCTCTGCTGTCAGAACACAATGGGATGGGATTTCCTCAGAGCATTTCCCAGAAGGAGGCAAACCCTTTGGTTGGCAGTTGGTTCTCACCAGAATGCCACCCCACATCACCAGCCAACCTCTGGGATGTGGCAACTTGCCCCCTGCTCTGTCACGTCCCTCCCACGCCCCCATCCTGTCCCTGGTTGCTGCTATGAAACACATTCCTCAAGCTGCAGTGGAGCAGGGTCAGGCCTGGCACAACTGGTGTTCTCCATTTGGGGCATTTTCCTGCTTTCCCAGTGAAAAGGTTTGCTCTAAGAGCAGAACTCAGCCTTTGGGGTGTCTTTGTCCCCACAGGAAGGGGGCAAGAGCTGCAGAAAGGCATCATACTCCCATATCCTGGGGGAGGTTCTCAAAAGGAGCAAAGAGGAAAGGAAACGCCAGCCAAGTGGGATGGGGCCCAGAAGCTGAGAATTTCCTCCTTATGGGTCCCAATTGCTGTGGGACCTCAAATTTACTACAGGTAGAAGGAGGGAAACTGAAGAGAGGGGAGGGATGAAATGCTGGAGTAGCATCTGCCCCTGGCTCCAGCAAGGAGAGAAAGGATGGCTGAGATTCATTAAGTAAAGAGACAGGAAAGCCTTGCTTAAGGAACTGTCTGGGAAAGGGGCCATTTCGGGCCTGCTGTGTGCAAGTGCCAGTGATCTGGGGCCAGAACAGACAATTGCTAAATTTTCCTCCAGGCTCGGCTGCACAAGGAGCAGTTCTCAAGCAGAGCAGTCACAGAAAGTCTTGGGGAGCTTCCTGGTGCTTTTCTGCCTGGAATGGGAGACCAGGCTGGCTCCATCAGGAGAGGAGAAGGAAAAAGACCTCCCAGATCAGCATTTTTCCTTTCCACTGAACAGCTCAGGGCACTGACCTGATGGTGCAGAGAGGCAGCTCCAGCTGGAGGGTGTTCAATGATGTGGGCACAGGCATCTCACCATGCAGTGGGAACAGTGAGACAAATGGAAGAGGGGCTTCCTGGTCCTCTTGGTCAGTCTGCACCTGCCATAAACCAACAGGATTAAATTCAGGAAGAAGCAAGAGCAGTGGGGACATCAGGAAATGCTCCCATGGAGCCCTGTTGCTGAGTGCAGCAGGATGGAGGTTTGCACCACTGAGTTTCTGCACAGCCACAGCTACAGAGGGAGTCCAGGAGCTTCTGCCCCTGCTGTTCCCTGCACTTACTTGGGAACCAGCTATGGAAGGAGGCAAAATGGGCTCTGCCTCAGACTCCAGCCACTGCTTGACCACCAGGAGAGAAGAGAGGTCTGTGATGGGATCTGTCACCTTGCTCCAAGGTGATGAGGCTGCTGCCTATCTGTTACCTGGTCAAGGGGCTGGCTAGGATTCTTTGGGCCATCCTCAAGGTCATCCCCCACCTCCGCAACGCGATGTTCATCCACTTCCGTGCTGGTAAGTGGTCAGGAAATGCTTGCCTGGGCTTGGAGCATCAACCTGAAGAAGAGTCTTGGCCAGTGGGGTCCATCACTGACCACAGAGCCTCAGGGACTCGGCACAAAACCAGCAGCAGGATGGTCCTATCCCACCAGCTGCAGGGACACCTCTTGGATCCTGGCACAGAGAAACCAGGAGCTGGGTGCCACATCCCTTCTCTCCCCTATTTTGTCATGCTCCTGCTCCGGATTGAACCTTCATGTCTCGAAAGTGTGGAAAACTTGGATAAGAAATGATTGTCAGTGTTTTCCACACGATCATCCTTCTCTGTGTACCACACATAGCCAGCATCTCCAGCACAGGAGAACGCTGTGGTTCTGCCTCTGTGCTGGTGCCACTGACACAGCGCAGAAAAGCCTCAGGGCTCAAGACAAATGCCCTGAACCAGATGAGATCAGCCAGGAACACCTGATACTCATTCCCACAAGGTTATGGTAAAGGTTGAGAAACGAAGGAAGTGCCGCACTGGCATGCTGGCAGCAAATCAAAGCAAATGACATTAATTAAAGCATATGTTAGGAATAGGAAATTAAGCTAAAGCAACATTTCATCTGCAGAGTCTTCTCTGGGCACTTTAGAAAGGGTATAAGTTTACTGTAGGGAAAGAGAAATGAGGAGGCTGGTGCAGAGGATAGATGTGCGGGAAGTTAAAAGAATTAGAGGAGAGTTTTAAAAGCTTTAGACTATACACTCAAGGTCATGTTCACTCTCTGTATTTATTTTGAATTGTGAGTGAGCAGGAGGGCTGAGAGTGCTGGCTGGCACTGTGGGGAGAACTCAGGCTAATATGGATCCCAGTATCCTTGACAGAGGGCTCAGTCCCAAAATCCGGATTCTCTGCACTCCTCCCTGAACAGCTGCACCAGGCACTGATGGACCACGGCACCCATTTGTCTGGTTTTGCAAAAATACACATCGTTTCTCAGTTTTCTGTGAGCTGGGGCAACTCACTCAGCCCCAGAACTCCCCAAAGCTCAGCACATCACTGGGCACCCTGGGACATGGGCACTCACGGTCCCCTGCACAGAGGGGAAACTGAGGCATGACATAACTAAGAGTCTTGGGCACGAAGCAAGCACTGGGTTGGGAAAACCGGCCAGGGCTGCACCCCAACCCCATGGGGAGCCACAAGCTGCCCCCCAGGCCCTCCCTCACCAGGTCTGCCTCAGCCATGGGCCCTTCCTCCTGCTTCCTCCCTCGGGGCTGGCAGCGATGCTGCAGTCCCAACACATCGGGCGTGTTTCTGGGGCTGTGCTGACTCACCAGCGACCCGTGTCATCCCAGGTCACCCAGCTTTTTTCAATCAGCCATTTCAGGACCGCTGCCCGTGTCGCCGTGTCGGGGCCGCCAACAGGGCCAGCCCTTGGCCATTCCGATGCTCCACGTGGGCTCTGCACCGGCTCATGTAGGTGCTCGGTGGCAAAGGGGCCACCTGGATGCCCCCATGGGACGGGGGTGACATCCGCACCGCTCAGGCCGTGCCGGGAGCTGCGATGCGCAGTGGGACAGGAGCACGGCAGGCTCTCCCACCCGGTGCCCCACGCCATGCCCTCTGCAGGTGTGCTCCTCTCCCTCCCCTCTGTGCACGTCGAGGGGGTGGCTGTGCCATGTTCAGGGGGCGACGGGGCAGAGTCAACGCCGCAATAAACGAGCTCGGAGCGAGAGGAAGGGGAGAGCAGCGTGACCGCAGGCGCTCCCCTCCTGCGCGCCGCTCCGCTCCCGGAGCAGCTGCTCTGTTTCCCCTGGAGCCATAAATTGCACGCCGGGGCCAGCGGCCCTCGAGCGGCCGCCGCTGCCTCCCCACGGCGGGGGGCTCCGGGGTGANAGTTACGAGGAGCGAGCGCCGCAGCCAGGGCTCCGCTCCAGAGCCCCAGCACGGCTCCCTCCCGGCACACGAGCCAGAGCCCTTTCCCTGCCGCTCCCACCCGGCCCACGCCGCTGCCCTGGAGGGCTTCGCCCCGTGGGACCCCTCCGCTTCATGGCGTTCCAAGGAGGGCTGGCTGCGGCGTGGTGTTTACCCAGGGCGAGCGGGCAGATGGCTTGCTGACAGCTTCAGGAACACCTTGTAGCAGTTGCGGTGATTCTCGAGATCCGTTGCTTCCCATTTCAATTCACACATCATGATTTCTAAACCTCAGCTCGTACCTTCCCAGCAGAGCTCCCCACCTCCGTCCCGGCTGCGTGCGGTCACTACCGGCTCGGGAGCGATGGGGAAGGGGAACCTGTGGCAGCCGCAGCCCTCCTGTCCCCGACACTACCTCCTTCGGTGGCCTGGGGCAAGTCCCTCAACGTGCCAAAGAAAGGGGCACAAACGGCACAGGAACGGCACAGGGGCTGGAAAGCACATGGAGGATGTAAGGGGCTGTAAGCACTTCTTAGGAATGGAGAATTCCCTTCCCATCCCTTTCTCCAGCTAGTAATGGTTGGAAATGCATGGACTGAAAACAGGGGGTAGTAGGGTCTGAGGTTGGCATGTGTGAGTCTCTCCATCTCTTGACCAAGATGGGATGAGCTCTTGCCATCAGCTGCTGGAGACCAGCACTTTGCTGTCCCCGCCGGGCTGGGGGAGCGTGGTCAGCCCCCAGTGCCATTTGGGAGGAGCTCACAGGGGCAAAACTGAGGCTTGGCTATGGTGGCTCCTGAAACCAGCACAGGTTTGGTCAGCAGGAGGCTCACCTGGAATGGCTGCTGGCTCCCACGTTCCCTCAGGGAATTTCTTTCTGGGTCTGAGGGGACCTCAGAGCCAGTTGTGGGAACCTCTGTGCTACCACTGAATTCCTCAAGCAAGTGTGAACCAGAGCATCTCTGACTTGTATACATTCCTCTGCTCTCCTTGTGTTGCTGTGGTAGAGTCTTGGCCTCAGGGTGATAAAAGGAGTATGTTTTTCCAATTAAAAGAGCCAAATGTGTTTTCCTGCCAGTATTTAGTCCGGCCTAACATGCAATGTCTACATTCTAGCCTTGAAGAAGCCTCTGGAGACACTGCAAAATAAATCAATACTAGTCCACGTGCTCGAAAACAGAACCAATAAATAACTTCAGAGCAGCTTTTCTGTTTACCCTATGAAATCCTCATTCTTGGCCATGCACTTCAAAACAGCATCTCAAAATAAAATAAAAAAGAAAAATAACCCCCCGAGCCCTTCATTAGCGGCGCAGCGTGAGGCTCTCCAGCCAGGCAGAGCTGGTTTCAGGTTGCAGGTGCAGGGCCAATTCTCTGCTGACCTCTGGGTTGGGACTTGGGATTGAGGTTGCCTGTGCAATGGTTTAAAGATATTGAATAAAAACATAAAACCCCCCTCCCCCCAAAAAAAACCCCCAAAAAGCCCCACATCCTGCATGACTTCTTAGAGCATGGAAGATGCTGGAGGAAAACAAGCACACAGGTGCTTAGATATGCTCTGGCTCCCAAGCCTGATCCACAGATCCAGGTGTTGCAGCCAGGGCCCCATGAACCCACCTCAGACATTGTGGTTCTGCACCCCACGAGCAGCCCAAGGTTTTCACCTGGTGTCATTGATGTGTCCCCAAATGTGCCAAATGGTGAGGGATGACCGTGACCCTCGACCTGCTCCCTCTCCTCCCCCCAAGTCATCCAGTCTGGGGCTGGTCAGGGACTCACCAGTTCTTCATCCTCCCTGACAATAATAAACATGTCTTTAGCTTTAGCATAAAATAAGATTTACAGGAGTTATTAGAAGGAAACTTAAAGGCATTTTTCTGCATCCTGTTGCAGAAAGGTCTCATGTGGGAGGCAGGTGGGTCTGTAGGACCCTGATGGGGAGGTGCTGCCCTGGACCAGGCACACGTGCGTGCAGGGGCACACAGTGGTGTGTGAGCAGCAGGAGGCAGTAAGCAGGTAACAGGAACCCCTCTGTGCATGCAGAGGTTTGCAAAGCCTTCCTCTCACACACTCATGCAGCTGTGGAGCAAACTACCAACAGTCAGTGGTGCCATTAACAACCTGTGCTGGTGACACCGAGGGCATCACCCATGGAAACAAGCCCACAGCATCCCCTGCACGGGGGTAAATCACAGCACAGAGTGACCCCAAGCTGCATCAAATGGCCTGGGATGGACAGATGGACACACAGAGTCTCAGGCAGCTGCAACGACAGGGGTTGCAAGAACCAACTCCAGCTCCCCAGCCTCCCGCCCCAGCATGGCAGGGAGGTACCACTCACAGGGAAAACCCATCCACTGGCCAGGGGACAAATTGGAAACCATTTCCTTCCCATCCCTCTCTTTCTGCTCCCCTCCCCCTGGGCTCCCTGTTGTCAGCGTGCATTATGCTGGCAGGACAGCTCTATTAGTCACACTCTTAACAACTGGAAAAGCACACCCAGCCCTCACTAGCAGGGCTGAGCCACACACAGGGTCTGATCAGGAGAACAAGCCCTGTGGCCTGGGGTGGCCTGGGGTGACAAAGTCCAGAAGCATCCAGGGGAACCAATCCCAGAAGGAAGCAGAAGGGTTTTTAACACATTGATTCAAGAGCAAAACCACTGCTGTTCCATTCCCACTCGGAGCTGCTCCTTCTGGAGTGGGATGTCTGTTTCCTCAGGGGTAGAAGCAGCTGACACCTCTCTGGGCTGGGCTCTGCCTCTAAAGCACTGACCACATTCCAGGAACTCCAAATCTCCTTCCTTGAGAACTCATAGCAGGGAGGAACAGGACCAGGAGATAAACATGTTGGAAAATTCAGTGCAACCATTACAAGTATGCCATTCACACTGGTTTGGCATCAACCCCTGCAGCCAAATTTTCAGAGCAGCTCCATTTTCACTGAGGCATCAGAAGTGTCTGAGCCCTCAAAGAGCAGCAGACTCAATACCAACCTGTCCCACAACCATCCACACAAAGGTGCACAGGAGAAGGCACCTGAAATCACAGTGCTGCACCCACCTGCAGGGATTTACCCCCAGAGCCAAGGTCAGCAGGACATCATGTGCTTGCTGAAGCACAAAGCAGGACAAGATATGCCCACTGTGGGTGCAAAGGTGGAACAGTTTCAGGTTCTCTCTGCCATAAGGGTCCATGTTCCCACAGCGCCCATGGCATGCAGAGGATGGTGTGAGCCCTGAGAGCAGCTTTGGGCTCTCCACAGAGAGGTCTCTGTGCCCTGCAGTGGATCTCCAGGAGTTCTGTGGAAAATGGGATGGAGGCAATGTCACCTTTTTACAGCTGGACACCAGAAGAGAAACACAGGGGGAAACGGGATGCACAAACCTGCGACTCACGCAAGCCGAACCCAAATTGCATCCCAAACTTTGTTACTCAGCTCACACATGCACATCCCTTCCTGCTTTGGTGCCACTGCTGCAGCCTGAGGTCCCCACAGCATCACTGCCAGCCCCATGCTCCGGTTCCTGTCCTGGACAGTGAGGGGAGAGGGCACGACCTCAGCGTGCCACCAGCCCAACCACAGTCATGGTGTGTGTGTGTCACCCATCACACACCTGCAAAACCCGTGGATATAAACTGGACACATTTAGCAACTGTAGGGCCTTCTGTTCTTCCTTACATCTCTGGGCTATTTCCCCACCCTTTAAATGGTTTACATTATTTATTGCATTTCATTTAACCCCAGCCACGTCCCCCAAATAAAATTTATTTTGCAGCTGTCATTCAGGTTTACTCCGGCCTTAACCTCGTAATCCTATTGATTCCCTCATTATTCTCGGAGTGGGGGATTGATTTCGTGCCTTCTGTGTTATGGAGAAGCCTTTGCTCATTAATCTCATGCACATTTACAAACAGTCCATCCTCGTCATTCATTATTTTCTCATTCCCTACATGGTCTGAGTCACAGAAGTTCTCAGCTTGTCTGCTTTGCCTCCTGGTTTTGGGGTATGGATGGAGAGAGAGCATGGCCCGTCTCCTAAAGGACATCCACCCTGCATCCTCACAACCTGGGTCTCATGCTCTGAGGTGGAGGGTGATGGGCTCCCATACAGAGAATCACCCCAAAACTCTCCCAAAACTCATGCTCTGCATCACCTTCGTGAGATGCCCCAGAACTGCATCCTGCTTGAAAAGATCAGTGGGAAAAACAGAGAACCAGGACAAATCTGCGTTGGGAAGGACATTGGGGGCCTCCAGACCAACCTCCTGCGCACACCAAGGGGCACCTCAGAGTCAGACCAGGACCCTGCCAGTGCTTTGTGTGTGGGGTGGCATTACCTGTAGCTGGAGATCCCTGACGTGCACTCCTGTGCACGCCTCCAAACACAACAGGAGTGTGTTTGTGCCATGTGATTGATCACCCTGAGCGTTTAATACAGCCCCATCGGAGTGCACAGCACTGTACAGTGTATGGAGGAAGACATGACCCCTGTCATAGAGGCTTAGAATAAAAAATAGGCAGACACTATAGCTCAGACACATAATAAATCCCATGGAAGGGCCAATCTCAAATATTTCAGCTGTTTCCCCCTCCCCCCCATAATATATAATTGTCTTTGTTGGATCAATACAGAGGGGCTTTGTGGAAGGAGCATGTTTTAAGGGAAGATTAATGTAGTGAATTATATATGCAGCTAGGAAGAATTCTAATATTTGACTTCCAGGAGGAGAGGGAAGGTTTGTACGATCAAATCCTCCTTCCAAGATGGGAATACAGTGCCTGGTGGTGTGGGCAGGCAGGGAAGAGTGAGCACCTCTTGGTCCCAAGGGCCTGCTCCTGTGGGATGGTGGATCTGGCCAGGATGGGTGGGTTCCAGTAGAGGTGTGATTTCAGCATGGCATCAACCCGTGTGCCTGGGCTGACTCCCTCAGCCCTGCTCTGCTCCCCCCTGGGGTTTGGGGCAGGTGTTGTCCCACTGTCCCTGCCCAGGAGGCCACACACCACGGTGCGCTGGGTGGCTGTGTGGCAGCAGCACATCTCACCCTCCAGAGACAGGGAGCAGTGAGCACACGGGGCTGTGCAACAGGAGCCTGAGGGACACTGGTTACTGAACCCCTGTGATTTATCCACTGCACAGCCCTGTGGTCATTGCCCTGGGTACACAGTCACAAACCCGCCAACCGTTGCTCAGAGCATCCTATACAAATTAATACCCCTAATCTCATTAATGTGCAATGACACAGGGGCTGAGCCCTCCCTCTGGTGAGCAGAGTGGGGCTCGCTGAGCTGCACCGGCAAGGTGTGCATCCTGCAAAGACTATCATATGGAATAAATTTACCTGAATCAAGTTTTGATTAAATGCCATAAATATGATTGATTTGGTTACATACCCTCTGTATGACGGTCTGTTTAATTTATTTTTTCATTCTGAGAAGGGATGTTGCATTGATCCCAAACATTAGCTTTGACTACCACCATAAATTCCCATTTTAGGGCAACCCGTGGCAGCCTTATTAATATTTTTACACTTACCCAGCAGTTGCCAGGGTTAACCCTTCAACAACATGCCCAAATCGTGCTGTGCTCTGGGGGCAGGAGGGGTGACCTGAACCAAAACCAGAGGCTGCAGCCCATGAGGGAAAGTCACCTGTTTTAATGCCACCACTGCAAAGTCACCAGCCCTCCAGCAGCTCCTAACCCTGCTCCCTGGACCTCTTAGGGCAAACAAGCCTGAGTCAGCACCTCCACAAGCCCTTTGGCAATGAACAGTGCCCCAGGTGCTGCTGTAGTGTGTCCAGAGTGGGATGTTTGCTATCTGAAATCCCACAAAACCCAGCACACCTCTCACCCTCCTCACCACACCTGCCTTTGGACCAACACTGCCACAGATTTCCTTACAACAGCTTCTATGTCTTGCTTTTTATCAAGGAGGGGGGGGAAGGCCCAAGTATTTTTTGTATTTCTAATAAATTGGAAAAATGCTTTATGTTTTCAATATATTTTCAATTTACTGCCATGGTCAGTATCTTGGTTGCTATGTATATTTTATAAGCAATGTCAATGATAACCAGATTTAGCTGTTGGTTTCTCCATAAATAGTGTGTTATCCAGCAAAAGTGATCTCTGGTAACACAGTGTCATTAAAAATAATGCTGAAAATTGTCAGGGAAAACACCAAAAGCAAAAACGAATAAATCACTTCTAAACACATCTTGGAGATACTGGAATTTCTGAGGGTTTATTTGGAAGATAAGCTGATTTTTAATACATCTTTTGGACAGATCCTGTAATCCCAGTATCCACAAAGCCCTCAAGAAACACATGAGCTCATTCCAGGCTCTCCCTGACCAGAGGAGAAATGGTTTCAATACACTTGGACTCAAGACAGTGGTAAAAGGCCCTTTGAGCCCATCCAGGTCCCAGCACCTGGAGTCTCATCAGCTGGGACCTCCTTTCTGTTGTACCCATCTCCTGTGTCATTTTGCATCATTCCTGTCACAGAATCACAGGCAGGTTTGGGTTGGAAGGGATCTGAAAGTCCATCCAGTCCCACCCCCTGCCACGGGTAGGGACACCTTCCACGATCCCAGGGTTCTCCTGGGACACTCCCAGGGATGGGGCAGCCACAGCTTCTCTGCCCAACCTGTGCCAGGCAATGGAAAGCACCACGGAGCTGTGGGCAGCCCAGCTGGGGGCTGGTGCCTCTTTGGTGCCAGGGGAGCAGAGGGGTTGTTTTTGGGGTGGGTGTTCCCTTCACAGCATCAGGTCCCTGCAGCTGATTGATCTGCAAACAGCCCCAGGGTGCAGCTCGCTGGATTAATACCCTGGCAACCCTCAGGGGTCAAATTTTGTCTGTATATGACTGAATAATTTAACTCATGATGAAATCCTTGTCTGAGCAGGCTCCAGACAAGGATCTGAACAGCTGAGCAGGACGTGCCCTTGTGAGGGTCTCCCTTCATACTGAATTATTCAGCAGAAACCTTTCTGCTGTCCTCCCTCCAACCCAATTAAGCTTTATGTTTAATTGCAAAGCACACTCCCTCTATTCTCACACAGCAGTGGGACCAACCAGCGAGTCAGATTCTTAGGGAGAAGTCAGATGCAGCAAAGACTTTGCTTAAGATGAAGACCTTGCCTACACATGTCCAGCCCAAGAAGTTGAGGCAATGGAGTGACCCACCCTCGCGGAGCAAAGCTGGAAGAGTGATGTTTTGTCCAGGATGGGACTCTCTGCAGGGACAGATCTGAACCATTCATCCCTTCCTTTTTGCTGGAGACAAACAGCACAAATTCACCCAAACTCACTCAAGCCTATACATCCCCCAACAGGCAGATTTCTCACTCACCTCAGCTCTCTTTTATGAGCTGGACAGTTTGTTCTCACCAATGCCTTGTGCATCTTTCCAGGGTGCTCAGCAATCAGGGGGATCAAGGGAAAACATCCAAATCACTCAGCAAATGACGCAGCACAGCCCAAAACACCACAGCACTGTGGCACTTCAAATCCCAAACAGCTCTCAGCTCTCCCAAAGCAGCACCTGGAATGGGGCTGGGCTGCAGCTCTTTAATTATTACATTAATTAACTCTCTACCATTAATTCATGAATTAATAAGATTCCTGAGCTTCCCAGGACCCTACAGACATGACACAGGAGATAAACCATCACATCACCAGCCTCCAGCTGCACAGGGGAGGCACTGGATGAGTGCTGGCATCCAGCGAGCCTTGTGCTACAACCCTGGAAATACAAAATCCCAACATGAAGCCATGGCAGCACAAGGTGTTTGTCTCCTTTCACCCTTAGCAGAAGCCAGGAGAACCTCAGCTCAACTGCAGCAAAGTATTTTCCCAAGGTATGCTGGCAAGAAAAGAAAAGAAAAGAAAAGAAAAGAAAAGAAAAGAAAAGAAAAGAAAAGAAAAGAAAAGAAAAGAAAAGAAAAGAAAAGAAAAGAAAAGAAAAGAAAAGAAAAGAAAAGAAAAGAAAAGAGGAATTATTTAAAGTTTTCATAGCCCCTTTTCATCTAATATTTAACATGCGAGACTTTCTGCATGCCCAGGTTAGATAAACATTAGAGAAGATTGTTTATAGAAATTATACACAGAGCAGTGCTGGTTTCATTTATCAAAAAAGGTTTTGTTGAAATAATTTCATTTTACAGTGAAACCCACTTAAACCTGTTAAAGGAGTGACCTTGTTTGAGAGAACCTGTTTGTGCGTCACCTCAAGGGACAGCTCGAGCTGCACATGATACCATCTGCCAGTGTAAATACTGCCCTGCTCTCCCAGAGTGTGGGACACCTCCAGCAGAAGCTGTGCCAGGGAGAGGGCTGTCGGGGTCAGTGGTGCCACAGGAGATGGAAGGATCCAGCCTTGGACCCCACGGGATGGTTTGGCCACCAGTGCAATGGTTTAGTGCCACCTCCTATGCCAAGAGGAGCAGGCAGTGGCAGTGGGGTTGTAGGGCTGCGTTGGGATCCCAGCGGGTGCTGCAGGGGAAATGCATCTCTTGGCAGCCTCCAAACTGGGGGATAAGGGATGGGGAAAACCCTCCAGCCCTGCCTGCCCCTCTGATTGATCTGACACTTCTGGCTTGCTGGTGCATTGATTGCTATTGACAGCACTGGCATGATCAGCTAGACCACATCCCTCTTATTTTGGGAAATAGTAATAGAAATAAGCCAGTAGCCGTTTCTCCCTTCTCCTGAAACTCATCACAAAGTGGGGAAAAGCAGAATCTCTGCTCTCGCCTCCCCTCTGCTGGCTCCAGCAGCACTTGGCTCATGCCTGGTTTTGCTCCTCTGCTTTAAAAGAGTTAAGATCAGTGAGGACAAACGGGGCTGGTTTCACTACGTGGAATACCAGGGGAAAAACCCACCAGCGTTCCTCCCTCATGGCACAGGTCAGATTAACAGGGGGAAATTAATGCCAGCACCTTTAATGGAGATGAAATGCTTTAGGAATGAGTAGATGCATTAATTTGAAGCATGTGGCTTTAAGAGTTAATCTTACTATGGAGCAATACCGGGAAGCACATTCATTCGTTCATTCATCCATCCATTCAGGAGGCATCAGCCAGGTACAGGGCTTTGTGCTGTTCCCACAGTCTGGCCTAAAGGTATTTATAGCCTGGAGCCGGGGGAAAGAAAACACTGAAAAAAGGGATGGGATAAGGGAAACTGCACTTTGGAAGCAGTCTACACAAAATCCACCAAGGCAGAATTAATATTGTCTCGTTAACAGAGGGAGCAATTTGAAATTATATGGGAAAGGTGGATAAAACCTGGAAAGCATAAGAGCCAGCTCTGATTTCAAAGTCTATGGGAGCATTCCAAGGCAGAGCTGTAAAATTAGAAACAGCATGCAAAGTAACTTTTCCATTGAAATGTCATGTTTTCCTTGAAAAGAGCTTTTTCCATCTCAGAACGTGTTTTGTCACCGAGCAGTAAATGCACTTCTCCCTACAGACCTGCTGAAGCAAAAACTCTTGGAAAAAAATGGAGAATCGCATCCGGGTACTTGGCAAACAAATAAAGGCCAAGGAGACAAGAATCTGGGCAGTGTGTTTCCATCCTGGGAGCTTTGTGGCTCGTCCTGGGTTTCTGACTCCACTTTATCCCCCAAAACCTGCCGTGGTGCTGCCCATGCTGCTCCTCTTGGGTAGAGAAGACACCCCATGGTGCCCAGGAGGCTGTTGGGGTGCATATTCCCAGAGGCCAGACACTGCTTGTAGCATAGTGTGCTGCATATCTGGTATTTTGAGACAGAGCCAAGGATGAAGAGCAAATACGTTTGCTGATTTTCAGAGTCTTTCCAGTAAATCCACAAAAATCACCATCAGTTGCATTCAGGTGACGCCTTCAGCCTAAAGCATGAGGTTCAGATCCTCCAACTCCTGCCCAGAGCACTGTTGGGTGAAATCACTTGTGGATGACCTGGGAAGGAGCAGATCCCATTTTCAGCCTTTGCTTGAATGTGGGAGAACCTCAGTGCTTGGGCCAAAGGTGGGGACAGTGGGGAATCCACCAACATCACCAGAGCTGTGACAGGCAAACCCACCACCCTGATGGCCAACGCAGTCACAGCTCTGCCAGGCACTGTGTCACCCACCATCCTGCTCTTTCCAGGTGGCCCAAAGGCCCCCTGTGTCTCCTCAACACTGGCTGTGTGACAACAAGTGTCACCAGCCACTCCTGGTGCTTGTCCCTGGTCACACCATAGGGTGCTACAGCAGAGAGGAGGAAATTGGGGTGAGTGGGAAGGTTAAAAGGGGATTTAAAACTCTGAGAGGCCACTGCTGGCCTGGCTTAGCTGTGACTCCACTCCCCACAGCAAGGCTGGGCTTATGAGTGGGACAAAAAGCATCTGGAGAAAGAGCATCCTTGGCATGTCCTCCACCAGGATCCCTGTCCGACCACACTTCCTGGACAGCCACAGACACACTGAGGTAGACGACTCCCAGTGCACAGAGGGGTTGCTGGAGGCCAGACCATCCCAGTGCCCGTGTCCTGGCTCCCACGGGGCTGGCAGGTGCTGCAGGGACGTGGGGACGCAGGCACACAGCTCTCCCACTCCTGCCCACGCCTCTCCCCCCGGGCCGTCCGGAGACAGCCCTGCTTTGAAGCCGTGCCGAGGCTGGCGGCAGCGTCGGGGCTGGAATAAGATGGCTTTTAAACTCGGAGTGAGATGAAAAGCAGCCGGAAACGCATCTAAAGGGTGACTGGAGGGCTAAGCCTGCTTTTCTCATGCTCGCTTATCCCGGGCTGCTCCGGCAGAGACGAGTCCCTGGGGAGCTACTTTCTCAAGCTCTGTTGCCTGCCCCGGTCCTTTACTCCTCACATCCCTCCTCCGAGAGGTGAAACAGCAACAGGCTTTCTGCAAAGATGTAAAAAACATTTTTTTATCATTAAGGATCCCGTGGCGTTTCCTGCCGTGACTCCCAGGAGCCCAACTCCGGTCCTGAAGCACCAGCCAAGGTGCTTCACCCCAGGAGCAGCTGTGGTTCTGGAACAAGGGAGACTCCTGTGTTGCTTGTCAGAGTGATTTGGGAGGAGAAGTGGGAGGCACAGAGGTCTGTCACTGTCCAGGAGTGGGCAGCATTCAACTGGCATGCACAGCACCGACAGGGGAAAAGTCATTCCCTTCCCCAAAGCACTCCAGGCTAAACCTTCAATTCCCACATTTTCTGGGCACCGACCATCTCTGCCCCTAAACTGTTAATGGAACAGCCTATAAACCCCTGCCCAGACAGCCCCACTCCCCGTGGTGCCAGGTCACCAGCCTGCCAGGAGCAAGAGCCAAGGGAGAGCAGAGCTGTTGGGTCTGAGCACCACGGCCCCAGGGGAGCAGGTTGGAGCAGAGACATCACCACGTGCTGCTGCTCAGCAGAGGAGGCACGGGGAGCAACCCTGGGCACCACCAGCTCAATCACTGTGCTAACAGAGCGGCCAAAGCCTGAAGGCAGGTTTAAAACACCCAAGGACCTTGAATGGCTTTTTACCTGTTAGATTTCTGCTCTCCTGTCCATTGAACTTCATGGAAATGGTTCTGAGGAAAGCAAGCCCAAAATGCTCCACAGGGATGCAGCCACGGGCTGAGCACCCACAGCACCAGCTCAGAATTCCCTGGGAAGAATTTCCTTGCTCGTAGCCCACACAGAACCCCTCCACGGGGCTGATCGTGGCATTAGGAACACAGGAGGCCAGGAGAAGCATGGATCTAATGAGCTTTGTGCTAATTCATGTGATTGTTTATAAGAACAACGGCACTCTAAGCCTGTTAAGCCATTCTGGCTGGCCAGAGCTATCTGCTCCCACCAGCCTGGCCTCAGCTGTGCACCCCCCAAAGCCTGAGGTTTCCTTGGAGCAGCTGAGCACACATTTTGCCTGGGAGAACACAGTGTGCACAGAGAAACCTTTGCAATTTCTCCTAACCAGAGGAAAGATCTTCCTCTGCTTTGATGAGTATGCCCTTCCTCCAGAGCACCAGGATCTGTGGTTCACATGTTGCACCCATGCAAGCTCTGCAGGGCACGTGCAGCTGGGAGAGCAAAGCAGGACCAGCTCCAGGGCTTTTCTGCATCTTTCAGCAGCAAAACCACCACTTCTGGGCCTCTCCCTGGGTTCTTAATCAAGAATTTACAGTACCAAATAGCTGCTGAAGAAGCACACAGGGACAAACCCTCCCCAGTAGCTCACTCCCTGCCCCACAGGTCACAGCTCTCACAAACTGGTGGCATCTTGGGGCTGAGCGAGACTTTCCTCCCACCACCCTCATGAAGAAAACTGTTGTTGTTGTTGTTGTGTGTTCCCTTTCCTTTGGCTTTTATTTTTTCTTCCCTTGATTGAATATTGTCTGAGCCCTCCTCACCCTGCTCGCAGCCAAAGAAAAGGTTACCCCAGTAATCAGCCTCGTGGTGCCAAAGAGTCTGCACCAAACTCAGCTCCGGCCTCCCTGGCTCTGGGGGAACCAGACATAAGTATGGGTCTTTAATCTCAGACACACTCGCTGATAATCTGCTCTGCAGTTTGCAGATAGGGTAGTCTGGGCTCTCACAGGCTCCAGGGATGCACAGGGAGGGCAGGGGGAGGCAGGACCAGGTCCCATCCCGGCGCTTGGGCTGGTTGTGCATCTTTCTTGCAAACCACCCACAGTGCACGTGGCCACCAAGGCACCCGGACATGATCCCCTGCCCCTAGAAGTGGGAGTTTTGGCCTCTGATTTGTGGCAGTCACTTGGGAAATTATAAACAGCCCATTCCCATTCTAGAAGGATCACAGGCATTGGTTGGGTCTCAAAGGGACTGAAGCATGCAGAAGGGAGAAGTGAGATAGGGAGTCCTGAATTGGGGGCCCAGAAAACTATTCCAACTCACGTGTGTGAGCTCCAAAAGACATTTTTTGCCCCAGGGATCCACACTGAGGGATTCCAGGGTCAGGGTCCCTCTGACCATCCCTGCCTGGAGGACCTGACCAAGCAAAAATGTACATTGCAGCCCATGGTGAGGGTCTTGCTTGACAACTTCTGTCTTGCCCCGCACTTGATTAAGACCAGTCCCAACACTCACCAGTCATCCCAGTAAGAGGGATGACTTCTCTTCTTTGATAGGGCCAAAAGGAGGAATACATCCTCCATCCTCCTGTTCACATGGAACAGGACCCTGCCACCCAACAAGGGAAAGAGCAGGATTTTCCCTCCTGTCATCAAAGCATAGAACATGGTACTATGACAACATGACAATTCTCTCAGAAGAGCTGAAATTTCTGCCCAGTTCTCCTCCATCCCAGAAAAACAGACATTTCATGCAGGTAAAGGGCTCAGACAGCCGGGTCTGTCAGTGTGAGGCTGTGCCCGCCCTGGAGAGACGGTCTCTGCTTGAGAACAACTAGGGGAAACCAAAACAATCCATCTGGAGTGAAAATCCCTGCAAATGCTCCCTCTCGTGGAGACCTGCTCTCCTGCTGCCTGGGACACCGGGAGAGGTCTCGTCCCAAAACCTTCCCAAGGATGAGGTGCTTTGCAGCAATGAGGGGTCTGTGGGACGCAGTGACACACTCCCCTCGCAGTGCTGCACATGATCCCCATGGAGACAGCCCTCGGTGCCCAGCAGGACGTTCAGAATGAGCGGGACAAAGTGGGCATGGGATGGGATGAGCCCATCAGAGCCAAGGGCATTTCTGTGTCCACCATCCTGGGGTCTCAGATGCTTCTCAGGTTTAGCAGACAAACCACCTTCCTTTCTCGCTGATGTGGGGAGACTGTGTGTGTGGGGGGGGAGTAGAGGGAAACCCCAGGAAAACCTGTTGGTATTGGCCTTGGCTGAAACCCACTGCAAATAATTTGTCTCTTTTAAAGCTGGTTTGGGGATGCCCCCGAGTCCTGACGTGGCCTGAATGGGGAGGACAGAGCGAGCTGGAGCAGGGTGAGGTGGACAGCACTGCAGTGTCTCCACCAGCTCATCATTTCCCAATCTGGGGAATTATTTCCCAAAAGTCTTTAACAGATTCCCCGCAGCCACACAGGATTTTGCACCGACAACACCTTTCTGCTGGGAACCAAGCCAAGATCTCCACAAGGTCATTTTGCAAAGACAATTAGGCAGTCCCCCGACAGCGCTGTCTCATTTTAATTAGATCTTACTTCCAAAGAATTACCGAGTGTGCCAGACCCAAGGCTGGAGGCAAGGACCATTTACAGGAATCAATGGGAAGCAAAGGACAGATGTACCTGTGCTTACGTCACCAGTTACAGCGATGCCAACTTGACAAGGGAGAGGAGCAGCTTTTCATACATTATTTCACCCAGTAATACTTCAGGCAACATAAAACCTGCTGTGCAGAAGGCAGAGCACCACTGCTTCTGGCTCCTTGTTGGGACTGAAGAGCCTCACAGCAAGCATTCACTGCATTCTCAGGGGCCCTGTAGGTGCAGCAGCGTGTGCCTTTTGGCAGGGCACACAGAGAAAGGTGCAACGTGGCCATGCAAGGGGCAGGATGTCAGAGCAGGAGACAGAGGGACCAGAAGCTGGGCACAATGAGGGGGTCCTGCCACAGATCTCCCACTCCCGAGATCTGTAGGATGTCAAACCCTTGGTATCACTGATGCTGGCACTGATATGGGCTGCTGCCTCGGGGGAACCCTGACACTGGTTACACCCGAGGGAAACCCACCCACCGATACTGGCCACCCTCGGGGAACCCCCTGAGAAACTCCAACACTGACCACCCCCTTGAGGAATC